>NCVS01000496.1:194073-356645 GCA_003055095.1 Goniozus legneri | reverse complement strand
CTATTTTTCACTTTCCTGTCATTGTCGACAAACGCCGACATCGCTAACGCACGAGCTCTTTATACGCGTCTCGAATCAACAATTTTTCCCCGGTTCAATCGCAATTTCTCTAGAAATGCGGCAATGTTGATCGTTTTGCGGTAATGAGATTCCGATGTATGGGGTATTATCAACCTTCGCGCGTTCTATAATTATTTCGAGATAGAGGAGCACGCGATATCGGCTTCTATGCAGTTTTATGCGCGTGTGTATGCAAGTATTGCGCTTGTACGCAAATATTTATATTATACGCACAAAAATTTGGCTACTTTTTAGATTTCATCCCCAAAAATCAAGTCATTTTATTTCTATGCACTTATATGCAATATTTTATACTCGAGATTCAGCCTCTTATATTTGATCTTTTTCTCTCTCAAGAAAAAAAAAAATTTCATCCCCAGAAAAATGTGTCAAGCTTTTTTTTTTTGCATTTACATAATGTTGACTCTCGGTCCGAAAATGTGCCTATCCGCCGGGCGCTTTTTCGTATAACAAAGCACGTTTCGGCGCCGTCTGGACGAGTATCTATTGATTGCAATTTGAGATGCTAGCCGGAGCGGACGTTATATATACCCGAACTCTGCGTCTTTATACATGCACACGTACGAGGTTCGTGTGGAGCCTCAAAAGGATCTCGCAAAGTCGTTAATTCCCTACTAGAATTTTAAATTCTAATTGAAACGACAACATATGCATATTAGTTGGGCTCCTCCCGTACACGCGAATTTTTCGCCAATCGACCAATCGACTGCTCGCCGTGGCCTACTAGCCCAGCCCGAGTGCGTATCGAGGGAACTTTTTTTTTGCGAATAACCCGTAACGTCCCATCCGGCGCCACGGCGTCTGACAAACACCCGAGCGTGTATCGGTTTTATGACGTCTTTCCCTTTTATACGCTCTCGCGCTTCATTGCCTGACCCAAAAAAAAAAAAAAGAAAGTAATAGCGAGAAATTTTTTCATTAGGAAATTCGAAATTGAACCAAATTGTCTCGAATTGCGCAATTAGAGGATAATGTAGTCGATATTACGAATAAATTGAACTATTATTATTTCTAATAGTATTTAGTAATCGTATTTTGTACCAGCCTGAATAAAAATTTAAATTTCATTCGGAATTTTAAATATACGCGGGCATTACGATTAATTCGAGCAATCGATTAGTAATCTCGCGAATTGACAGGAACGGGCGCGAGGAGGCGCCTTGATTCACTGGCAGTCAGCTGACCTGTCTTGTGATAGTATCCAAGTGTTCGGCTCTCCGCTGACTACGTTGGGTAGATTTCTCAGAGACTTTCAACCACTTGGATAACGATTTTGCGTAAGTCTCTCGCCATCAGCCATTACAATTACGATAACTCGATTTAACATAGTTGGCGCGATTCGGTACGGGAGTGAAAATATCGCGATTTATCGAAATAATTCGCGTATGTGGCGGTGCACGCTATTGATCATGCACACTCCAGTTTGCTGATGTTTCCGCGATCATGCGCCGATCGTAATACATTTTGCTCCAGTAAATTTTTTAATTATTTCTCGATCGATCCCGCTCGACGATTCGAGCCCTTACTCGCCGAAAAATTGCTGGGAACTTTGTTGGCGATTTTAGTTACTGTCGGCTCTCACATGACACGATCTACCTGTTAATTGTTGCTAGCAGACAGCTCGCGGGCTTCGCTTATGGGCTACGCCTACTTTTTTAAATGAAACACTCACGTGAATCGTTTCAGGGACAGATCGGATCGCGCGGCGAAATTATCGAATCTTCTTCTTTCTCGAGATATTCGGGCATCGTTATTTTCTAAAAATCGTCCGAAGGCGAGATATTTTGCCTATTGTCCCATCTGCGTTTTAATTGGATAGTCACGTGAAAATACCGACTGATAAATCTTCTGATCTACAACAAGTAGTTGCGCGTTTTATGGTATTTTTCTATTAGTTTTCTCTTTTCTGTTTGTAACTACATAACCGCTTGTGAAAAAATTAAGGTGATTGTGAGTTATTTAATTCATTGCAAAATTTTTTGTTATTTTCAGTTGATATTTCACAATGAGTCAAGGTTTGCCAAAAGTTGGAAATGAAGAGAGAGAGTCGAAGTTTGGATATGTCTATGCCGTATCCGGACCTGGTAATTAAAAATTATTTGTATATTTAATTTAATATCATCACGGTATTATAATACACTTGTATTATTTTCCTACTATAGTCGTTACGGCAGAACGAATGTCTGGATCGGCTATGTACGAGTTAGTACGTGTAGGTTACTATGAATTAGTAGGAGAAATTATTCGTTTGGAAGGTGACATGGCTACCATCCAGGTATAGTAGCTTGGATTTTGTTATGTAATGTGTTTCACTTCCTATATGTGTTTTCATGTATTCCCTGATATTTAGGTATACGAAGAAACAAGTGGTGTAACTGTAGGTGATCCAGTACTTCGTACTGGTAAGCCCTTGTCTGTAGAATTGGGTCCTGGTATTCTTGGCAGTATTTTTGATGGTATTCAACGTCCATTAAAGGACATTCACGAACTCACCAGTTCCATTTACATACCCAAGGGTATTAACGTACCAGCGTTATCACGTACCGCATCTTGGGAATTCAATCCATCCAACATTAAGAACGGCAGTCATATTACTGGAGGAGATTTGTACGGTATTGTGTATGAAAACACATTGGTAAAGCATAGAATGATCTTACCCCCAAAGAGCAAGGGTACGGTTACTTATATCGCTCCTGCTGGCAATTACACTGTTGATGTGAGTACATTAACAATGAAAATGAAAAATACATACAAAATGTAATTTTTAACACATGGAAACTTTTAGGACGTTGTATTGGAAACGGAATTCGACGGTGAACGACACAAATATACTATGCTTCAAGTATGGCCTGTACGTCAGCCTAGACCAGTTACCGAAAAACTCCCGGCTAACCATCCACTGCTCACTGGACAGCGTGTATTGGATTCTCTCTTCCCGTAAGCTTCCAAGTGCTTTTGACTAAACGTAATCGAAAATATTTTCTCCAATCGTTGTTAACCAACCGGTACATTTTAGTTGCGTCCAGGGTGGAACAACTGCTATTCCTGGTGCTTTCGGTTGCGGTAAAACTGTAATTTCACAAGCTCTTTCGAAATACTCCAACTCCGATGTTATCATCTATGTTGGTTGTGGTGAGCGTGGTAACGAGATGTCCGAAGTATTGAGAGATTTCCCCGAGCTCACTGTCGAGATTGACGGTGTAACGGAATCCATCATGAAGCGTACCGCTTTGGTAGCTAATACATCTAACATGCCTGTAGCTGCTCGTGAAGCTTCCATTTATACTGGTAATTACGCTAAATAGGGATTCTGTTTGGATTCGAATTAACAGAATTTTACGTTTGCAGGTATCACCTTGTCCGAATATTTCCGTGATATGGGTTACAATGTGTCTATGATGGCTGATTCGACATCTCGTTGGGCTGAAGCCCTTCGTGAAATTTCGGGTCGTCTTGCTGAGATGCCTGCCGATTCCGGTTATCCAGCTTATCTTGGGGCTCGTCTTGCCAGCTTTTACGAACGTGCTGGAAGGTAAAACTTTACGAAATATCTATTTATGATTCGGATTGAATTTTTATCGCCAATAATAAATTTATTGTGGTACGCAGAGTAAAATGTTTAGGTAACCCAGACCGTGAAGGTTCGGTCAGTATTGTCGGTGCTGTATCACCTCCTGGTGGTGACTTTTCTGATCCTGTTACCAGTGCCACGCTTGGTATCGTACAGGTAAGTAATCTTAAACAACGTAACTTTGTATCAGAATAATAATTCGCAATATTTTTCTAATAGGTCTTCTGGGGTTTGGATAAGAAGCTCGCTCAGCGCAAGCACTTCCCCTCTATCAACTGGCTTATCTCTTACAGTAAATATCTTCGCGCATTAGACGACTTTTACGATAAAAACTTCCAAGAATTCGTGCCACTAAGAACGAAAGTAAAGGAGATTCTTCAGGAAGAAGAGGACTTGTCCGAAATTGTACAATTAGTCGGTAAAGCATCTCTCGCAGAAACTGACAAGATCACGTTAGAAGTTGCTAAACTTTTAAAAGACGATTTCTTGCAACAAAACAGGTGACGATTCAATCATTTAAGTTACGTTTATGATTAATCTTTATTAATTGTAATTTGATTCTCATCCTATGTAGCTACTCGCCTTATGACCGTTTCTGTCCGTTCTACAAGACCGTCGGAATGTTGCGAAATATGATCGCTTTCTACGATATGGCCAGGCACGCTGTAGAATCAACAGCTCAGTCCGATAACAAGATCACTTGGAACGTAATTCGCGACAGCATGGGTAACATTCTGTACCAATTGAGCTCCATGAAATTCAAGGTAAATTGAAATTTGATCAACAATTTGGAATTTCAATTATGCAATAACGCTAAAACGAATTACGAAAATTTTACAGGATCCTGTAAAAGATGGAGAAGCCAAGATCAGGTCGGATTTCGATCAATTATACGAAGATATCCAACAAGCATTCAGAAACTTAGAAGATTAGGTCTCTCGACGGTATTTGCGAAGAGTTGTTCGATGGCTTGAAAACTTAACAAGTCTTGGATTAAGGATGTCCTGGTTTAATTTAGTGCATCAGATAAAGAAAATATATCAAAGCCATGATCAATTAACACTTCACTATTATCTATTGTTTTTATTCACTAATTTTTCTTTCTTACTTCCGCTTTCTTTTATCTTCATGCGGGCAGTGTGCATTACCTTTACTCTACGTTCCATTGAGTAAAAACTTTACAATTCCAAAATTGTTCCAATTAAACAACGAAAGAAAAATACAATTAACAGTGTAGGACATCCTTGAATGGTTTTCTCTCAGTATAGTTTATATTCATATCTCATGTTGTTATTAGTTTCTATACGCGAGCCAGAGATATTTGTATTTTACGAAAGTTATCAAGGGGAAAATAAGTAACAAAGAGACCTATTCTTTTCGTGCTGTTGAACTTTTTGTGAGTACTAAAGATACGTGTAACACGTATCTAAAAAAAAATAAACATTCTTTAAATGTATAATTAAGAACGTATGTGTAAAGAGGAAATCGAATAAAATTTGCCAGAACGACTATTTTAAGGTGAGATAGAATTAACTGCTTTTTCCCCACGCAGGAGTAGGACCTATGAATAACTAGTTATTGTATTATATATAATGTTAGTGTAAAATGAAGAATACGGGGTGAATGATAATAAGTATTACAACTCTTCGACTCCTATACACTTTCACATACACAACCGCATCAAACGGTCTCTGGTGGACGATTGGCATGTAATTTTAAATCGCATACTAATTCCATTGTTTATGTCGAAACGTAAACTAAACGTGTGCGAATACACAATTTCTTTTATTAATTAATTGTACTGGATGAAATTCCGTTGTAATTGTAATTATTCCATGTGACGTAAAGCACTTCAAAATATATGGAATTTACTCAATGAGGTTGTGTATTTTTTAGAATGTGTAAAATGTACGAAGCGTTGGACAAAAACACGTTAAAGTAATGTTAACTAATGAAAAGTGAACTAAATTAAAAAAATTAAGAAATATCTAAATATTTAAAGAAAATGAAAATTCATCATTGATCACAATGATCAATTTCACATTGTTCATTCTGTTAAGAACTTGGATAAAATTATCAATACAGTGTTGTGTTCCAGCAGCTTCAAATATCATTTCCATTGTATGATATGTAAAAATAAATAAAAAAATTGTTCACAAAATTTTCAAATTCCTTTCTTTTTTAAATTAAAGACTGAGAATAAATCACAATAGCAATAATATTTTTCAGTAATTTTGGTTTAATAATAATATGTTATAATAATAATAGCATAACAATAATAACCCCGCGGTATTTACATTAACGGTATATTACAGTTCTATTTTTCTTCAAATAGATTTTATCTATACTTTCTTGACTCTTAAACCTTATATTGGAAAATAATTTTATTGCTGTGTACATGCATATGTAAATGCATACACGCCACGTACATACATCTTGAATGCAATTAGTCTATTTATCAGTCATAATTTACATTACATCTATGCTACATTTACAATATGAAACAATAATAAAAAATAAAAAAAACATCGATTTAAATTTTCGCTGGATGTACAATCTGATTGTAATCTAAAATATTACGAAAGAAAGTTCACACTGTAGAATTTTCAAGTTGCACCATATATGAATTCTACATCGGAAATTTTCAACCGACTCTCACAGCCTTGGGGCAATATGAAATCTCAAATATTTTAATATTTATACATAGCTCTGAGACTACCCATTTATATTTGCAAAAATAATATTGGATATTAAGTATATGAATAGTTACAAAATTCGTCAAACATGGAAAGCAATAAAAAGCTGTGTTACAAAAACTAATAAATATCTGTAATTTAAAATGTGTGTCGAATATTTTTAATAAATTTTGTAGAAGAAAAAACAAAATAATCAATAGTTAACTATTTCAAACAGAAGTCAATTTTCATTGACATAATATCTTATAATATCAACTACTACTTCACTGAATTTGATGTTACTATATCCAACTGTCATTATAATCAAATAACTATATTACATTATTTTCAAATTTCAGAAAATATAAGATTTCTAATGGAATCATAGTTGGTGCTATCTGCAATGAAATGCAGATATTCATACTTGTTCAATTTTGCAATCAAGATAAGTATATTAATATATACACAATCTATTATTGCTCTTTACGATATCTAAGGGGATAAATGTACAGTTTCAGCACTAGTGTCCAATGAAGATACTTGTGATCTTAATTGAAGATTCTCACGTTTCAATTGAGTAATATGTTGCTTCAAAGTTGCAATTTCTTGCCTCAATTTTTCGTTATCACGTAAACACTGACCTAAACCTTGATTTGCTGCTCTTAATTCTCCAATATATTCACAAGCTTTTGCTAGGATTCCTCCTTTGCTCTATTATTTAGAAGAAAATGTACCATTATCATCAATAACAAATTTTTCACGTTGTAATAAAATTGCATTACCTGTGTTTCATAGTTAGTTTTCCCTTCCGTATTTCCATTATTTCCATTTGCAGTAGCATTAGTGTTGCATTCTGGAATAATTTTTCCTAATTTAGCAATCCAATTATTTATTTTATCTCGACGGCGACGTTCTACTTCATTATGAGTGGCACGTCTTCTATCATCTCTCTATAAGACATAAATTTTACTTAATTTGCATCTCATTTTTGAAAATACTGCCTGTTATCATAAATTCTAGAATAATACCTTTTTCAAGCCTGGTGTACAGTTACGAGGTGTTTCAATTTGCAATGTTGTTGTTCTCGGTACTAGAGATCTAGATGTCTGAGCTGTGGTAAAGACGTCATTGGCATTTCCAATCACATAAAATTGACCATTGAGTGGAGATGTTAATACTTGCACTGTATTATTTCCAGATTGCCCTACAGGCAATTCTATTTCATTTCCTGCTGTAGTTCCATTTACCTGAACCACTCTATAAGCCAAAGTTTCCTGACATCGCATACCATCTTCACCAACTGGATCTCCTAGCAAAATTAAGGTATATGAGTAATTCAGAACAGCACTATTGAAATAATATTCAACTTCTCATTCACATAACATAAACCACAATATTAAATACAACTTTTACCATCACAATCAACAAATTCCGCCTCTTCAATAACAATACTCGTACCATTGTCTTCCTTCACGGTAACAGCACTACAAAAAAGAATACCAGTACTCTGTTATTAAGATATTCAATAAATTACCCGTGTGAATAATCGATTATTGGACGCTTCAGATCATTATCGTATTTTTTTGTTATTTGTTCGATTTACTTCTAAAACGGCTGGCCGTTCCTAATGTTCGTTTCAATTGCGCACTGTGCACTACGTGGTGACCTTGAGGAGACCTCAGATGTAACAAGAGGGACAGGTAATCGCGATATCCGTTGTTCGATTTGAATTGTTAATGCTACCTGACATCTTGTTGTTCGAGATGTTGCTCCAAGATATCCATTTTTTCCCAAAAAAATGTTTGAATTTGTCAAAATTCACGTGAGGTGGTCACGGGACACAGTAACGAGGTCATGTGGTGCACAAGATGGTGTCGAACGATAGTATCGTCATCTGGTAGCTGTTTCTTAAATGCATTTGAACAAGACACGACCTTTGATGCAAGTTTATAAATCTCTGTTTAAATTACATAAATCCTTGATATAAATGTATTCCTTTTTAATTATAATTTTTTAATATCCTTTGAAGTAATATTAAGTAATCAATGTTCCTCCCGAACATCTTTAAAAAAATTCTTATATTAAGAGTTATATTTTATGTGGTATATAAAATAGGTTAAATATGAGAAATTGATGTAATATTTATGACTTTTAAACATATTAAACTAATTGAGGACAACTTTTTTTTTGTCATCATATTTCGAATATATTCCATCGTTCCCGCGCTTTTTATACGGCAACTTCATACGAACGACATCAATCTCGCGATCTTATTCTGTTTTCGAACCCTTTTTGAATTTCATATCGAAATCGAAGCTTAAAATTAATGCGTTTGACCGCTAAAAGAAAAGTATAAAATTGTTGAAGTGACAAAAAAATAAGATTCATAACAACAAATAATTATCCATGTTAACGAATCATTCAGAAGAAACGAATAATATGACTAGGTGAGTTTTTCGCGGATTAAGGTTACCCATTAACCAAATTCTTTTCGCTATCAAATTTCACGATGTTTTATTTCCGTATGTCATTATGAGAAAAGAAATTTAAATTTTTCTAATTTACTGTGTAATTGGCGTTCAATCTTCCAAATGTTGCTGTTAATCGAAATCTGATAAACTAACCTGTTTTCGTCACTACCACGATTATAAATCATGAATCCAATGCACGTGGGTAAATTATTTTTATCTTACTCATTATAGGTCAAAAATAGAATTAGGAGATGTCACACCACACAACATAAAACAACTCAAACTTCTCAACCAAGTTGTATTCCCTGTTTCATACAATGAAAAGTTTTATAAGGATGTTTTAGAAGCAGGAGAACTGGCAAAACTAGCTTATTATAATGACATTGTGGTAATTATATATAACTATATCTCCTCAATTGAATATGCTTTATTCAAGTTGAATGTAATCGCACACTCGATATTTTCTTATTAGGTAGGGGCTGTATGCTGTCGAGTAGATACATCTGAAAATTCTAGACGATTGTATATTATGACACTGGGCTGTTTATATCCTTACAGAAGGCTAGGTATTGGTACAGTAATGGTGCAACATGTTCTAAATTATGTCAATAAAGATGGCAATTTCGATTCAATTTTCCTGTAAGTAATTCAAATTTTATTAATAAATAATATTATTTATTAGAAAACTAACAATTTTACGTGGAACAATTTTTACAGACATGTGCAAATAAATAATGAAGGAGCCATTGATTTTTATAAAAAATTTGGTTTTGAAATTGTTGAAACGAAAGAACACTACTATAAAAGAATAGAGCCAGCGGATGCACATGTTTTGCAAAAAACACTACGCCCACAAGCCAATCAAGCCAACCATCAATCGATTAACCAATAGATAAATAAATGAAGTTTTCTTTTCTTTGTATTTCATATTTTCAATTCTATCTAGTTTAACGTTGTTGACAGATTTTATGCTTTCAATAATATGCCCAAATGAATTGTGAATTATAATTGTAATAATAGTGTTACTATGTAGAAACTAGATAACAAATTTAATAATTCTGTATTATAACCACGATCAAAATCTATTAAATTATTTTATTCATTTTCTCCAGTACTTTTTTACCATTAAAATGAAAGAGTTTGAAATTGTCGTTATCCTGCAGTCGGTAAATATTATTTATTTCATTGTATCATAAGAGGATTTCAAAATATTAAATAAAAAAATGAAGTGATGAAATCATTATGAACTTGAAATTCAATTTATATTTCCAACATGTATTGTAATGTAATTTTTACATCATTGATGGACATTTCAATGTTACAAATAAATCAGAAGTATTCTACAATAATATTACAATTAATTTATATTATATACGAACCAATATTGCACATTCAATTTATAATACTGAAACACTCGTTGAATATTTCATTTAAAATTATTGTTGATTTTAAAATAGAACATTATAAATCTAATAGCTCTTGTATTCTTGTTGTACATAGATCTGAGCCTTCGCTTGCTTCTTTTGAAACCTTTGAGAGAATAAGATAAATTATTACTTAATAACAATTTGTATTAATTAATTTTATAACGTATTGTTTTACCAATGACAGATTAAGGAATCCATGCGGTAAACCTTGCAATATATCCAAAGTCACAAAATTTCCGAGATGTTTTAATTTTCTTGCAAACATAACGCTATCGTCTAGACAGGGGTCAACATCAGTGGTCTAAAATTAAGAAATTTGGAATAAGATTCATTAAAATAAATTCACAATCAATAATTACCAATAACATTGTAGGTGGCATTTTTTCTAAAATATTGTCTGGAGCAAGATACGGACTTAAATGCGGATCTCTGGGTACTGTAAATGCAAATTCTTCGGAAGGCTTTTTAGTACTAGTCATATCAAGATGTCTAGGCTCTCTGTTATTATCGCCAAATGACCATCCAAAAAGTGACCAATTTCTCGTATTTCCGGACAGATCGCAATCGGTTCCCATGCTACCGTTGGTGACCGGTGATGAGGACGTGCCTAAACCAGAATTTCGATACATTTCCAAGAACTTTCTGATATATTCGCGAGACGTCACTTCTTCCTTGTGCAATTCTGCACCTAAGGAGAATTTAATGTACAATACATTTAAATAAAAAATTTTTTAAATCATACCTTGAACTCCATCGGCTTCCGCTAAACTGACTGAATTCAGTGTTGAATCGGATGGCAAAGACGCTAATTTATGTTCTTCGTTTGATTCGTCACCGTTGGGACTTAAAGCTAAAGCAATCAGATCGCTTTCGCTTACCTCGGCAAATGACTCGGTGTTAGATTTTGAATCTTCGTTATCTTGGCTTTGAAAAAACGAATAATAGAGTTAATAATGAGTCAAAATATTATATGAGTAGAAATAATACTATTTATACCTCTGATTTTTCTTAGTTTCTGCAGTAGCATAAGCTTGCAAGCATCTCATCATGAAGCCAAATGGTAACATGGGGTCGGTGAGGCAGAGTAAACGGGACGGAGATGGTACAAATTCTACAAGTACCGGTGAATATATCATAAAAATACCATCTGGACGACGAATATCCATTTCTATACATTTAAGTGTTACTCCTAAGTTTAAGTTAGCACCAGCTGAATCACCTGCGATTTATAGATATAAGAAAAAGGCAAATAAGATTCATATGATTTTTAGTGAATTTGTCTCAAAGAAAATTCTTATTTCTTTTACCAACAAAAATGACCTTCCTCGCGGTGCTACCGAGTAAGTTAGAGGCGTGATTTAGAGCCCATGCGTAAACGTATAAAACCTCTTCCAAAGCACGTGGATACGGTGCTTCGGGTGCTAAACTGTAATCTATACTCAATATCGGTATTCCTAATTTGGTCGCCCACGTACGTAGATACACTTCGTGAGACTTTGAGCTTTGTGCCACAAAACCACCCCCGTGACTGTGGATTATTAAACTGTCTGAAAGTTCGAGTAACTCACCAGCTACTCTACCTGACCCAACCTGGAATTATTTAAATAAAAATCATAACATTCCATTCTCACAACTATTACGATAAAATGAGTTACTATGAGTATGTGAGTGTATGAGATACTCTATATAATTACTAAATTATTCGGCATTACTGAATTATCTAATGTGATAATAGCTTTGGTTTTACCATTCCAATACGTCGCTTGGCACTCAACAATCTAACGTGTATTGGTTTTTTGCCAATATGACTGGTAGGTATGGGTATTTGTATTTGAGTACCATTGTTGGTAGTTAATGACAGAGCTTCTGGAGGAATGGATATTACTTGATTTATAGCTATTGAAGGCATTACCACAGAGGGTAAAATATGAGCTATGTCTAAAAAAAGAAATTTTTATTCTCACAACTCTTCTCTGAAACCATTCACTTTCTAATCTTGTGAAAATAAATTATTACCATTTTCGTTTAAACTCCAAAAGCTTTTACAGAATGAGATATCAGCATGTTGAGATATATCAACTATTCTACGAGCTCTAGCTTCAGGGTCCATCACATATTTGACCGAATTAGAACATCTTCCTAATAAAGTACCATTTGAATAATAAACCTCACTAAATGAGGCCATGAAAACCATAATAGTCTTAAGAGTTCGTCTTAAACTGTCACAAAACTAAATATGAGAAATGAAAATTAATTATAACCATTTCTATAGTTGAAACTAGAATTATGAGAGAATTAATTTTGCTACCTGAAATCCTAAGCATCTACCATAAAAACAGTATTGATTAATATTTTCTGCACGATCCAATAATTCTTGAGGACTGTGATGTTCTGATGCAAATAAAGATGGTTTACCATCTTTCTCCATTTTAGTCCAAGAATGGAGTGTCATTAAGTGTTGTAAACAAGTACATAGCGAAGCCAACAATTGGGAACAAGCTTCAACTTCTCTATAAATTAATTAATCATTAAATTAGTAATTTAAATATATTTGTTATTTTATTTTCAGTTGAAAAAAAAATACATTTCTTATACTATGTTTAATTATTAATAAAAAAAAACTTAAGAATTTGAATAATTACCGCATATAAAAACATTTACGAAACAATACAGAATCTCTATGGCAACACATTTGACGGATTGTAGATTCTGTATATATTATACATCTATTGGTTAAAGCTAAGAAACTTCGGTATCCATTTCCAGGAATATGCATTTCAAAATCATACAGCGGAGCAATTTCGGATAATTGAATATACAACGACTGCCATTGTTCCAGTTGGTCTATTATCAACATGAGAGCTGCTCTAATTCTAAGACCATTTTCATCTTGGTGTGATTCAAAATATGATGCACTCGTAGTGCACAATTCTCGCAGTTTACACCATCGTTCGATGTATGAAATATCATTTTGCGGTAAGCCATTATTAGATGACATTGAAAGAGAAATTATTCCTTTTGTGAGATAAAGAAATTATATTTTTCAACTACACTTTTTAACTCAATATGGTAATTACAACAGATGTTACACATTACCCACACGCGATTATTTAATTCACCAGATTTTTTAGTGTTTGATCATTCCAAAACAACACGATCTCGATTAAACAAATTTCGTGCTGAATCAATACTGTTTACAATTTATCTTCACTGCCAAAGTCTTAGATAAATCATGATATGTATCTAAAAGTAGGTTAGGGGCAAAGTTTACATTTCATTACCGAGTATCTTAAAGCTATTTTTTAACTGGAGATTGCATTGTTTGCCGATAGTTAATTATTGATGCATTTTTAGATGTATTTTACAACTATTTTCGAATGACGTGTTTAAGAGTGTCGCAGCATTAAAAACAAATATCCTCACAACGCGACGTGTCAAACTAAAAGTGACAGCCGACAACTTTATCGTCGTTGACGTTTAACCTCAAAAATATTCCTATTTTTTTTCCTCTCACGAAATACTCTAGACTGAAAGTGCGTAACCAATCGCAATATGACGCGGGACCATGAAACACGTCTATTGAAATTTAGCGAACTCGGAGTCTTCTTTCTTACGAATTATCATTATGCGACATAGAAATACGGATAACGCTCGATAATTTATCTTTTCACTCTATGCAGTTATCATTAATCACGGATTTCGTAAAGAATTATCAAAATCGACACTAAAGTCACGAACGTGATATTTTATGAATTTTGAAATCACGTAAGATGTTTTCATAATACCCCGAATCGAGTTAGGAATTACGAAGGAAGTCTTTACTTTATTAATATTATTCGTAAAACTTTCCTTGTTCCGTTTTCTGAAATAATATTCGCTTTCTTTAAATATGTTTACAATATTCAATTCCTCACTGGTCCAGCTCATTTTAACGAAATATATATATAGGAAAATATTAATAATAACGGTTTTGTACAAAGTATTCACCATTGTTTCATTCTTTTTTTTATAAACGTTGTAATAAACAATTCATATCTACATGACTGGTAACAACCGTAGGAAGTCTATAATTTTTATCTTTTTTTGCTTTAGCGTTTCTTTTCGTAGCCATTCGTCAAATGAACAGTTATAATAAAAAATTAAATTCGACGCTACGTCATATCGCAATTAATCTTCTCAACCTTTTCTTCTGTAACAGTTTCGCGCTTATATTTAGAATACGAATTGTGAGTGATTCTTTTTAAAATACTCTTAGTGTACAATATATTATATGTATATCCTAATAAAGTGCTTCAGTTACTGAATTCAGATTTTGTGTAAAAGAAAAAGAAATTAATTTGATTAAATACTTGTTGAGATAAAACCGCTTTTATCCATTATGTGTTATAACGAAATTCCCCTTCATTGAAATAATTTCAAATACGACCGCTTAATCATAATTTCTCTAAGATTCACATTAAATCTACATATAGTATATAATGTTTTTTTGTGTTTCTTCCGAGACAATTGTAACACTTTTCAGAATTGCACGCGCACAACCCTCGGGATCACTTAAAATATATTACAGCTTACAGCGAAAAGTCTTAAAATTGTACGAATTCGCTGTTCCAGCGTTGATTCATTTAAAAAGTCAGTTAATTCACATAGAACTAATCGATTTTCACTCGTTAGGTCCTTGTCCCCACCTAGATTTGGTCCTAGGTACCTTCGAGGGGCTGCCCGAAGTTGACGTGGAGTCATCGTCGGAATTTTTCCTTTTAACGTTCAAGACAACACCACTCTTCGGCACGTATTTCGGTGGCGATTTACTGATTGCCTCGATTGTGGGTGGAGTTGACGGGAAGACTGGCAGCTCTTCGTCCTCGAGACCGGGTGGCTTAGGCTGCTCGCTGACGAGGCTCTTCTTCAGGTTTTCTGACGTCGTCGGTTTATAAGTAGGAACGATTGTATTATCAACAGAACCAGGCAATGACGTTTTCATCGTCATCTCTGACTGTGGTTCATAAATAGATGGCAAAGCCTGCTGGGGAGGTGTAGCGGCTGCTTGGGCTGCTAACTCTTCTTCGGCTTTGCGTATGATATCGAGGTCGCTGAGAGTGCTCAGTGTGCTTTTGCTCTCCTTGGAATTGCTGGATTTTGACTGGGAGTACTTTTCGGTATTATGGTATATGGAAGAGTTGACAGTGGTAAGGAATGTAGCGCTCGGTTTGCTGGGAAGATACGGATCCACCTTTGTCGTCTCCTGGCGTTTCACATTGGCGAGTATTTCTTGTAGATTCGGTGGTATCGTGATATCGGATACCTTATCGAGTATCGGCTGGGAGAAAGAGGACATACTTTGAGGCGGTGGAGTGAACGATCGGGAGTCCGATGGGCTGTACGCTTCTTCGCTATCGTTATTCGTGTTTGGTGGATCTAATCCTAGCCCCTGTGAAAAGAAAATAGATAAGAATAAGGTAACCTTGCTTACCGTCTCGTACATGTGTATACACGTGTATATATATATATATATATATATATATATGTTTTTAAATATATCATTATGTAGTACGAGAATAAAAATATTTGAAAAGCTAAACTACTCATTTTCATAGTTGACAATTTAATGAAATATGCTAAAATAATACAACTCGTTAACTTTTTAATAATTTTTTTCATAAGTCGATAGTCAAAAAAGAGGAACAGGATGTCACAGGTAGATAGAAATAATATTTTATTTACAATAGGACAGCAGAGGCAACAATAACAATTGCACATGCGTGTTACGGAAATTCTCACCGGCAACGTTGGTGCAGTTTCAGCGAGAAAGGATGAGCTAATATTTTGTATCTGCTGTTTTTGTTCTTCGATCTGCCGATTCAATTCGTCCATCTTGCGTTGAAGTTCGGAAGAATTCTTGCTGGGTGACATAATCAAATCGTTAGCGCTACTGGAAGAAGGATGAGCAATATTCATGCTGTCGTCCATCTCGCCTGGACTGTACGGTGCATCCTCGTCATCGTCATCCAACTGTTGAGATTTACTTGAAGAAGCGAGATCGATCTTGGAGGACAATTCGGGCACGATTTTCGAGATGGTGGCACTGTCAATACTGGAACGCGACATACCTATATGCGCCTTGTTTAAGGATTCTAAAGTCATTTGGGTTACAATTTGTTTATCGACAGAATCGGACTTATGATACGATGGAGACTGAGGTGGAGTACTAGTATTTGTCGCATCTTTCGAAACTGACAAGGGAGGTGTATAGCTGCGATCGGTGTTTTCTTTTTTCTGTATTTTAGGAGCAATTACGGTCGGCATTGGTGCTGGACGTTTTCTCTTATTACGAACAATAATACCCAGTAGCAAATGCGGTCGACGCTCTTCGAATCCCGGCCCTGTCAACGGTTGTAAGACTGGCGGAAGTTTGCTCTGATTTGAAAATGGCATTATATAGAAGTCTTTAATATTTTTCGACGTGTTGCCAACAACACCTAATCTACCTCTACTATTTAGGTAACTGTACAATGTTATATAAGGGATCTTCTCTTCGTCGTTCGCAGCAGTTAATCGAATTATTAGTATTTCTTTCGAATTATTCTTTTTCATTTTCAATATATACTCCCATACCGACTCGTGACTAATTCTTCCGACTACATCTACCGTGTCTGGTAAATCGTCCATGAGATCTTTCGCGCAGCCACTAACTTCTTGCGCTGTAATGAAAAATTTGGCAACATCAACCATGTTGACAAAACCTCGCCAGACGGTTTGCTGTGGACCCTTATTTGTTTCCCTGTCAATTTCGGGTTCTTTCTCTTTTTCGTGCTCTTCGTTGATATCGGGTGTTTTGATATTAACTGTAGAACTAGGTTCACGATCTGAAACATCTGAATCATTACCATCGATTGTGTTCGTCGTGGCTTCATCTTCAATATGTCGCCATAAACGATCTTCGATAGATTTTTCAGTAGGTGATTGAGACGATTCACCCTTTTTATCGTCTTTCTTTCTGTCTTCATCTTTTTTACCGTCTTTGTATTCTCTATGACTACTCCGGCTTCGATGACGTGAACTGGATTCACCTGAACGATGTTTGTCCCTAGTTTTAGAACGCGAATTTCGCTCTTTGCCGCGCTCTTTGTCTCGTTCGCGTTCCTTGTTCTTATCCCGATCTTTACCTTTCTCGCGTTCCCTATCCTTGTCTTTCTTATTTTTCTTGATACTTGCTTTTCTATCTTTACTTCTGTCTCGAACTTTACTGTGATCTCTATCTCTACTACTCCGACGATGTCTATCTCTACTCCGTTCTCGCTTTTTCTTTTCTCTGGTTCTATTGCTTTCTTTCTCTTTATCCTTATCTTTCTTGGTTTCGAGACTTTTTGACTTTTTATAATCATCCTGAAATTTATCATCTTTTTCTCGTTCGTCTTCGACTGTGGAAGTTATATTGTCGCCACTATTTAATGCAGTCACAATATCTTGAACTGGAGTTTGTGGATCTACACGTTCCATGCCGCCATCATTTTCTATTATTTGTTCACCTTTATGAGTCTTCACGACAATAGATTTAGCCTGCGACATCAAATCGAGTTCATTTTTCTTAATCATTTCCAATTGGTGTTTAGTTTCCTTCTCGCGCCATTCGGCCAATTCCTGACTAGCCATTTCGTCGGGACTTAGCCGAACAACCGCGTCCGGTGTCAATGATTTGTCCGCTATTTTGCGGAACAACGTTAAATTCTTCGTATCTTTAATATTAAATACCAAACTCCTGTATTTCGCTTTATATTTAGCTCCGGTGTCCTTAAAATACTTGTACATTTCCAGTTCAATATTGTGTGCTAAATCGGCTATTTCTTCGTCGGTTAAATTTAGATCATCGGTTTCTTTAATACGAGTAGATAATAATTCCGTCAGTGTTTTCCTTATATTCAGTCTAATGGGTTCCGGCTCTGTCTTTTTTGGAGGTGATGGTTTGACAACAGGTTTTTGTTGAGGTTGGGCTAGTTTCATCTCTGGTTTTTTATTTGGAGTCTGTTTGGCAGTAACTGGTTGTTTAGTTTGTGTCACTGTAGCTGATTTTATAGTGGTCTGTTTTATAAGTGGTGATTTAGTACTGCTTGTAAGTAAAGTTTGTTTCATTGGAACAAGTTTACTCTGAGTCGAACTTATTTGAATCGGTTGACCAATAGGAGAAACACCTATTACTTTTTTAGCCAAAACAGTCTGTTTTTGTCCTGGAGTTTTTGTATAAATTAATTTTGGTACAGTTTCCAGCTTGGTGGTAATAGTTTTTGCCTGAAAGTAAAAAAAGAACGTTACAATTTTCGTAAATGACAGCAATTTATGATTAGAAATTACAATTTTCGTTCCCGTAGGAGTTTGAATAGCAGCCACTGATTTATTTCCAATTTGTATGGTATTAAGATTATTAGATCGCAACACTTCATACGTTGGATTTTCCTTCAACCATGTTTTTAGATTTGCTATTGTAGGAGCATCTGGTCCTAAAAAATTTTAATATTCATTATTTTCTGAATAAAAATTACACCACCTTTTTTCATTACTCACCAGTAAGAACTTTACCCGTTTTACGATCAAAAACGATAAGTCTATTCGTGTCAGATTTACCCTTCGAAGTATCTGCTGTAGTTGATTTCGGAGTTTTCTGAAGCGGACCTACCGTCGGTTTGTCCTTTGTTAATGTTTCTTGAGCATGGGCTAGAATACATGTGTCGGAACAATAAATACTCGAATTCCTTGCTACTTTTTTGCAAACAACACATTGCATAGTGCCTGAAAACTGTCCACCAGTTGGTTTTTCAACAATTGGTAGAGACAATTGAGTCTTTGATTTTACAGCTGTTACTACTTTTTGTGGTGAAATACTTTGACGAGATTTAATTGTATTATCGACAGATCTTTCTGGTGTTTTGTGTCTACCTTCTGGAGACTGCAAGCCCAATTTTGGTTTAGTACCCTCGGATTTTTTCTTAAGGCAATTAGGACAAACCCATTCGATGCCTTTTTCTTCCATTTGCTGACCCATAGCTTTACTAACGTGAACACATTTTCCATGAAACCAGTCTTCACACACGTCGCAGCAAATCATAAAACGATTATTATGAGGGCGTTTACAAATACACCAGAGTCTATCCGGATCATCCTCAGAATCAGAATTGTCTTCTTCTTCTTCGTCATCTTCATCATCGTCATCCTCGTAAACACTAACTTGGACTTTTTGTTGCTGCTCCATCTCTTCTTGCATTAATTGTACGCTATTCATGAAAGAAAATTTGAGAAATTTACAATTGTATTCAGTATTTCATTAAATATCTAATATTTGTATCTTTGACGAAATTAAAATTCTTACTTTGCTTTGTCTTTCCTCTTTTTCAGGGTGTTGATTTTTGGAGATGGTGTCCCCTTTTCTTGTAATTTCTTACTTCTTGTAGCTGGTGCTTCGATTGGTGGTAAAGTTATAACACGACCACCTCTTACTACTTGAACCGGTTCTTTTTCCTCTTTAATAATTTTTTTTGAAGTATCTTTTAACTCCTCTATTTGCGAATCCGTTGGTCGATAATTGTCAGTTATCAACTGATTGGACGTTACAGAAGTACTTATAAGAGGCGTCGTGGATAAGGTATCGGCTACACTCACAGGTTGGTCAGCAAGAACAGGCTACAAAAGTGAAAAATTAAATCGAAAATTCTCGAATAGATAGTTATTAAGATAACTTACATGATCAGCCAAATCAACACCAAGTTCTTCTTGCAGTAACAATGCTTCAGCAAGTAATTCTTCTTCTGGTTTGTTAGCTTCCATTGCTAATGTCGCGAATAAATGTTCTTCTCCCTCAATGCCAGCTTTAAGAAATAATATCATTTTAAACAAACACGATAATATTTATAAAAGATAATCATACCGGAATCTAGAGAAGGTTGAAGTTCGTCCACTAGTGGAGCTTTGATGCTAGGTTTATGCTTATCGTCTTGTTCTTGCATTAGCGACACCTTTTCGCCGTCCACTGTTCCATAAATATCCGTATCACCTATTGGCTTCACAACGACCGTAGCATTCGCTTTATTAACAGCATTTAGATCTGAATTATCATCGACAGACAATCTGGCGTTTTCTTGAGTAAATGCAGATGAAGAAGTTGAAGGTAACACGGTCACCGCGGAACCATCAGTTTTTATGTCAGCACCGCAACCTACGCGACGGATTATGTCCGGTGTTGAGAACAAAGCAGGTTCAAGGCTGTCAGACACGAAACCTGGTGATTTTTGACGATGTTCCTTACGTTGATGTTTTTTAACGTCTAAACCAGAAAATAAGTTTAATTAATGGTATAACAAATTAATCAAAAGAAATACTAACCGTCTGAAACTTTTTGATCTCCTGGTTTTCCAGACTCGATATCGATTCGATGGGTTGAATCCGAATGGCTCTCTGATTTTCGTTTTTCCTTTTTGATTTCAATTGGTTTGGCTTTTGCAGATAATGGAGTGTTTTTCGATTGCAATAATGGAGACTGTATATTAGCCTCTTGTACAGCAACACCAGTTTTTGACTGATTTATCAGCGTTGCATTGGAAACAAGTTTCGATTGTACGGGGACTTGCACGAGTTTGCCATCTTTAGTTGTATAAAGTTTAGTCTGACTAAGTATTTTTCCTTTCGGTAGGAGCATCGGTTGTTTCTTTGGTGTAACATTGTGTAAATCACTCTCATCTATTAGCATTTGTTTTTGAACAACTATTTGATTGCCTTTTGGCAACAATATGTCGCTTTTGATCATGCTACCACTGGGCTTAGTCTGTGCTGTAGATTGCAGTGTTTTTGATGAATTTGATTCCATATGAAAAGAAATTGCAAGAGATTCGTCCTTCTTCTTTTCGCCAAAGACTTTTAATTGTTTACGTCCTTTGACCGGAGATAAATTACCTAATAGTATTACATAATGATATAATAACAGGAATATTGCTTATTACTGAGAAAAAATGATCAATTGTACCTGGTTTGTTGTCTTTTTCAGGACTCTTCATTGCACTTACAGCGGCGGCCATTTCCATATCAAGACGACGAACTTGTTCAACATCTAAATGCTTATTTGGTCCTCTTCTTCGCGATGCCGCCATGCTTCCCCCCCTGGTGGTGAGGCCCTTCCTACCACCTCGGGCTCTAATACCACCGCGGCGAGGTCCGCGCGGTCCGAAATCAGAATCATTATCGGATGGTTCAGATTCTGAAGATTCGCTCGAAGATGATAACTCATCTTCGTTCGCTTCATTTTCATTTGCAGATCCTATAAATTCAATTATGACGTAAATAACAGATATTTATTGCAAAAATCTCAAGTACATACCTCTACTCAATCTCTGTTGAACAACACCGGCAACATTTTTTTGTATATTGGTTCCAATTAATTTTGGAGTTCCTGACGGTCCAGTCGCTTTTGGTGAATTTATTGGTTGTAAAGAATTTTTTCGCGGTCGTCCAATGGGTTTTGGAGTCTATCAAAATGAATTTTTTTCATTTAAATTAATATTATTGTGTAACAAATATATAAGAAATAACAAAAGCTTTGTAATTTACCGTTTTAGAAACTACTTTTGCTCTATTGCTGAAAGCTGGTATACTTGGATCGTTAATTGCTGCAGTTGTACATGCTGTAGGTGAGAGCCCAGGAGAGGATGGTGCATACTGAATTTCAGTGTCAGGTGAATGCACAACTGGTAGAGGATCTTTCGGAGAAGGATCTGCTGGTGACAGCCTACTCGTGTAGCAGTGATCTAACTCAACACTGTAACGAATTGAGTTCTGTTGTTCTTCTACAGACAGCATATCTAAAATAAAGAGTTTCTCTTAAGAATTGTAGGAAAAATTTATTTCTTTATTGAGATTCAATGATATTTTCAATATACAAACCAAGCATTGCAGTAACATTTTCTCCAAGTATTTGTTTAGCTTCTTCGCTCTGCAAAGCATTTTCTAACCGTTCCAATTGTTCTCTATCCATTTCCATAAATGGATCTTCTAAGGTGTTCGTATCACCAGATACAACATTGCCAATAGATGATACAGACGATGCTGTATTCATTGGTGGGTCCACTGTTAGAGTTACTTCGCCATTTTTAACATCGGCAGCTGTCTGTCCAAGTTTGACTACATTGACATTTGCATTTGATTGATTCACTGAAATGAAATATAAATATAATTTTATAAATGATATTTATAAAAACAAACTACTATAAAATTTATCATAAACAGGAACCAAATATATATATCACAAAGAACAGAACAAAAATCAATATCACAAATGATAAAGATAAATAAGATGCAGATGGAAAATATCAATTACAGCCTCCGATCACTCACTTATCAAATTCTGTAATGTTTCTTGGTCAACGGATATTGTGCCGTCATCATTAACAACAATAATTAATGTGTCATCCTTCTTGCTGGATCCACTTTCTTGTGGTTCAACCAAATATGAACTAGACATTTTATTTAGCCTAAAAAGTACACATCACTCATAACGATATTATACCTTACTATTAAAGAACAGATAAATGTTACAAAATAAAGAGGTTATGATATCATCAATGAAAGAAGAGCGAAAAAAACAATAACATGTCCCGAGATTCAGGCAAGAATAAAAATATCGTAACAATGCTCGACATTTTTGCTAATCGAATATCGATGTTAACGCGGTAACTAATGGGAAAATCGCATTTATCCTCGAACAATTAAGAAAAATGTCATTCGGTGGGCAGGAAAAAAATGCACCTTGTAATCTAGTCTCTACCGTTCGGGACATTTACATTGTGTTAACATTTATGTTATAATGCACAACGTAAAAGCAGAAACGGTTTTCAATGGCCCAGACGATTATTCCGAGATATGAGATAAATATACCACGAAACCATTTACATTTTACGCGATTCGCGCGGTTAAATAAAAACGAAACCGCCGACGCGTAGCCATTTTGTTTTTCGAGAGGGAAATGCTCGGCATAAAAGAGGCGCGCGCGCGCGCCTATGCTTCTTGCAAAACTAATCACATCCTCGATCTTTCTCCCTGAAATTTTTTTGCTTACCGTCGTGACGATAACTCGTCGCGTCTCGACGATCCAGTGATGAAACACTCGAACGCTCGTCAATTTAGCCGGATTAGTTTCCAGTAATACACGTATTATTATTAACGCGGAAAGACCGCGATTGTATGTATTTACCGATACATCGTGCGTGACACCAAATTCGCAAGAACGTCGTATAGCCGTGCGAAACGCGAAAGACGATGCGCGCTAGCGGATGGCGCAACGGCTTTTACGCGCGAAATTGATTACGCACCAAACCACACTCGTGTGTTCTTCTTATCGGTATCAAATATAATAAACTCATACTCACGAATTTAACGATTATGTTAAAGTATTATTTCAGAAACATACAGGAACAATTTTATATTTGCTTTTTGCATATAATTAAAAATATCTGTGGCGCTGTCTGAATTTTTATTATTGTTAATTTTCATAATTTACGGTTAATTCGAATCAATTTGTATAAACTGAACGATGCAACAGCAATATAATATATTATGAGAATAAAATTGTATTGAATATTTCAATAAACTGCTGAAATTAAAGAATTCGTTCATGTTTATGACGGTCGATGACGAGAGCTTTTCAGCCGAGTCGATAAAACAGAATGTGTGCGAAAAAAATTTCTCATCGACGAAACGAGCTTTATGAAATTGTCAGCTTGTGACTCGTGCAAATTTGGGGCAGAGGGGTTCAAGATTGACATTTCGGATTATCTATGTATCTATTTTGCGTAACCTTCCTTCATAGATTTGTATTCGCCAATGTCAATTGCTTCAAAACGCATTAAATTCCAAATTATGACCGCTTAGTCTTCGGTTTATTTACTTGTGACGTGTGACAACGTACCACTTTAACTACGGCTAATTACACCTAATGATTCGAGTAATTGATAAAAATTTCTAAACCGCGAATCACAGGTTTTTGAAAACTTTCAGAAATCATTATTGTCACTTTGAATTCGTTAAGAAAAAGTCAATATGTGCGAATTATGCGAGGTTTTTAAAATCTCTCGATCGTGTAGTACGTGATGTACCGAATAAGACCGAAAAAGAAAATATAAACAAGAATTTTTCTAAGATGCGAGAAAAATTGTGGCGTAATGGCCGTGACCTTTAACCGGTACACGATTTTACCGGAATGTAAGAAAAACGTTTATAATATACACTCGGAAGATAAACGCACCTACACAAATAAGGATTGTTTACGCAATGTACCAAATAATGTCCAGGTAGTATCTGTATCACCAGTCACTGTACCTCTTTGTATTTTGGGGGAAGTTCAGCTACGCTTCTTATGCCCTGATGATCTCGAAGAAGTACAAACACTATGTCAGGATTGGTTTCCAATAGGTAATAGCATTTATCATCGAAATTGTAAAATAAGTTGTCTAATAGAATAAATTCATATAAAATAAGGACTTCTTTACAGACTACCCTTATTCATGGTACGAAGACATAACAAGCTCTTCCCGTTTTTATGCTCTGGCAGCTGTGTACAGTGGAGTAATCATTGGATTGATTGTAGCCGAAATTAAGCCTTACGAAGACCTATGCGAAGAAGACCAAGGGATTTTGTGTCCGAGTCTCAGGAGAGATTCCTTAGTCGGTTATATTCTGAGTATAGGTGTTCGTCGCGCATATAGAAGGAATGGTATAGCTTCTTTATTGCTGGAACAGTTATTAGCCCATGTAACAGCACCAGAACGTTCTTCCGTCAAGGCAGTCTTCCTACATGTATTATCCAGCAATGCTCCAGCAATTTTATTCTATCAACGATGTCATTTTCGCTTGCACACTTTTTTACCATGTTATTATTCAATTCATGGAAAATGTAAAGATGGTTTTACGTATGTTCTCTATGTTAATGGAGGACATGCACCTTGGGGTTTATGGGACTGGATGCGTCACTTAGCAAGTGCAATGGCCTGCTTTGGACCTTGCAGGATACCACGTTGGATATGGCAAAGACTTCTGTGGGTGACAACGATAATTTCTTATCATAGATAAATGAATTTTGTGATATATTGACAACTTAAGAGGTATCAACTTACTTTACATTTTTTATTTTGAAATGTGTTCTTCATTTTGTAAGCTAGTTGTGTTAGTTGAATTTTCATACAATTTCTTTATATACTATTAAGAACTAGGCTTGTACAAAGAATTGTAAAATTATAAATATTAACCCATTATCATCCAAAGTAAAAGGCATTAATCAGCAATCCTCTTAGTACTAATAGAATTGACCTGTATTTTGTTAAAAAATGAAATAGACTTTATTTAAATTTTTTTTTGTTTAATTTCGAAATAATTTTTTGGAAAATATCATATTGAAAATATCAATATTATTTATTAGCACTGTGTCTTTTTTACTGACTCCTCTAACAATGACTCCATTATTTTAAAAAATAAATTGTCATTTTTTAGTGATCGATTTTAATTTAAATTATTTGTGGTATCACTCAGTTGATAAATCAGAATTTTCGTTTAATAAAGGGGTCAACTACTGCACTACTGCATGCGCAGCGTCAATTATTGTCACCATTCAAAAGCCTGTTGGGACACTTCCATACGTTTCTGATCATATCTAATTATTTTACCAAGAATTTAAATTTAATGAGAAATTTTATTTTTTATCATTTGTCAGAACTATTCAACTTCGAACATTTTTAAACAATTTATAAACTAAAAATTAGAAATTCGAATCTATGCGCGCCAATTTAAGAGGTCAACACTCTTGAAACTTGTACGGCAGAGTGCACGGCTTTGATTCTTTAAAAAAAAAGTGCAGAAGATGTCGCTGTAAAACAAAATCGTGAATTACTTTTCGGTGTTAGCTCTGCATATAAAACTAACACAAGATTGACCGGGATATCGGGCAGAGCGGGGTAAAACAAAATTGTATGCACTCGCGAGTCTGATTATTAGCAAAAAAAATGGCGAATATGTGTGTAGGTACAGGTGTACACAAAACACGAGAGGATGATATCTTAGAATGTTTTCTTTATCCGAAAATATGCTTTACGAGAAATCCGGACGAAGTAACGGAGGCACTGCTCAACGATGAAATAAAAAAATTTGATGAAGTGCTTGCGCTTTTTACAAATGATTATATTTGGCACAGGGATAGTTTGACGTTTCACCCGCGTACTAAACAGGCATTATTGTTGGATAGGATTCTTGAAAGTTCTTCTAGTGTTGGAGGTAAAATTATTAATATATAGTCTTTCTTCTTAATTTTATCCATTAGTTTTCTTGACTATAATTAAATCATTTACTGTTGTTCATAATCTTTTCCTACTAGATCGGCAAACACTGCCTTACATTCATGCAACACTACGCTTTGATGAAGATATAGGTGATGAGTGGTTTGCTGTGTTTTTAATCTTCCAACTAACTAAAGCTTTCGAAGGATTAATTGCTAGAACAGTCGATTCAGATGGTGACTTTTTGTTAATCGAAGCTGCAAATGTCTTACCAACTTGGGTAACCCCTGAAACGTGCGAAGGAAATGTTTTCATTCATAATGGTGTTGTCCACATTGTTAAAGACAAGGAAAGAATGTTCCAATCGATATTACGTGATATACATGAAAATCCTTATCGAACAATCTTAGCCGATAAAGTTCAAAATGCCATACAAAAAAAAATATTGGTTTACCCTGATGAAATAGAAAAAAGGAAGCATAAAGCCAGAGCCTATTTGCCAGAAAAAGCAGCTTCTATACTCAAACAAGAACCAGGACTAATAGCAACTGCCATTAGAACAATTTACCACTCAGATCCATTGGAGCGTAGGGTAAGATTTGTTTTGTTCTACTTAAATTTAATAAATAGAGATTTGAGTAAAGTATTGTGCGAATGATCGTTTTAGGTATGTAGAGCCATGAGATATTTCCCTCCAGAACAGCGTACTATGGCAAATGTCAAAATGACCAAATGTTTATACGCCATGGCAACTCATTGTCGATATACGGGTGATCCACGTACTGGTTGGAACTTACCACCCACAAATAGCTCAAAATATAATGCTTATTTACTTGGCGTAAAGATTGCATGTGGATTAGAAATGCTAGTAGCTAGAGCTAATAAAACTCGTAGACATCAAGTAGAAAACAAGGAAGAAATTAGTACCGGAACCAGTAATAGACTAAGTGAAAAAGCTTTAGATGCGTACCTATCCCGATTAGAAACAAATGGATATTTCAGAGGTCTTTTAAAAGGAAGTCAAGAACGGGAAAATCTCATTCTCATTGCTAAAGATTATTTCACAAAACATATAAGTTTCTCAGATTTCATTATGAATCATTGTAAAAGTGAAGCAGAAAAAGTATTAGAAGCATGGGAGAACATACAAGCAAATGATATAGAAATGCATGGTATTTTGAAACAAACAAATATTACTTAAAATTCATTTTTTTTCATAAAATGTTTTCTAAAAGTTTTTTTTTTCATTCAGAACAAGATGAAACATGTTTGAGTCCAGCCGATAGTGATAGTTGGTTAAATATTAATCCTGAACAATTGGAGATGTTATTAAACCAGCAGTGGAATGGAAATAAAGAGAAGAAAACTGATCACGAGCAAATGACACTTAAAGATAAAGTACAAGGCTTTTTGAAGCAGAGTAGTGATATAGATGGTGTACAATTTTTAGAGTAAGGAATTCATTGATATTGTGTATTCGGAACATTTACAAATACTGTATAAAATTATCTAATTACAGCGAACAATCAACCGACGATGATGCGAAGCACGATGACAATGGCAGAATAGAATTCGATGCGGACGTATTTGATAGCACATTACGAGATATATTAGATTTAGTTGTACCTGGTGGTGAAGGAGAATTCGAAGGTAGCTCAGAAGGTTCTTTAGGTGGTGACGACGAAGATCGAGGTGGCGAAATGGACAAATACATGCGACTGCTAGATACACAGTTGAATACCGAAATGGTTAAAGATGAAGAAAACAGTGAAACTAACGGTACAGACACTGTTGAGGATAATTTGTTAAAAAGTATGGAAGATGAAGCAGGTGGATCGGGTCCTGTTGGGAACATAATTGGCGGACCTATAAGACGGCTCATGCATTTACAATTACAATCACCTACTATGGTACCGCCCGATTTGCAAAGTTAATGGAAATTGCATTTATACATATCGTATTAAAAAATTCAAAAGTCTAACCGAATGCACTCAACATGATACTCATTAATTACATTCAAGCAACAAGCGCTAAAATAATTTTCTGGCATTATAACTTCCAAATGATTAATTGCACTTTTTTATAAATGCCAAAGGCTATAACACTAAACAATTATCTCAAACTAATAGCAAATGAATTAAACCCCTTACAAAGACTACGTTTAGAATAATTATGAAATAATTACACTAAAACAAAATTTTGTCCTATTCAAACAGAGCAGTGTTGATTCACTGTTGTGGACAATTGTTCATTTGTATAATTTAATGTTAATTCAATAAGTGTAGGATAATTGCACAAAGCCATAATCATAATATATATTAAGTGACATTTTGCAATTGTTAATGTTAAAATATTTAAATACTTATTTTATTATTTGTAGAATAAAATGATTAAAAACACATCTCTCTAAGGAATAGTAAA
Organism: Goniozus legneri; assembly: GCA_003055095.1. Lineage (NCBI taxonomy): Eukaryota > Metazoa > Arthropoda > Insecta > Hymenoptera > Bethylidae > Goniozus > Goniozus legneri. Next base: position 327,704 of record NCVS01000496.1, on the reverse strand, counting down.
TTATAAATTCTATCATATGCTTCAGCAACCATTTTACTGTTTTACAATGCGAAGTTTATGCAATAAAACACTTACAAATTATTCATAATCAGAGTTTCTTATTTCATATTAATGATTTGAATTAAATTCTATTATTGTCTTAAAAAGCTTGTGTAAAAAAATTTAATTAATTACCCAATATTGAGTTCAACTTTTTCTATATAGATTTAGAATTTCAAAAATTTTAATTTTTATTTTATATTAAAATCTATACAATTAAAACTATGCTATCACGTGTCCATAGCGTCAATATTTGTAATGCCACTTGGTCCAGGAACCACACAATTTTCAGTGCCCTGTTCATTTACTTCCATATCTTCAGAATCTATATCTTTAGCAGCTTGAGATCTATAAAGAGAAATATAATACAACAAATGATTTTAGTAATTCTTGCATATCATTCTAATTTTTCAATTCACCTAATAATGGAAGCTGCTAAACTTGCTGTCCGAGCATCTGTTAAATTTGTTCGAATTGTAGATTTCAATTTAGAAGATCCTGAATAATATATAATTGATGAAGGTACTAAACCTGCATCAATTAATCGTGAATTAGCATCGAGGACAGTTTTTGGTGGTGTAGTATCTAAAAACAAATACATTCTGTTGATTACAAATTCAGAAAAAAGAGAAATAATGGCAATTTATTGATCTTACATATAACAAATTCTGAATTTGGGTCTTCTAAATATTCTTTAATAAAATCATAAATTGCCTGTACAGATTCTAAAGGACCAAATAGACCCTGTAAAGTAAGTTGATCAGGAAATTGTACACGAATAATTGCTTTCCTATATTTGTGCAATCGATTCAATATCTGTTTGTTTTTATCTAATTGACGTTGAGCTTCTGTTAAAAGTGGAGAATCTTCGAGTTGTGATCTTAACTTCTTAGCATCTCGTAAAAGAGTTTTGGCATCTTGAATAGTTAAATCAAAGAAATTATCAGGTAATTCATCTTTGGGTAGGGCTTCAGTAGAAGCATGATCAAATGCTAAAGCATTTCTCTCTCCTAACTAAAAATAATATTTTCTAGTAATTTATACATTATAGCAAGGTAAAATTAACTTACATATGTTATTGCAGTAGCTTTATCAATTTCTTCCTGTGTTGGTAATAATTGAAGATTAGTTGAATTTTTAGTATTCTTAGTTTGCATTACTTTAGATTCAACTTGTTTTACTTCTGGTTTGAAACGTTTTTCATTTATTTGTGATGTTTTTAAATCATCATTATTTTGAGAATCCAAAGTTACACTCTCGCGCTCTTTTCTTAATAGTGTAATGGGATCAATTCTAGGATTTTTCAGACTTGATGGTTTTGGTATTTTATCATCAGCAGTTTCAGAGTCATCTTTGACTGCTTTTGGTATTGGTGTATATACATGAGCTTGTGTTTTTTCTTGGTTTGGATCTCGATGTTTTAATCGTAACATAGCTTTACCACAGTTCAGTCCCAAAGATTTTAAATTAGTACTTCCAAAATCTTGTTCTCCACAAATCTATATTGGAATAGAAAAATATTAATAAAGTATAAAATAACTAATAACTATGCTAATATTACTTTTATGACAGCTTACCTCACGTTGCATATAAATCAACACAGCTGTTCCCAAATTTTCATCTTTACAAAGATTTTGTAATATTTCAAGTAATGTTGTATTAGGAGAAAATTCACCCATAACACGAGTACCATTTTCTAATTGAATACCTATAGTTACATTAGATAATGATCGTTTTTTAGTACAAGGTACCAATTCTAACTGAGCATTATTTGGTAATCCAGAATATCGAAATATCACAGTGAGATCTAATATTTTTTTATAATGTCTGTTGAAAAGAATAGATACTTGAAAAATTTAATATTATTATTACTGAATGATTGACAAATTTTTTACATACTTAATATCATATTCATCTACATTAAAGCCATGTTTCTGACAAGCTTCTTCTAGGATCTAAAATTAATGTTTTAAAAAATTTTATTTTACACAAAATATTTCCACCATTACCTGCAAAATTGTTGTATTCGGAGTGATTTTGACATTTTGCCGACGACCATTCGGAAGCAATACGTTCACATTTATATTTGTTGACATATTAATATTTGGCGAAAATTGTAACGTACTAATTTCTAATTACAAAATATTCTATATTTCTGTATCTATCGAACAGGATAATTTTTACACTTGATCATACAAAAATACAAGAAAGAGTTAAAAAGCTACCATCAAAAGTGATCATAGAATTTGGTAAAGCTACTATTGGCGAATGATTGACTAGTTGACTACCCTAATACTTAGCACTTATTGTTAGATTGGCAAGATGCGAACAAGTCGGCCCGCGAAATTCAGAAATTCACCATTTTTTTAGCGTATTGTCATAAAATTGTTTACTACTGATTTAAAATAACGAAAATCTGAGCGGTTAATTATTTTTATAAATTTATATAATCAGTACTCTTTTATTTGCATTGTTAATCTACTATATTATTATGCGAGATCAATGCCGAATCATGTTGTAAGCATCCAATTAATTCACGCGCAATTCGCGAAAATTCGCACCAAGTGTTGGCTGCACTGACTTCAACGAGCTCGTTTGAAAGAGGATTCGCGTTCTGGAAGAACTTAGCGAGTAGTATGCTTTCGTGGTGTTTTCGATTGTATTACAGAAAATTCAAACGTCATTAAACTATTGATTTTGTAATAAGAACGTTATTCAGTGAAAATCCGAAATGTTCCGTTCGAAGAGAGACGTCGATCGACATGTACAGGATATATTTCGCAAGTTAAAAAGCGAGGACGAGGTAAGGTTATTTTTTTAACATACGACCGTTATGGCTCACATCGGCGAACCGGGCCGCCAATAATGCTATATGTTGTGCAATTTTTTTTTATAAAAAAATGATGCATTTTAGGTAATAAATTTGTCAATATGCATTTGTTTGAGTCCTCCAAGATCGTTATATCCATAAGACCTTGTTTATTAAATATATTTTTAATACTTTTGATTAAACTTTCTGCATAACCTACAAGCATTGCGATAACAGTAAAATATTTCTTTTTAAATTGGATATTGTCGAACTATGTAAATTCTATGTGTACATTTTATTACTTCAATCGATAATCATTTAAAAATATGAAATAATACTTTTCAAACTATTTGAATGACCTTTATATTTAATTATTTTATAAAAAATTTCATAAAATTATGAAATTTATTTTACAGAAGCAGTTACGCTCATATAATGTTGCTAAATTATATTATCAAGTTGGTGCTTATGAAACAGCCAAAAAATATGTATCAAGTTATTTGGAATTACGTTATGAATCAGCACCAGCTCATAAGTTATTAGGGCAAGTTTTAGAAGCATTAAGCCAAAAGGAGGCAGCATTGGCAGAATATGAACGTTCTTTAGAAATTGATGGGAAGCAGGATGAACTTGTACTTAAAGGTATGTTAATTACAATAAACGAATTAAAAGCAGAGTTATTTCACATTAAAATTTTAATTTTTCATTTTATTCATAGTTTGTGAATTATTATATGATGTTGGTAATGATGTCAATGCTATCAAATATTGGGTGGAAAGAGTGGACAAATTGTATTCTCATCACGAAGTAGCTTTTCGACTAAAAGAGAAAATGTTATCTATGCAGAATCCACTTCAAAGTAATACGGATATCGAAACACTCATACTTTCCGAAATAACAGCACGACCAAATGATCTACATTTGCATATAAAATTAATAAAACATTATATATCTAAGGAGAAATTCAATGCTGCATATAATCATGCCATAAAAATAGACTCTAAAAATCAGTACAGAAACAACATACTCTGGTTTGAGAGTCTGTACGAATTACTACCAAAATGTAAGGACGATAAACAATCTGATTGGTTCTTTTGGATTTTTTATATATCATCTCTCGAAAGATATGCTGCTCTTTCAATTAAGGAACAAGGCAACAAAGCACAAAAAACTGTGAAAGAAGCTACAAAAGTTGTTTTTAGTTTTGATCAAGCACTGACTGAAATGAAACATAAAAAGTTTGCTGATCATCCAGGTTTTACCGAAGAAATGTTTAAACACATGTCTGGTCAACTTCATTATCACCTGGCCTGCTTGTTCATAAAGAAAACTAAGCAGGAACAGGGCAGTTGGAGCGAAGCAGGACGTTTATGTGCACCGCTTTTTCTTCATGCGTTAACCGTAAAACCCGTCGACTTGACAACAAATTTAGTAACTCGATTAAAGGATAATTTGAAAAATTTAGTCCAGTTGTGGTACAGAGAGGGTTCATTTCGATGTAGCCAGTCTGGACACGTACTTTTAGATTACGCCAAGAATGACACTAGAAAATTAGTAGATAAAATCGACAAATTTTGCATTGGACCATGGAGAGAACGTATCTACCAGAAAATATTTTTATTTGTGGACGATTTAAGCTTGCTGCATCAAGAGCTCTTAAAAATATCGTATTTCGTTCAATTTGTAGCACCAACTTCAACTCAACGTCTTTATTCGATGAACGAATTAAAACAATACGACGAAGACTCGGAAACTGTTTATCCCGATTCTCTACATCATCACATCTGGCTTGGTATTAAGAACAAGCCACATAATCAAACAAAAAATTTTGGACCATATCCACACCAATATTGTCACGTATTTCCAAATTTGCAATTTTCCGTCTACAACTTGAATCAAGCAGTTTCCGAAAGCATAAGTCGTTTAGATATTGATGCCTTTTTAAACGCAGCTGTTTTATGCTCTTCTGCTGTTTACGAAGAACAACAACACAGTGGTTTCATAAATCCTGAAAGGTTGCCCACATTACCAGCAGACTTAACAGGAAATCTTTGCACTACAACTCAAGAAAAATGGTGGAAATTTGCTTATGAAATGTGTACAAAGCCAAATGAATTAGAAGGTGACTTTGGCGAAATGAGGAAAGAAATTCAAGCTGGTCTGGAAGTTATCCGTTGTATCGGTAATCATGGACTACATCCAACTATTTTAGTTCATCTCGCAAGGATATTCCAATACAGAGCTAAACAGCTGAAAGAGAAGAACGAAGAGCATCCCGATATTCAATTTTTGGAAGCTCGCAGTAAAATATACTGGTCAAATGCCATTTCATTACTCGAAAAAATGCAGAATAACCAAGTTATTCGCTACACAGGATTCAAGCTATTTAATTATCAAGGCAAAGAAATGAATAACGAAGAACTTTCGAACGCCATAGAAGAAGGAAAATTATTTATGGTTCAATGTATGTTGCACGACGAACTTTATGAACAAGCAATAGATTCATTACAAACCTTAAAATGTCCTGAAGCATCATTCCAGCAAGGTATTATTTACAAGAAACTTGCAGCTGAAAAGGTCGGTTCCATGCCACGCGAAAGTCTAACATCCGAAATAAGATCGCAACATTTGATTTTGTTATCTAAAGCTAGAAACTGTTTCTACCTAACTCTGGATCGTCTAAGAAGTCCAGGAACGAATCCCAGGCATCCTCTAAATTCAGAGTTATGCAATTATATTTCGGATATAGAAAATGAACTAAAAAGAATTGATCCAGATTTGGGAAGAAATGAGTTGAATCGAAATGAATGTGACGGTATGTCAGATGAAAGTTACTCATCTGCGCACAGTGGAATTGATCAACAAATCTCTAATTTACCTAGCATGAGTATGAATCACAACGTTTTGGGAACGCCACAAAGAACACACCGTACCCCGAAGCAATCAAGTACACCATGTAGGCCAATACATCACGACCTTCTGGATTTATCTAGAAATCGTACAGAGGCTCGGCCCAGCCCAGAACGCCTGGACGCTCAAATAAGACAAATGATGCATTCTAAGGACGCAGTGCAAGCATTAGTAGAACAGAACAAAGCTTTAGTGGACGCCAATAAAGTTATGTTGGAAAAGGTTGAAGAAATGATGAAAGAAATGTCACTGCTGCGGAAAGATATGCAGAAATCACGAGCTGCACCGACAACAAACATAGTACCACCAATAACGGAAGAACACTTCTACGGTCTTACTGATGAAGATTATAGCACAAACTACGCGGATAATCAAGCTGCTCAGAATACAATTTCTGGAAACATGTTCGCACCTTCTAGGCATCCATATTCGCCACTTGTGTACCCATCGCCGACCGTTTTTCAAGGTTACTACCAACCTGGTTTACCATTCAACGATCCAAACGCTCAAGCGATACCCCCTATGTATCCTCCACAGGTTTACACTATACCTCCATTGTATCCTAACAAGACTCCCAAGGTACCCGATAATATGCTTCATCAGAGTATGTTCGGTCCAAGAGGACAAGCTCCGCTACCTCAGATGACCGTACCTACTACTGTCGGTCTTGTGATGGACCCTTCATTGCAGTTGCAAGCTAAACCACCGGTTCAACAAAAGGCACCAGAACCCGCAAAGAGCGTCGATAACAAACCTAAAGAACAATCGTTTTCTAAACCACTTCCGGTAAATGTAGTTATTACAAGTTCTGATACTCTTCCAACAACAGTGCCGACTGTTCAACCGACTTTGAGCGTCACCATACCCGCCCAACACAGATTGGGAACAGTACCGACTCAAGCACCGGCTAGTTCTGTGCAACAGGCTAGTGTACCTCACAGTTATCAAATCAGCATGCCTAGTCAAGCAACTATACCTACTACAGTTAACTTGCCACCGTTGTCGACAACCTTGACCACTGCCCAGGCTAACTTCTCAGGAACTAACACCACGCAAGCAGTATCGAGTAACGCGAATATTTTGCAGTCAGTTTCGCCGAATACATCCACCGATTATTGCGAACAGGAACGAGATCCAATGCCGGATTTCTTGCCGATAATACCTTTACCTGCTGAAGTTCAAGTTACTACTGGCGAAGAGGAAGAGACTGTACTTTATTCGGCTCGAGCTAAGCTTTTCCGATTTGTTGACAAAGAGTGGAAAGAACGTGGTGTCGGTAATGTCAAATTGTTGCGAAATTCTGAAGGCAAGATACGTTTGCTAATGCGTAGAGATCAAGTTTTCAAAATCTGCGCCAACCATCTCTTGAGACCAGAAATGGAATTGACTGCGATGCCGAAGAATAATAAAGCATATATGTGGGTAGCCAACGATTACGCTGATGAGGAGGTGAGACTAGAGAGACTCTGTATCAGATTCAAGACTGTCGAAGAGGCCGAATCGTTCAAGAAGAACTTCGACCAAGCGCGGTCAAGCTTGAAAACTTCATCGGACAATTCATTCGAAGTTATCGACGACTCTTTGACGAAACCGCAACCAGCTGCACCGCTTAAGCAGCAAACTACTGCGGAGAAGACGCCTAGTACCGCTCCTGTCAATTTTGGAGGTTTCACATTCTCTTCGAAACCTATTGTACAACAGAAGGAAGAAGTGGAAAAGGCCAAAACCGTACAAAAGCAAGAAGAGACTCAGAAACCTAGCCCATTTGTTGGTTTTTCGTTCACGAAACAAGACAAGCCGTCGGAAACTGTTAATCAGTTTGGTGGTTTCACTTTCCAAGCTCCACCCAGCCTTTCGATAACGCCGGTGTCAACCACATCTCAAGTAAGTACATTTGGTAGTAAACCAGTAACCTCATCGGTAACGATTGAAGCAACGTCGAATACCGCTTCACAACCGAGTTTGAGAAGACCGCACATGGCAAATGTACCTTCGACTGTAAAACCTGTCGAGAACGAAACTTGTCATAATATATTTCAACACGATGCTATGGTGCAAGCCTATGAAGCGGCTACTGAACGCCTTGTGATGAATGCATCAGGAATAATGACGGTGAGAGTTTAAGTTTTTGCACAAAAATTTCTTATAGCTGTTGTTTAACAATATATTTCACGTTTTTTTAATAAATTTTTGTAGGTTGTGAAAAATACAGCAGCTAAAAAGGTTACTATGAAACTGTACAATGCAGATAATACGATTATATACTTTGATCAAATTTTGTCCAGCGAAACCAAATTTATGTTAAACGAAAAATTGAGTTCGGTAATTTGGTTGGGAAAAGTTTCTATTGATAAAGATACATTCGTCGATGGACAGTACATTGTCAAATTTGTAAATTCTGATATGGTAATTGAAGTATTATTATCTATAATTATTTTTAATCGATTTTATGTTATATAATTATAATTTATATCTTTTTTTTATTTTTACAGGCAACGAAATTTTACAATGCCCTTGTAAGCAATCAACGAAAATCGATTTTGAGACGTCCAAATGATTCGAAGCAAACGCAAAAACCGTTGTCCGAATTATTTAAACCAGCCGCAGGAAGTTGGGAGTGTCAATCATGTTACACTAGAAACGAAGCTAACGCACCCAATTGTGTATGCTGCAATCTTGCTACAGACTTTGCATTAGGCGATCAGGTTCCAAAGAAACCTCAAGCTCCACTTTCCGATATGTTTAAACCTCCATCAGGAAGTTGGGAGTGTACAGGATGCTACGCGAGAAATTCAGCAAATGCAACAAAGTGTATATGTTGTAATGCTCCACCTACAACTGTATCAGCTGCACCTACGAAAACAGATAATCAAGCTGCAGCTCCGAAGAAATCTCAAGCTTCGCTTTCTGAATTATTCAAACCAGCTCAGGGAAGCTGGGAGTGCGGAAGTTGTTACACAAGAAACGACGGTAGTGCATCAACATGTGTCGCTTGCACAGCCCCATCTCCATTGGCTTCTACTCAGCCAACTGAAACTCAAAAATCGAGCGAATCTTGGGAATGTAAAAAATGCAAAGTTAAGAACGGTAAATCTAATAACTACTGCGTAACATGCGACGAACCTAAAGACCCGTCACTGCCGCCCAAGCCGAAGAGTAATTCATTTAATTTGACATCGTCAAACAATGCGTCCCAAACCTTCTCGTTTGGTATGCCTGCTGATGCCTCCAAAGATGTTAAACCTAGCTTTGTTTTCGGAGCTGCAAAATCAAATACCGACAGTACGAAATCCATATTCAGCAATTTATCTACAACTGACGATTCACCAACTAAGTTTGTATTCGGAACTCAACAAAGTACTGCATCTACTAAAGCTGCAACGCCATTTACATTTGGTTCATCGGACAAGACTTTCGATTTTCAGTTTAATGTCAAACCTGTTACTCAAACACCAAGTGACACTGTTGAAACAGGCACAAAAAATGCTGGAGAATCCGATGAAGAAGAAGTTGCTGAGAGTAATGACGTTTACTTTGAACCAGTAATTTCATTACCAGCCGTGGTTGACGCAAAAACCGGAGAAGAAGATGAACAAGTGCTTTATTGCCATCGAGCGAAATTATTCAGATTTGACCCAGCAACCAAAGAATGGAAAGAACGCGGTCTCGGTGATATCAAATTATTGAAACATACACAGAACAAGAAATTAAGACTAGTAATGAGACGTGAACAGATATTCAAGCTGTGTTTGAATCATGCATTAACCTCCGACATAACGTTCAATTCGAAAGATGAGAAAACTTGGACGTGGAGAGCAGCCGATTACAGCGAAGGTAAAATAGAATTGATGCAGTTTGCCTGTCGATTTAAGACTTCTGACATAGCCAAGGATTTCATGAAAGCCATCGATGAGGCTCGGGAAAATGCCACATACGAAGAAGATAATGACAACGTGGTAGATAATAGTAGTAAAGTTCCCGAAAAATCAGAACAAACGCAGGATATAGAAGTTGTATACGAGGTTACGGTGTCACCCGAAGATAAGGCAGCTGCTTTAGAACTCAAATTGCCTGAAAACTTTTATGCGTACAAACAGAAAGAAGACTGTCCAGGCTGCATAGGTTGTCAATCTCCAGAAGATCGGGAAGGTACAAATACGACACAAGTATCATCAACGACTAAAAAAACTGAAAAAGAGCAATCCAGCGTCACAGTACCTACTACTTCTGTATTCAATACAACATTTGGATCTACTCCTATGTTCGGTGGTTCGATGAAAGTTTTTGGTGGCAATATGTCATTTGGTAATTCCAATCTATCAAACTTTAATATCAGCAAATCGACAAGCTTCCAATTCGGTACGCCAACAAGTCAAACTGATACTCAGCAAACTAAGGAGGCTCAACCGAATAGCTCGTTAGAAAATGTAAAAATATGTTCTCCTAATACCGATAAGAAAAATCAATCTCTTGACCCTTCGAATACCAATCAACCTCAAAAGCAAAGTTCATTTGGTCAAAACATGATAGATACTAGTCCGAATAGTAAATCATTAATACGCACACCAAAATTAGTTTTCAATTCACCAACAAACGAAAAAACCGAATCGAATGCCGAAAAACCGAAAGAGTCTGCTAATAGTGGGTTCCCTTCGGAGCAACCCGTCAACTTGTCGAAATCACCTGCCAGTGTTTCGTTCTCGTTCACTGGAGGCAATGTTGGAGCGTCGCAAAGCCAACAAAATATATTTGGTCCTCCTAGCGGTAAATCTATGTTTGGTGGATCTGCAACACAATCTGTATTTGGTGCATTCTCAACGCAACCAGCTTTCGGTGCAGCAGCAAACGTGAATGCTTCGAATGCTAATCCAGTATTCGGTTCACTTACGAAGAGCGAAAATGTATTTCAACCCAGTTTGAATGCTCCCGGTACTAACAATGAGACTCCAAAAACGAACGTGTTCGAGAAGAAAGATGAAATTGGGTTCCTGCCCGCAACAAATGTTTCATTTTCAACTCTAGCTGCTAAATCTTCGAATAATACAGAAGCCTTTAAGAGTGGTTAGCAAACGATATTAACATTTTTATGTTCGATTAATTTCAAAACTTCAACTACAGTTTCTTTTTTATTATTTACAGATCCCAACTTTTCTTTTGAAGGAGCCGGTTCAAGCGTATTTAGTAGTTTTGCACTTAAAAATAACTCACTTAGTAAGCAAGAAACACCGAAGAAGAACGATGATGAAGAAGCTGATGAAAACGAAAACGATAACGAAACAGATGAACATGATCCCCATTTCGAACCAATCGTTCCGTTACCTGATGCTATTGTTGTGAGAACCGGTGAAGAGGACGAAATGAAAAGTAAACTTTCATAATTTCACTTAATAATCACCTTCATGAAGTGGTAGCGAATCGATTAAATTAATAAATTTATAAATTGTTTTAGTTTTCTGCCACCGAGCCAAGTTATATAGATACTCAACAGAAACAAAAGAATGGAAAGAGAGGGGTGTTGGAGATATGAAAGTTTTACATCACATAGAGCGCGGAACTTATAGATTAATAATGCGACGCGATCAGGTACACAAGATCGTGTGCAATTTCTTACTATCGCCCGATGTCGAATTTAAACCGCTAAAAACGTCAGATCGTGCATGGTTATGGGCCGGAATGAACTATATTGACGAAAATGCAGTTGTTGAAGAACTGGCTGTAAAATTCAAAACTCCCGAGCTGGCTCACGAGTTTAAAGAGGTGATTGATAATGCGCAAGAGGCGTTACGTGAAAAACAAGATGAAGAAGAAGGTACCTATACTTAATTTTGAAGAAGAAACATGTATGTGATTAGGATTTACAATTTTTTGTTGTATGAAGTGTTGATGCGCTTTTACTTGACTAAATTGATAGATAGTGCTTTTTAATTTTCTTATATTTTAAGATTTGTATAAGAGACTTAAAATAGAAACAGAACGGATTGTATCTGATATTATTTTTGAACGTAATCAGTTATATAGCTGTCTTATTTGATAAAGTTACGATTATTATTCAGTTTTCAATTTATGTAAAATTTATCGTTCGCAGAAATTAGTTTATAATGCGTGCGTATAATTGAATGCACAATACAATAATATTGACTAGTATAAAAGAAGATTCGTTGTTATACATATTTTTCGTTTAATTTTACACTTTATCGATAAATAATGCTATTAACACTGTAAAACTTTTTGTGTACGATATTATGTTATGTAAATTGTTTTTAACGTTATATCATTATTCAATTTGAGAAGACATTAGTTATACTCAGTTTGAATAAACAATAAAGAAGAAATTATTTTTGCCATTTTAACTATCATTTATACTATTATCACTCCACGCATGGCTCTCGCATTATATATAAGTAATAAAAATATTTCAGAAAGTGTAGAATATAATTTTTTCGTACAGGTGATCGTTATCATAGTGAGTACGATGAAGAGAGGCAATATTTAAACGATGAGGATTATGATAAACAAGAAGAAGATGAAGAGGATGACGAAGGATTCGAAAAACTATTCGAAAGAGAAGCAAGAATTCTCGAAAAATCAGAAGACGATTGGGATTTTATTACACAGGGTAATGTGATGATTTATTATGATTCCATTCTCGATGTAGAGAGAATACTTGTAAAAACTGACAATATGGAAACTGTGAGCAATGCTGTCATTGATTCCGACACCATAATGCAGGTGAGTTTCTGAATAATAAGTTTAAAAGAATTTGACTACAATGAATGACTTCTGATAAATATGAAATTCAATTTACTGAAATTTTTACGAAAATATTTTATTTTATGAATTTTAAAGGAGGGCGAAAACGAGTGCACATGGTCAGCAACGGATTACGTAATTCCTGAAGAACCTGTCAAACGTACTCTAAAGGCAGTTTTTTCGTCAGCAGAAGATGCTCTGGAAATGTATAAAATTTTGGAAAATGTAAGTTAATTGAATTTTACAACAACTCTTAAATAAATATCATCAATAATAAATTAAAATTTTGTTTCAGAGTATTGAATGTGCAAGGAAACCCAATGATCAGGCGTACTATATATCTTAAAAATTAAAAATCATTTGTAAATTAAGCAGTACTTATCAACGCCATATGAAAACGAAAACGATTAAACTGTGAACAGCAGATTTTATTATAATTTTTGATTGTTAAATAGCCCACGCCCGTAGCGTAGAGATTTTCCTTTTTATAAGCGAAGTGAAATTAATCTTTGTGAAATACGAAATACGACAATTGGTATATATTTATAAGTATATGTATCAATTTTTAGGAAAAATTTTTATTTATAAATGCATGCAATTTGATTGTGTCGTATAAAATAGTAAATGATACTACAAGTATTTACAGTTGTATATTATGTTATCACAGTTTTGTTACTATAGATCGATTTGGTTAATAAAAACGTGTCATGTGCCAAGTTGTTTGAACTTATTTAAATTCATCATACTATTTCGTAATTATTTCAAAAATAATCTTCGCAATTCACGGCATTGAATTTTACTTTATGAATCTTTTCATTATACTACATCCTGATTGAATGTTATTACAATTCAAATCTTTAGCCGTGATGATGAAAAAATAATAATATTAATAATAGTAATAATATAAACAGAAATTGTATCATCTTCCGGTATCACTTGAAAGACCGGTGATTCCATTCCCTTCAAGAATATGAAAATAAACATGGTCGTTACCCCCACTCTGTACGCACGAAGCAACAGATGGGTGTAAAGTCCGGTATTCTTAACTAAGTATATATTTGCAATCTCACTTGTCTCTGCTTGGTAGCCAGATCGACAACCAGAAATTTTATTCGACCTTTTGAACATTCGAAGATAATTTGTGAATCATTGAAATTACATAATTATTAAATTTTCATAAGTTCGTATAAAACCGAACGTTAAAATGACTGCTATCGCTAAAGGTATTTATTTTTTATAATTTTTGCAATTATTTATTGATTATAATATTCAATAAAATTCGCTATTCTGATTTAGTAAAATTTAAAATTTCTAACGAATATTTTAACATTAGTGACAAGCACTATTTCTTCTGATAACTAAATCAGTTCGACATTTTTTCCTCTTGTAAAATATGTTTTCGTAATAACTGTTTGGTATTTACAATAAGTTTAATTCATTATTCGTCGCAGGTATTTTCATTGTTGCCGCGAAACGGACACCTTTCGGCACAATGGGCGGTATGTTTGTCAATAAAAGTGCCACAGATTTGTCAGTGTCGGCATCGGTTGCCGCTATAAAAACTGCAGGTTTGAAACCTGAAAAAATTGACAGCGTTATCTTTGGTCATGTGTTGCCGGTAAGGAGAATATTCTTTAATTTATATAAGTTTTAAAAGTTATATAACTTGTTAGTTCTTGAAAGTGAAAATTTGTGTTAAATAATATGTAAAAATTTTGAATATATATTATTATTTAGATTTCATCTGCGGATGGAGCTTTCTTGCCTCGCCATGTTGCTTTGAAATCTGGAATACCAATTGAAAAACCTGCCATGGCTGTGAACAGATTATGCGGTTCAGGATTCCAGTCCATAGTCAGTGGAGCACAGGTATAAAATGCATATGAAAATTATTTTCATTAATATAATAAAGTGTTTGTTCTTAATTCTTAATTTTTCTCCAGAGTATTTTAACTGGTGAATCAGAGATAGTATTAACTGGTGGTGCTGAAAATATGAGCCAAGCTCCATTCGTTGTGAGAAGTGTGAGGTATGGCACAGTATTGGGCCAGAAACACGAATTCGAAGACTCCCTCTGGTTAGGGCTACTCGATACTTATTGTAATTTACCAATGGGCTTGACTGCGGAAAAGCTAGGAGCTCAGTATGGTATTAAAAGAGCAGAAGTCGATGAATTTGCACTGAGAAGTCAACAATTGTGGAAAGCTGGTAAATTATTCATCATATAGTATGTGCAAGAGATATTTCAAAAGAATTAAATAAAAAATTGAAAAATTTGTTTAGCCAATGACGCTGGTCGTTTCAATGAAGAAATCGCTCCCGTCACAATCAAAGTGAAGAAAAATGAGGTAAACGTGGCTGTTGACGAGCACCCACGGCCTCAAACGACTCCGGAAAGTCTAGCTAAACTTAATCCAGTTTTCAAGAAAGACGGTGTGGTAACCGCTGGTTCTGCATCTGTAAGTTGAATCCTTTTTCATCGGAATTATTCTGAAACGTATTTCAATAAGACCTTATCTTTTAGGGTGTTTGTGACGGCGCTTCAGCCGTAATTTTAGCTAGCGAGGAAGCTGTTAAAAAAGAAGGCCTCAAACCACTAGCACGTCTGATTGGTTTCAGCGTTGTCGGAGTCGAACCTTCAATCATGGGTATCGGCCCGGCTCCAGCAATTAAAAACTTGCTCAAAGCAACAAACAAGACTCTGAACGATGTGGAACTCGTTGAGGTAGAATTATCAATCCAATAAAAATATGACGGTATTTTATATAGTTGAATGTTGCAGATCAATGAAGCTTTTGGTGCTCAAACTTTGGCTTGTATAAAGGAATTGAATCTGGATGTTAACAAAGTTAATGTAGATGGTGGCGCTATTGCTCTGGGCCACCCTCTTGGAGCGTCAGGAAGCAGGATCACTGCTCACCTGGTTCACGAATTGAGGTAATTCTGCCTTTTGACTTTTTTTCTCACGAACAAAAATTAAAATGTATTTTCTTGCCATATTTTAGACGTAGAAATGCTGGAAAATTCGGCATTGGATCTGCCTGTATTGGAGGTGGTCAAGGTATTGCCGTTATGGTTGAAGCTCTTTAAATTTTATGAAATTAACTTTACAATGTTTTTATTATTGTAGACCTTTTTTTAATTTTATGAAATAACGTAATATTTTTTATATGTCAGACATGCTTTTATAAAATTTTATTTTTAATATATACCGGTAAATATTTTTAAACTTTACATAAGACTTTATTAATTAATTTAATGTTACCTCATTGATTTTAATCATTCGTCGTGCTCTGAAGAACGGTAAAAATCGAATATGACATTCTGAGGATCTGAAAATTGCAAGATCTTTGTTGTTGTTAAGAGTACTTACTAGTGATATTACGATAACAATCAATCTTACCGCTACAAATGTGTGTAGAGATAAAGTCATAATATTCCCCGCTGTAAACACTATTGGACGTTGAACCCTCATCATAACGAACTTTAACGAATTTTTAAAGCTCTGCGTTCCATCCCACCAATTGCTAGAATAACTTCCTAAGATAACACTAGAACTCTGTTAACCGAAATCCGATTAAATTATTTGCAATTCATTTCCTTATTGATAAAGGTAATATTCTCTTGATTTGACTCACATGGAGATTCAATTCGTTACCGTGCCAACAGAAGATAAAAATTTGATAAATCATACAGCATAGGTACATAGCCATACCAATCAGTACGGCTGGAATGTAGACTTTCATCTGTAAATGTTTTCCAAAAACAGTATTATACATTTATTACTGTGTTAAAAAATTTACCTGTGATATGTTGAAAGCGAGTAGGCAAACTATCATACAATTAACTAAACACTGAAAGAAAATTGAAGTACCGAAAATACTTTGTATTTCTTTAGCGAATCTGAAAAACAAACTTTAAATACACGTTATTTACTAAATACAAAGGAAACAAAAGATCTTACTCGAATATTTTATTATGATGTTGCACCCAATCTCTGTATTCATTGTGAGCTACGGTATGCGACATGTTTTTGTACGCCGTGGCCATGTTCCATTTGAGAATCGTTAATTGACAGCAAGCCACTGTGATGAGGCCGCTAACTAGGGTGTCTATCGCCACATTGTTGATACATGCTATTGTGACTCCAATCGCTTGATGAGCCGCAGTCACTTCGAATACAGGGGATGTGGTCACATTGTATGGATACCATCCTGCCTAAAAACATTCATAAGCTACATATAGAAAATATTTTAAGAAATCTTACCCACTGAGAATTATAGCAACATAATTGTATAATTAAGAAATTAATAATTCAATAGACTTAAGTGTTCGATTTTAAATACAGTAAAAAATCTCATTATAGTTTTTTATCTTTATGAAATGTAAAATACAGTGATAACAGCGAGTAGACCCAATTAATTCACTGCAACAAGGTCTATTATATAATAATTGCATTAATTGTTTAAATACAAATATGGCGCTCACTTTGTCAGTACGTAATACACTTAAGACCCACCATTGGTAAACGTCTCGAACGTCCAGCGATTAGATCCGTAATTGGCGTGAAACCCCAACAAAACACAGCTATGCCACCAAATGTTTGGTAGACTATATGATGAAAAATTCCTCGTCGAGTATAAAGAGATATAACATTCTCGTATTTGTCATTGTGACGATTAAATATTTCAGAGTAGACGACATTCAGCAGAGCTCGAATGCGGTATTGTCGATACAGTATTATAATATACTAAAAAGAATTGAATCAAATTTCATAGTTATACAGAATTTAAATTTTTCCAAAAAAAGTTGATCATTGCGATTATTTAGTATTGAGCCTGAAGATTGGCGTGTAGCAATTAAAAGAAAGTCAAATTAAAAAAAATGTGCGATGGCCGGGAATCGAACCCGGATCAACTGCTTGGAAGGCAACTATGCTGACCATTACACCACCATCGCACTTGCGAAAGGATTGGTTTAATGCGAAATCGGTTCGATTTCATTAAAGTCTACCTTGTACGTGTGAACGACGTTTGTCATCAAAATAGATGCAACCGCGAATAACTGCGATACGTCATCCCGATGCACGAACACGTGCGCTATCTCGCTGGCGAGAAAGTTTCCCAGAAAGAACGTGAAACTGATAATCGTAAAAATATAATACAAGGGCCGTAGCTTGCCTTCCGGCGGCCACGTGCCCATGTAACGAATCAATCCCAGCGAGACGTCCAATTGAAAATTCGGTTTAATCGGCTTTGCTACGATTTCGTGCAAATCGTAAGAGTCCATAATTTTCAGAAAATTTAACTCGGCTCGACGAGATGGACTGAATCGAACGACAGGAAACGCAATCGGCCCCTCGAATCGATTTATTATTGAAGTCGATTCCTGAAGATAATCTTAGCTTTGCGATATACTGCCTCTAATTTGTTTCGTTACGTAATTCCATGAAATTACAGATCGGTAAGCACAGCTAAATGATGACAAATCAGAGGGTAAAGCGTAATTCGTGCGAGATGATAGATAAGCGACGTTATGTCTCTTCTGTACATTGAACTGCTCGTTTGACGAGGAAGAAGCGTACCGGTAATCGATTTCATTAAGTGTTTCTTTTCCTACTCGAGAAGTAAACAAACATTCGTGTACGAGTGAATTACACGAGCGATCATCGGTAGTTTGGACATTGTAAACAATTGTAAATGTCGAGTGTACTCGAATTTGAACTTCGCACTATAGAAATTAGTTATCTACTTTTTTTGAGATAATTCAAGGTGTTGAGCGAGAATGAGTTTTGTGCAAACAGAGTTAAACTTTCCAATGCATTGCAATGAAATTCTAAGAACGTTTAGGAATGAGTAAAAATTTATTTAAAATAAGTTATCAAAAACAAAGTAAGTTTGTATTTTAAATAAGTTATTTTAAATATATTCATTTCACTCTTTCTTGATGAGAAAACAGTCCAAATATCAGTGGGTTGTCCTTGTCGATATTCATCATTTTATACTCAAAATCGAAGTACAAGACATTCACTTGGTTGCAGTAAATTCAGCCCCTCTTACCATCCACTGTTATCACTGATCTTGTATTTCATTTATGATAACGTATAGATGTATACGCTACTTTGTAGCGAGCAGAGATAACGATTATTCGTCATTCTTTGGCGTGCCTCAGAAATACTCTTTTAGAATGCACACGATTATTTTTCTAGTTCAGAACTAATCCGCTAAAAATATGTATAAGATAAACTCTGGTATATGATTTTACGAGGTCAGACATCTCGCAGGCTAGTGGCACAGTTATTAGCAGTCACTCGGTAGTGTTGCATGAGAAATCAGTGATAACTCTACTCTCGTTTAAACGAAGAGGTATACTCATTGTTTCGCCGCCAATTATCACGATTATAATAATGAAGACTGTATAATAAAAATTTGGTCCAAAATCGATCTCATCTAGAACAAAACAAACACACAATACAATACAATACAATACATTTATGTTAAATCGAGTGTGTGAAAAATCAGGTATCGATAACAAGGTATTCGTAAAAAAAAATTGTGTTCGCTCGACCGATCGATCAAAAAACTTCCAGGCGGATTAGCCGTTCTTTTATTTCTCAAATCACAGTGCATACGTAACGCAACGTCGTTTAAATAAATAAGCTACGATTTTCGCACCATTATCGCCTTCGATAATATTCGGTACATTAAGTAAGTGTCAAGGAATTTTGTTATCGTTACAGTGTTTACGATTTCTCAACTGCAGGATATGGAATCGGTAGATGATCTCTCGATAATTTCATAATTGGACGATCTCGCATTCGAGGCGGCTCAGTCCGTAGGCGACCCCGTTCATTGACAACTCGGAGTCAGTTGCTCCAGTTGATCATCGAAGCATAAATTGCGACATTTTGAAAGTCGAATCGCGGAAAACCGATAAATCATCGACAGAAGTCATCGAGGGAGCAAAAATACAGAAGAAGACAATATGGCAATGATCAGCAAGGACGTCCCCGATATCGAAGTGAGTTCAGAGATAAATTTCTCGGATTCCGAAATTTACATTCCCTGTGTTTTTTCTCGTAGAGTCTCCTGGCGATAAATCCGAAGATAAAGACCCACGCGAATCTAATACCATCCGCGCAAACAAAGAAGAACAAGGAGCACTGGAAGAGGAACATTCACGATAAGTGTGATGTAAGAGTTTGATTCGAACAAAAAAATGAAATTTCTGTTGGTCCTAGCTCGAGTCGAGAGATTTGGTTTCAACCAAAATCCTTCTTGTTTTTAGAGCTGCGTGACCTTGACGAAGAATTTCGATGATATAAAGCACACGACCTTGAGCGAACGTGGAGCTTTGAAAGAGGCCGCGAGATGTTTGAAGTGCGTCGATGCACCCTGTCAAAAATCATGTCCCACCCAGTTAGACATAAAATCGTTCATCACCTCGATCTCCAATAAGAACTACTATGGCGCTGCCAAGGCTATACTCTCGGACAATCCGCTGGGTCTGACTTGCGGCATGGTCTGCCCTACGAGCGACCTTTGCGTTGGTGGCTGCAACCTTCACGCCAGCGAGGAAGGCCCCATCAACATCGGCGGTCTTCAACAATTCGCCACTGACGTAAATTTCCTCATTTTTCTTTTTTGTCACAAAATTCTTTCTATAAATCTTCTACCTGTCATTATCGTATAAAAATTAGATTTGCAATTAAATACAAATAAAAAATTAAATGGCATTAGATTTTTAATTGAATACATCATGATTTTTTCCAGATTTTTAAGAAGATGAACATACCGCAGTCAAGAATTCCGGGGCAAACAGTGCCGCATCCAGAGACGAAAATCGCTCTTATCGGTTGTGGTCCAGCGTCCTTGTCCTGCGCAACATTCCTCGCTCGCTTAGGTTACGATGATATTGTCATTTTCGAAAAGGAAAATTACGTCGGTGGTTTAAGCTCGTCTGAGATTCCTCAATATCGTCTACCTTATGACGTTGTGGATTTCGAGGTTAACCTCGTTCGCGATCTGGGCGTCAAAATTGTTCCGGGTCGATCGCTTTCGGAAAACGATTTAACGATAAAGGTTAGAACTTTTTGCATTAATAAGAAAATTGCATGTCACATACAAATTCATACTTACATTTAAAAATTATTTCACTTCACCGAGTAAACTCTATTTTTTAAAATAAATCAATTAATTAAATTTGACTTTTTAAAGTATATTGGTTTATATTTGAGAAACTACTTTTTATAATATAAGAAATTAACGGTTAAAAATTGAATTATGAAGGCCCGATACTACGCATAAATCAAATGAAGTATATTACTAAATACTTAAAAAATTGAATTACAGTACTATTAAAAATAAAAAATAATTAAAAAATAAATATTTCATTAGACATTCGTCATTGAAATGAAAAATAAGTCCCGTAGTTATAAAAATTCAAGATGGAATTTTATTTGATTCATTTTTGGCAATGTCATAACCGCCATAACTAGATTATAAGTTGGCAACATTGTAAATTTAAGCTTAATTCAAGTTAATGATGTTTTCTTTCGTCAATATGAATCTCAGAAATTTTCGCGGTAAGCTAAATATTTTATTCCAAAAATTGGATCTGTGTATTTTAAGAAACTAATTTTAATTTAATTTCAACTTAACCTAATCGATGAATTTAAATTTTGTAGAAAATAGTTAAGGTTCCATTTTTCATATGGTTGTGTAAAATTTTGTTCTTTTTTCATAATTTTACATGGGTAGCGTTCGGATTGTCTTAAAATCGGTTCACCGACATTGATAACTACTAATCAGAAATTGAAAATTTCAGAAAATTCAAGAAATAGGTTACAAAGCGATTTTCCTCGGTATCGGCCTACCGGAGCCAAAATCTGTGCCGATATTCGCTGGACTCGACGAATCCTCTGGCTTTTACACCTCGAAGAGTTTCCTGCCAGTGGTTTCGCGAAACAGCAAACCAGGAATGTGCGCCTGCAAGAGCAACGGAGGCCTACCTTCATTGCACGGTAACGTTGTTGTGCTAGGGGCTGGTGACACGGCTTTCGATTGCGCGACCTCGGCACTCCGGTGTGGCGCTAAGAAAGTTTTCGTTGTCTTCAGAAGAGGATTCACTAACATTCGAGCAGTGCCAGAAGAAGTATTGAAAAAATACTTAATTTTTTCCTCAACCCGAAAACTTATACTTTTTCTTTTTCTAGGTCGAATTAGCGAAAGCAGAAAAATGCGAATTCGTTCCATTCCAGTCGCCGAAAAAAGTAATCGTCAAAAATGGTAAAATCGTAGCTGTTGAATTCTGTCGTACCGAGCAGAACGAGAACGGCGAATGGGTAGAAGACGAGGATCAGGTCTTCCGATTGAAAGCCAATTTCGTCATTTCGGCGTTTGGCTCTGGACTTTATAATCCTACTGGTCAGTTCGTTGGTGTGATAAAATATAAATTTAAAATATCAAACGATTGTTTTAAACAATTTTTTTTTTATTATCTATGATAGTAAGGAAAGCTATGGAACCAATCAAGTTCAATAGATGGAATATGCCGGAAGTTGACACTAACACAATGAGTACGAACGTTGCCGGTGTGTTTTGTGGTGGAGATTTAGCCGGTGTCTCGCAAACTACCGTCGAATCCGTCAATGATGGCAAAACTGCCGCCTGGTACATTCACAAATATATCCAAGTGAGTGAAATTCAAAAAAGTTTAATTATTAAAAATAATAAAAAATAGGAAAACAAATTGTAATTATTAATTATAAATTTTTAGGAATCTTACAACTTATCAGTTCCTAAGGAACCCAAATTGCCAAAATTCCACTGCCCGATTGACGATGTAGACGTGAGCGTTGAATTCTGCGGTTTGAAATTCGAAAATCCATTTGGTCTGGCCTCAGCACCACCTTGCACTACGAGTTCCATGATTCGTCGGGCATTCGAGGCCGGCTGGGCGTTTGCTGTGACGAAAACCTTTTCGCTGGATAAGGTACTTGATTCATAATTATAAAAACAAATAAAATCAAAATTAATTTTGTAAATAATTATTAAAAAATAGTGGGAGTAGTTCTAATAGTTAATTATCAAGAACGAAAATATAGTTAACTATTTTTTTCAGGATCTTGTTGTGAATGTCTCACCAAGAATCGTCAAAGGAAGCACGTCGCGATATCATTACGGTCCCGAACAAGGCAGTTTTCTCAATATTGAATTAATATCTGAAAAGAGCGCAGCTTATTGGTGCCAGAGTATAACCGAACTGAAACGAGATTTTCCAACAAAAGTAAGAAATAAGAAATATATTATATTTCTTGCATAAGTGAAAACGTCTTTCAATTGAAAATTTATATAAATCGTTTGGTAATCTATTTTAAATGCAACATAAGATTCACAATTCTTTAAATTAATATTTAAAAATACGTTATATAGAAAATTAACGAATTAATCCATCTTAGATCGTCATAGGCAGCATTATGTGTCAATTCATCGAGCACGATTGGATCGAATTGGCAAAAAAAACTGAAGCTGCGGGTGCCGATGCACTCGAACTGAATCTATCCTGTCCACACGGTATGGGAGAATCCGGAATGGGATTGGCCTGTGGTCAGGATCCTAAACTGGTGCGTGAAATTTCCAAATGGGTGCGAGCGGCAGTGAAAATTCCATTTTTTGTTAAATTGACTCCAAATATCACCGATGTTGTTTCTATCGCTAAAGCAGCTAAAGAAGGTGAGTATAATGAAGAATAATGAATAAATTTAGTTTTCAACTTCGACGTCAAAATATGATCAAAAAATTACTTCGGTACAACAAAGATTCACAAGAGATTATTATAAATCATTTTTTTAACTTTTCTCAGGAAATGCTGATGGCGTGTCAGCCATAAACACAGTTCAAGGATTGATGGGATTGCATTCTGATGCTACACCATGGCCAGCGATTGGTAGCAAGCGGGCCACCACTTATGGAGGTATGTCCGGTAATGCGACCAGACCTCAAGCACTCAAAGCTGTATCGTCCATATCCAATAAATTGCCTGGTTTCCCGATTCTTGGCATCGGTGGTATCGATTCGGCCGATGTCGCGTTGCAGTTCCTACATTGTGGTGCTACCTTACTGCAGGTATTGCAAAAACTTAATCAAATTATTAGTGTGATATATTCATAATAACGTCTAATTTTAAATTCGAGATTTCCTATTTTCCTCGCATTAAGATCTAAGAAAATTCGACAACAAATTTTAGTACCAAGGCAATCGTAAAATTCCTCATTAAAAAACCCTTAATGCAATGAATCACTTAATCTTCAAAGGACGCCAAGTACCCAATAGACCTCGACCAAATTTTAAAATAAGTAATTTATAAGAAATGACTCAAACTTGGGAAATACTATCAATATGTTGACATCATCATTTCAGAATCACACAAATTTTCTGATTATTTAAGTATATAATATTTCTAGTAAATAAATCTCATTTCTAAATATTTAATCTCTAAACAAAAAATATTAGTATAAAAATTTAAAATAAATGAGCCTCATATCTCATTCGAGTCTTTTACAGATTAAATGAAATTAATTGTTACGTTATGACGGATTTAAAAAGAAAAATCATAGATTAGGCTGAGAAGAAATTCCACTGTATCCACATAACATTGTCAGACGAAGAAGTCATTGCTCGGATACGTCAACGAGAACCACATGACGTAATAATTAACTACCAAACCCGTTCTATAATTTCAATGTCGACACACGAATCTCCTTTCTTTCCTCCGAATAATTTCTATTTACTCTGATCGGTTATTTCAAGGTCTGCAGCGCTATTCAGAATCAAGACTTCACTCTCATTGACGATTATGTCACTGGACTGAAGGCGCTGCTCTATCTGAAGAGTCTGGGACAGACTAAGGACTGGGACGGTCAAAGTCCGCCGATCTTCAAGCACCAAAAAGGCAAACCGGTATCGCTTCAGCACGCGCTCGGCAAGGTAATGTTTCAATAAAAAACAGTACGGCTATATTAGTTCATAATTACATACAATACTAGAAAAGTTCTAAAATTTAACCTATCGCAGTTGTAAGAATTTTTATACGCAATCTGTTAAAGCCATACTTCTTTCGGTGTATAGTGCAATATTCGCCAAGAGTGATTAATTGAACGGCTTGAATGACTCGGTTAAACGAGAATTCAATGAATTCGATGAATCGTAAAACGAGTATCATTGAAATTCTCTTTCATTATATTGTCACTCTTTTTTCCATTCACAACAAAAAGGCCAACAACTGTGCGATTGCTCAATTCTTCTCTAATTTCAGAATGTCCCATATTTCGGCGAGTACCAAGAGATGCGTGAACGCAAAATCGCCGAGATCAAGGCTATGTCTGACCCCCTGGAGGGCCGACTGGAGGCCACTAGACCGGCACCGGAGCCTATTAATATCGTGCCGAGCGTGAAGGACGTAATCGGGCAGGCCCTGCCAATGATAAAGAACTATAAATCGCTCGATAACACGAAACAAGTCGTCGCTTTGATTGATGATGTGAGTAATCAGATAAGATGCATGCTTTCGACAAATTAGAATATTGAGTCATCATTGCATCTTTTTGTTGAGTGAAATTGATCATAGTGATTTAATTTGAGTTTCAAATCAATAATGAAATTTTTAAGGATATGTGCATAAATTGCGGAAAGTGCTACATGGCTTGCGCTGATTCCGGCTACCAGGCAATCACCTTCGATCCGAAAACTCATATTCCAACGGTGACCGATGATTGTACCGGTTGTAATCTTTGTCTCTCGGTTTGTCCCATCATCGACTGTATCACGTAAGTTATTCTAATATCTCATTCTCGCAATCGACCGCTAATTGTTTTTCAATTTTTTTCCAGGATGGTACCCAAAGCAATACCGCACGTAGTAAAACGTGGAATTCCGCCAGTTATATCAGCATAAAAATATTGAAATCAATTTGTCTTTTCAATAAATATTATTCAAATCTTAATAATAGAGAAATAACAATAACAACTTATAAATCTAATAGTCAGGATTGTCGAACCACTGGAGCCTCGGTTGCGTTGAGTTATCGAATCGGTAATCCAAACATTTTCTGCCGTCAAATAAGCGTCTCCTGTAACAAATTTTATGATTTATACGATTCTTCTTCCTTCTCATGTAGAGAATTCTCACCTGCCGTAACGGTTGCATCCAACAATTTCGTAGTCTTCCTTGAAGCACTGGGGTTGCAACACATTGAAATAAGTCCACCCAATTTTTGTCGATATTATAGAACCAACATCCTTCAAACATTTATAAAAGTCCGAGTCGCAGTTACAACTGGATCTGTGTTTGTAAAAAAAAATCTTATTTCGTCGTTTTTAACAACTTCACGCCCTACATAATTTTTTTTTATGAATGGAATGCCCGACCTTGTAAAAATTCCATTGTTGAGGAGATTTTCAAAGGTTTTGCCAGCCTCTATGTCGAGCCTGCAGTTGTCGTGATTACGACAGCAGGAATCTGTTTTCTTGAAAAGGCCGAGCTGCTCTTCATTAGCTGCACTGTCACCATCACCGCACCAATAAGTACCTGAAGAAGCGATCGCAAACATTATTTTGTTTTTTATCGAAATATTATTTTTCGAATCATAAGTATGATTATTTTCTTTTGCAGATGTTTATTATACGTATGCTCGTTCGACAAATTCAATTTTGTCAGGTTTATTTTTATGGAACAGAATACGCAACGCATACGCGATCACGGTAATTGTTAAATTTTATCAACGATCGAGTTCAGGAAGTCCTTCGTGAGAATTGAGCCTGTTTTTTCCGTCCGCACATACGCAATGATTTTTATCGTATCCATTCCACTAAAACGAATATAAAATAGAAAAATTCGCTTCGAGGAAAACTATCCGTTCTATCGAAATGATTAACTATAATGAGATTCGTTTAACGGTACAGTACTACGGTTAGATAAATTTTTGCATTCCTTGATTTACGACGAGTTTTATGATCCGTTTCGCAAGTTGAGACAATTATTGTTAGCTCGGATCTGTTCTGATTTTTTTCTTTATAAAAAAAGTTTTAGACATTAAGCGCGAACCCAAATATTGTAATTAGCCCATACATTTCTATTTTTACTCCAGATCTAACAAATGTTATCAAAGAAAAAAGGTAAAATATTTGTTTTTCGCCTCGAACTGACACGAGATAGGTGATAGCAATTACGCAAAATACGTATGTTTCTTTTACACGGTAACGATATATTAATGCAAATCGCAAGCACCTGGATAGACGGCCTTGAACTTGCTCTTCACTTTGTTCAAAAGGTCGCTAAGTTTTCCTTCGGTGCGGCCGTTTTGATTGTTCAGAATACCATTAACGACATCCTCAACAAGATGAATCGGTACTAGAAGAGTTTTCAGAATCTTCTCGGCGTTAGAGATGTGGGTTCTCTCTAAATCGATGGAATTATCGATATAATTGTACTGGTCATCGTTCGCCAAAGTGGTACTTTCATCACAAAGAACACTCGCGATCGCGAAAATGATTAATATAAAAAATTGATTTTTCATGCTTAGAATTTTCCAATAGCACGCAATGAAATTTTCGTTTTGTTCGCCAAGTCGCGTCACAACTTCTGACTGAACGGCGCGAGACTGCGATGAGGACCGGTCACGCTGCACGATTTGACTCCTCGTTGTGGAAGCGAGCACCGAGAGACGGTGCGCGAAACCGGTAAGGCACTCTTATATGTACCTGCCGGAAACTTAATCGTTCCCGGCAACTGTGTAAATGTCAAGGATGACAAATAGGGAAAAATTCTATTTTCGAAGATCAATTGTCGCCGAGGTACAACCATGTCAATTATTAAGATCGATTTTGCGAGTTATTTCCCTAACAGAGGAGGGTATCGCGCAAATTTTTCATTTCTGACTTTTACGATTGGTCGCGTTTTATCTTCATTCGTTCTTGTTTGGAAAATAATCAAACGAAAAACTGAGAAATATTATTTAAATTGAGCTGACCCAATTTGAGTGTCCCGTACTTTCTTAATATTCGCTGATTGGGAGATTAATAATTATTAATTTATTGAGAATTCTGCAACCACGTTTCCACTTTGACCATGCTTCTGTTGACAATAGCTCACTTCGCTCGTCTCCCGACTGAATTTATTTTTTCATAAACTGATTAAAGCTGTCCTCGCGCTTCATCGTTGTTCAGAAGTTCGTCAATTTGGGTCACGTTTTGAATTTCTTCTGTTTGCACAATACAAATTTCAGTACGTGATTATCGATCGCTAATTACATCAACTGTAGGAGTTATATTTTTTCTTCCTCGATGCGATAAATTTGTATCGACTGCATGTTTAAAAACAAGGTAACAGAATAGATAAGCGAAAAATTTAAATAACACGATAAAAATGTTTTTTTGTTTATTTACAGAATTATTTTACAAGTCAATCAGAAATACGTTTGAATTTTTACGTAAAACATAATCGATATTTACGTTGAATTATCAATGAACTTCATCATCGATGGGCTCTGTTGAATAGTTTTCAATTTCGTCTTTGTTCCGCCTCTCTTGTCGTTTCTGCAATCTGGAACATCGTGGGCAGAAGTGATTTCGTTTTGACCAGCAGGCTCGATGATATATCGCTGAACATTTCGGACAGCTAATAACGCTATCGACCCAAGGGTAAACGACCTCGTCATTGCCACAAATTTCGCACAGATGGCCTCTACAAATATTGAGTGTGATTTAATGAATACATATACAAATGTATACAGCTTTGAAAAATCAATAAAGCTATTAATAATGAAAATTGATTAATTTCTGAGTAAGAATAACTCACCTGGCTTTGCACAATTCACATTGCTCGGTAATATGATTTCGCATACAATCATACGCTGTACGAAGCTCATCGAGTAGAATTCCGTTATGAAGATCGATCAAATCTTTGATCGAGTAGTTGTTAGAATTTTCAATCATATGAGCTCGTATGCTAACTTTCCATGGTAAACCAAGCGAATTAGCTTCTGAACAAAGTACCAAATATTGTTTCATTAGTTGCATTTCTTCTCTCATTCTCTGAAAAATTATAATAATTAATTATAAAATCTGAATCCTCAACTTTCTTTAATGATATACCTTTACTAATGATAAATCAGGTACTAAAGTAAATAATTTTGGATTTAGTTCTTCAAGCGGCAATACAGGTCGATCTTCCAGTAGTGTTAAAAGTTGAGCGGCTACCCGTGAAACACGTCGAGGTTCCATATCCCAGTTCCTTATCACACGAGCAGGTATGACTACTTGTGTGTTCCAATGACATCGTTGACAATAATACAGTCCACTGTAATCGCACAATCGCGGCTCGATCCAAACAGCGTCTAATAAAGGACGTGCATTTAATTTGAATAAATTAAAATTTATTATGTTTAGATACAGCATTAGTAATAAATGCATTATTCATCTTATTTTATTTGAATGATATTAATCTAGTTTTTTTTACCAATTATATAATTATTAAGCCAATTATTACCTGAACTTTTGAAAGGACTACCAAAACATGATAATGATAATCCTTTAGGAAGTGCTTGTAATGAAACAATACATTTCTCAAAATTGATAAATGATGAAATTTTAATGTTATAACTAATATTATTAACTTACTAAATGTAATCTTTGTTTTACACTCTGCGCATCGATATCCTTGATAAGAAAGACCACGCTCGGGACATATATTCTTAGTATTTGCATAACCACCAGCTTCGCTTGCAGTTACATGTGCACATACACGACAAATTGATTTCAGACATTTCCAATGGCAACAAAATTTACAATCTAGAAAAGAAATGTTCAAGATATATATATATATATATAATAATATATATAATAATTTATATATATATATATAAATTATTTACCTTTACACATATACCATGACTGAAGCATTGTCCAAATACTGCCACTGCAATGATCACAATAAACAGAACCTGGTGATTGTGTAAAATACTTTTGTGGAACTAAATGATGCCCCAATATTACTTGAGTCTCGAATAAACGTTCATCTGTTGACTCTCGCAGTTCTTGTGATCTCAATCGTAGTTCTATCAGTCGTCTCACTAACCATCTTCTTTCCTCTGAACATTCAGCACTCTCCAACACCATCTTTTTACAATTTGTTATCATTTCTTCCAAATCGGTAGCAGTTAAATCCTAAGCAATAAGTATATATTAATAGTGAGATTGAAAATCACCAAGATTAACAAATATTTTTAATACCTTAGATAATGACAGTTTTATTTCAACAGATTTTAGACTAAACGGAATGACACTTTTTGATTCCGAACTGTCATCCGTCTCCCCTGATAAACAATCAGATGAAGGAGTTGAGGCATTTGTTCTTGTTTCATATTGATATTCAGTTTCTTCAGTAGTATTTTCCTTTACATCAACCATTGTGATATGAATTTAAATATCGCTAATAACTAATTTTGAGAGGAATCAATTTTTGTTGAGTATATGAAAAGTCATTGGTGTAAAAATTGTTTATCTTTCAAAGTCTAAAACACAATTCCAAACTCATCCATCATGATTCATGATGCCCACTTAGACACATACCAGTTACCCACAGAAATGTTTGTTTGTTACGTTCTATAGTCTATGGCCATTTGAGATTCAACTTTAATACCAATTGCACATTGCAGTCGTGTAGCGCCATTATACGTAAAACTTCAATTTTGTGAGTGGTGTAAAACTGGCGGAAAAATTAAAATTGTAAAATCCTAACTGAAATCATTTATAAAATAAAAATGGAAACAATAAAACCATGCATTATTTAAAAATGATTAACTATTTTAATTCTTATAGCTAGAAATATTAGGGTGTTAAATATGCAAAGTGGACTAGCGAAAATAAATTTGACATTCATAACTTCTAATCTGATATCAAAGTTAACCTAACATAACCCTCATAAACAATACTAGCAAGTGGCAATTTGCAATACTATTGTTGTGTACAGCGTAGCACGTGTGTTCTCCAACTTGTTTAACATTACAAACATATTTATTCATTTGAATTTTCTATTTTCATAAAAGACAAAAAAAAATTGTTTTGAAAAAGTAATTAAATAATTATAATAATAAAATATATACATTTTTTTCATGATTAAATTCAATTTGTACGGTAAAACAAACAATCAAAATCATGTCTGTTGATCTCGGATTTGTTGAAAAATGTGAATCTTGGCTCCTACATAGTAGATTTTTTCCAAGTAAAGTGGGAGGATTACCAGCATGGTTGAGTTTGAAGGAAATACCTGGGGTAAATGAACTCAAATGTGAATACTGTTTAAATCCTTGCATATTTCTATGTCAAGTTTATGCTCCATATGAAGAAAAAGAAGAGGCATTTCATAGAACAATATTTGTTTTTATTTGTAAAAATCCTGAGTGTTGTAAAGAGAATAAAAATGGAAATATAAAAGTTTATCGTTCTCAATTAAATCGCAGCAATGAATTTTATCCATCAGATCCTCCCATTGAAACTAAAAGTTGGAGAACTGATATTGGTACAATTATTTATTTTATTAAATATACTGTTGTCTAAAAAATGATTAAACATAGATGTAATTTTTTATTATTGGTTGTCAGATGTTAAGAAATGGTCCAAAGTCTGCAACTTATGTGGTATTCGTGCACCTAATCAATGTTCTAAGTGTAAAGCGACAAATTATTGTTGTCGTGAACATCAAAGATTTGATTGGCATAATGGTCACAAAACTTCATGTTGTACCAAATCTCCCGAATCAGATAACTCTAACTTTTTATATCCAGAATACGAATTAGTTATTCAAGAAGAAAGTTCATCTAGTGATGATGATAGTGATGTAGAAAATGAAAATGAAGTAGAGAAATTGAAAGAAATGGTTGAGAATGGTAATGGAGGGAGCTTACAATCTGAAAATGTTGATTTGGATTTATTAAAATATGCAGCCATTGAAGATGAAACATTTTCACTTTTTCGAAGGAAAATTGATAAACATCCAAAACAGATATTAAGGTATCTTTCTTTTCTTTCATCATAAATTTGTTAATTATAAAATAATTAAATTCTTTAAATATGAAACTTACAATTTAATAAATTTTTATTTTTCAGGTATGATAAAGGCAAAGAACCACTGTATATACAAAAATATGAAGGAAACAAAAACATACCCTTATGTTCTAATTGTGGAGGAGAGCGGCAATTTGAATTTCAAGTAATGTATTAAAATTCAGAGTTACAGATATTAGTATTCAACATTCATAATCAATATCATTTTTATAGATAATGCCTCAATTATTAAATTTTTTGAAAACGAAACATGATCAGAATCTTGATTGGGGAATCATAGCTGTATATACTTGTAAAGAAACTTGTGTACCCAAGAATTCTTATGTTGAGGAATATGCATGGAAACAAGATATAATACCTGAGGAGAATTAAAAATGCCAAAAAGAAATGTTATAAAAGTTATATTGTTTTTTTTCTTTCTATCGTACACTACATTCTTTGGCCTTATATAGTTTGTTTCAAGTAAAAGATATAATAAATGCAATGTAGTAATAAACCTGATTTTAATTTTTGTTAATTTTAAGTATTAGACTACTTTTAAAGCAAAATTCTTTAAAATATTTCAGAGTAGAAAGATTTATATTTTCTGTAATGTTGCATGATAGGTTGAAAGGATCTTGAATGAATATTGCAGAATTGATACTACATATCTCTGTGTGACTGACTCCAGTATCCACACTGCTGAGAGAATTGTAAGATTTGCATAATTCTTCTTTTGTGACTATTTCACCAATTGAAGGACATGCTACGTGATTTTTAAAATCAAAATTGCCATAAAAATCAAAGAATTTGGACAATAATTCATCCATATTATACTTTTCTGTTTGGAGATTTTTATTGATGATCCATTCATTCAGATCTGTAAAAAGTTACTTTATGATTATGTGGGAAATATAAGAATTTGGTAGATTCACGGATCAATTCATATATTTTATGAAAAATGAATCTTAAAAGACATATGAACTACTTACTTATTTCAGTAGATGGATCTGAGATATATTTCTTCAAAGATATCATGTCTGGTAAGATTAACTGTGTCTGAAGGTAAAATATAACCAGCCATGACAAAGATAAATTTGTTATATCTTTTAAACCACGTAAACCACAAAATGAGCACCATCTATGAAGATATGCAATCATCTTCTTACAAAGAGAGTTATTTAAACTCAGCTCTCTACGCAACAAAGATTAATTATTTTTGAAGAGCTAATAAAAACAATTAGAATCTGTTGAAATATCAAAAATATTTACCTAGCAATGAAAATAGCATAATGGGAGATACTACAATCACGGTAAATATTCAATCGTAACCCACATATTTTTTCTTTCTCAGTCACAAACTTACTTAAGTGAGAATCATAATTAGTTTCCAAATATTCACTACTCAATATAACAGATGACTCTGATTTCATCATTTTTAAATTGTTGCTGTCTAAAAATGTAATTGAATGCATAATTATAATTTACAAATATTGTTAAATTGACATTCTTACATAATTAACTATAAGTATAAATTCTCACCATGATTAATATAAATTTCTATGGGATTGAGTACCTCATAGTATTCAAGTATCTGAGTACCTATCAAATTTGATACACATTTTTTATTAGATAAACCAGATATCTCATCTATGTTGTCTATAAATTCTTGTTCACTTTTCCCATACAAAAAATTAAAATTAGTTTTGCTTAATTGAAGTAAATCCTTGTTTGAATCAAGAAGGAATTTGTGTAGAAGTTCTGGTAACTTATCAATTTCCAAATTATTGCGTTCAATAAAATATTTGTGAACAATGTGCTCACAATGCCATTTATATGTATTTTTATTGCCGATCCATACAGTAGCACATGGTATGCAAAAATCAACAATGAGATGTTGAGATAACTTTCCTTTATGATATTCCTCAAAATGCATAAAAAATGGAATTTTTGTTTCATATTTTCTTATACATAGCATACAGCAATAATACTTTGTAAAATATAATTCATTCCTCATTGTCAATACAACTTTATTCAAATATTCAGTTGATTGTTTAATCGCTTGTTTAATTTTTTGTATGTGTCCATGGTTTTTCAAATGTTTATTTATTGATTTTTCTTCATTTGGAAATTTCATATTGCAACAATGACAGAAAATAAACTTTGATACTTTAACTTCAAGAAAATTTTTCAATAAAATGAGATTTTTATCTTTATTATTCTTTCTTTTTGTAATATTTTCATTGTTTGAGTTATTTTCTACATTTTTAATTTCTTCTTCACCATTATTTTCTTTATTGTGGATTATTTGATTATTTTTGTTCTTCGCTTTATTATTTCTTCTTTTCCTCTTATTCTTTTTTTTAAGATTTATTTGATTTGAAGATTTGTGTTTATTATTGTTTTCTTGATTGTGGATTGTGTCATTATTTTTGTTCTTTGCCGTTATATTTTCTGTTTCATTCTTCTCTTTTTTATGTTTTGTTCTCTCATTTTGACTCTTTTTATCACTTTCAATTAATCGATTATATAAATTCAAATGATTATTGCTACGTATATGCACAAAGAACAATGTTTTATTATTGGAAACAAATTCTTGACAAATTGAACAGTATGTTGCATTATCAAATATTAAATACAACTTATTTTGTAATATTTGTTCAAAATAGTGTTGATTAAGATTGAAAATTTTATTTTCGATTTTCAAGTATTCTATATAATTTATTTTAGAATTTTTCTTGAATGTTGTATTATTTTGTGACAGTGAATGTGATAGTTCAGTATCTCTTATAATAAACTTCTTTTCATGAATAGTTGTAAGATCTTTGTACAAAATCTTTTTTATACGAGGAGGGACCAAAGTATTGTTCTTAGAATAAGACATTATGCACTATTTTTATGATGAACAATTTTTATATTAATATTTATTTCAATTTTTTAAATTTATATTTCTTTAGTATATTTTCGTGAATTTTGGATTTTAATTATATCAAGATAAAAATGCCTGTAAAAATTAAATATATAATACTCAAAATCAAAAATTGATACAATTAATTTTCAATAAAATATGAAATTTATGATTTAAAAATTTTATAACTTCAATTATTACGAATCTTAAGAAATTTTTAAATCTATTTAGTGGTTTCATAAATATATTGTTAGAAAAGAGAATATTTATATGAAATAGATAACGATAAAATATTAACGAAATTGTTGAATACTTACGCAGAAAATGAAATGACATAAATTTTCCGTTGATAGAAGCGGTAATCTATGAATCAGGGGATTCACCGACTCAAGCATTGAAATGCAATACGAAAATTTCAATTAATATGGTTTTGTTTCTATTTTACATATATTCTGAATATATACTTGAGTAACATCAATGATAAGAAATAATAAAAATAATTATAATAAATCTTCTCTCTCCATTAAGTACTATGTAATTTTTGCAATAACAAAAATTACAGCGTAATAAAAGGAATAAGTGGCATTCAACAAATGAGTCACCATCCAATTGGACAATTGAATTGGACACCTGATAGACAAATGGACTTGGTCTATTATCGCACGTTGAGGTTAAATATTATTTATTATAAATTTTTATGCACACTAAGTATGTTGAGCTAATAAAGCATTTTTCGAATGAACCCAGTTCAATTTAACTTAGTTTAAATTGATAAAAAAGTTCTTTATGCATATATCCGAAAATCATTACATGAACAGTTAATTATAAAAAGGTGTCAAAATTCTTGCCATGTTGAGATTTATTAAGCAAAAGGACCTTTTTTTCGTGAAATTTGACGAGATAACAATTTCGGCGTCAAAGACATTTTTCTATCATTCAAAGCTTTTGAGGTACAAGTAAAAAGCAGATTTGGAGAGTGAACTTTGGGAGATTGTAAAGGATTTGTTTATTTTCAAATATTACTACGACACAAAATTACAGCTGAAAAGCTCTGTAGTGCTTTTCAGA
This sequence comes from Goniozus legneri, assembly GCA_003055095.1. Taxonomy (NCBI): domain Eukaryota; kingdom Metazoa; phylum Arthropoda; class Insecta; order Hymenoptera; family Bethylidae; genus Goniozus; species Goniozus legneri. Next base: position 292,121 of record NCVS01000496.1, on the reverse strand, counting down.
TATTTTTTCATCTTATTTATTTGAACAGTACACCATTAACGGTATTCAATTGAATGATGGGCCCATAAAGTGCACTATTAAATATGCGCCATTCCAACATTTTCATTACATTTACTTTTGCCTATTTGCACGATATCCAAGTAAGTATACAACGTCCAATTGAACGATGCCCGGTACAGTTCCGTCCAATTGCAGGATGTTTATTTACACTCTACCTAGATAAATTTAAACATCAAATAACTTTAAGAAAACCGTACCTACGATCAAAGTTATAAATTTTGAAAAATAAATGTTTATTATTATAAAATGATATAGTTCCCGAAACAAAAATATAATATAAAATTAATCCATTGTATGTGTATTATTGCACATATAAATACATATAGGTGTAGATAAAATATATATATATTTATATTGTTATTTGATAAAATTATTTTTAGAGAGGTTTAGTTACAGTAATTATCATGGTAATAGGCTGTAGCTGACGTTTTAATTGATTTTAGTTCTCTAAAGATAATTTAAAATAGTGCGCTTCTAGGCAACTTCCGTAGTTTCGCAAAACAAAAATGCAGTTCTCGATCTTCTCGCAGTTACTGATGTAATTCTGATCAAACCTGGTCATGTATACTACACGTCTATATTGGAATGATCAGAATTCAAGTTGACAAATTTGTTTTACAGTGTGTTCATTCAACATACACAGTATAAGGGTGGTACATGAAAAATATCACATATCATACGTGTGTCACTGAGAGAAGGTGAAGAGTGCGCTTGAATTTGTACTGTACACCAGTGTATCTGTAGAAAAAGTGCCAAAAAACACGAAATTCAAAAAGTCTACAAATAAGATCAATATGATTTTCTGACGTATAAGTGCTCTTTTTTAAACATTTTTACAATTTTTTTGCCGTGAAAGTGAACACATGGAAAAATGTCCCAAGAAACAGATGATATAAATTTGACTCCACAGGAGTTGCAAACATTATCCGAACTCGACAGGTAATAACTTATAAATAATAATTTTGATTTTGTAATTCGAATAAAATTATCTCATGTTACTTATTTAATCCATTGTATTTGAACAGATCTAAACTCATAACATAACCTAAAAATACATTTGACAGAAATGGGCGGGCAATTCATGTTGCCGTAATCTAGTGATATTTCTATTTTCACGTTTCGCTGTGTGTGAATTATAAATTTTTAATTTTGCATTGTTTTACTACAATTCTGTTAAAATTTTATGTTATTATTCTGGATATTCATTAAATTTAAAAAATATTTTATTATCAATGAGAAATCAAGCAAAAAAATTTTTAACATATCTGCTTTCATACATCTTTTATAATATATTTTTCTAATTTTATGTTCACAGTCGACAGTTTGGTTTTTTAAAATTAAATTCTCCAGAGCAAGCGAAAAAGAAAGCACTGGTAGTAAGAGCGATCAAATATTTAGAGCGAATGCTTGTTCAAGCTCAAAATGAAAAACAGCGTAGGAAAAATGATAGTACCAAAGAAAGCACAGAAGATTCTAAAGAAGATGAAGAGAATAAAGGTATTAGCATCGACCCTAAAACTTACTGTAAGTTGGGTCATTTCCATTTGCTCTTGGAAGATTATAATAAAGGTACTATTATTTTGTAAATTTCAATAAATTATCACTACATAGAATTTCACTAACGTAATCTCTTATTTTGTTCTTATAGCAATGTCCGCTTATCAAAAGTTCTATATATTAAAAGAAGATTGTTGGAAAGATGCATCATTTCTCTATGGACAGGGACTTGTTTATTTTCATTACAACGCTTATCAGTGGTGAGTTTGATTTAGACATTAAATTTATTGATTTTTCATTTTTCAAATTAGGAGTAAGATGTTAATAGAATAATTTTAAACCAACCATTTTAATCAGTTATAAGTTAATGGTCTTTGCACAAATTTCAACTTGTTAATTGCCAAAGTCATACAGAAAGCAGTAAGCTTTGTATTTTTCTTTACTCAATAATCTCATAGCATCCCTCAAGATTGCTTATTTTTTTTTTTGAGAAACTACAATTATTATTGATTTTTCACTCTATATATCTATAAAATAGAGAAAAACGCCTAAAATTATGAACTGTCGATAAAATAGGTATTCGTCGGTAACATTTTGGTACTGCACTGTTCATGATATTTCCACTAGATGTCGACTCGGTATCTCTGTCGGTATAATCGATGCAATTACGGGGCAGGAGTGGTAGGACCGAGCGTAAAGTGCCTACGTGCTCAACAAGTTCTGTGCAATGGCGCTGAGATTATGTAGTTCGCCTTTAGAAGTATAAAATGTTATTTTAAACATGACGCGAATGACTTTTTATAGAAAAATTTATGTGATCAGGATATACGTGCAACACATGCAATTTTTTATTTAAAATTTGCGTCAGAATTATTTATAAACAATTTTCTGTGTATTAATAATATCAGAATTGTAAATTTGATGCGTACAAAAATTTAATTAGTTATAAATTAATAACAGTAAGAAAGTTTCTTTGAAAAAAAAAGACTTCATTTGTTGTTGATATCATCAGTGATAAGATATCATGCAATGACCTTAATCGAAATCTCCGATCAAAACGCAAGGTTACTTCAGGGGAATCCATGATTAGATGTCTGCCTACTCATAATGCAGTTTGTTGAAAAATAGACAATTACATAAATATTTTATTCCACAAAAATTTTCAGTTATAGAACTCTTTATAAATAATAACATTGAAGAATAATCGCCCATTTTTCAATTATATGAGTTAGATAATGATAGAAGCACTATCAATAAATTAAAACCAGAGGTATAATTAAAAATGAAGTTAATTATTCATTTTTAATCGATGTCACAAATTTCATTTACAACAACGATTTGAATACAGTAAATAAGATCTACATTAAACTGGTTAAACGTGTTGTGGTCAAATGAAGAGTTCTTCTTTATTGATAAATATTTAATAGTTCATAGTTTCTCTAATTCTAGTTTTCAAGTGTTTTTTTTTTCAATAAATTCTCAAATAAACAATAATGTATTTTTATAAATTTACGTTCGATGAATTAAAATTATAGACTCGATCGGTTGAAAATACTAAGTGTTAGTGAGCTTTGTAAAAGGGATTTTGATTAAACGTAAAGGCGGGGAGTACAAAAGAAAGAGAAATGAAAATAGTGTCCGCCATAGCGTAGCAGTAGCGAGTCACGTGCGGCGCATAGAAGATGCGTCGCGGACGATCGATTTTACAGCCGCTTTTACTTCCACCGCGTGTATACATGTGTAAGGTTCACTGTGTATACGTTCACACCGTTGATCTATTTCGTACGCGGTAATTTCTGCTCTAGCGTAATATCATATGCACCATTCTAAATATACATGTGTGTAAACATTCGATTAGCCTATCGAATATATTTAAATTACTCTTGTATGTTTTCTATCGTATTTTCAACTATCTTTGCTGTAAAATTGATTTTACTTTAAAAATATTCTCTTCAAAATTATTGTTCTTCTTTATATTTTCAAAATGGTATCTCTAAGCTCGAGTAATATAAATTGTCAAAATGAATACTCAGCGATTCGTATTTACAACTATTCGAAGTTAATGAAAAAATTTTTCAATTTTTCATCTTAATTTTTTGTTCATCACGAACGTTGTGTTAATTAAGCGGTTTCTCCTCTCATTGAACAAATTGCTCCTCGATTCTATTTTTATTTTCAAGTTGTGTATTGCATCGCTATTCGTTGGTGAGGTCATGGTCGGCCGTAGTGTGTTGAAACCGAGAGTCGACAAACTCGAATCTCAAGCGAACTAACCAGAGAATGATAATATCATTAAGACTTCATTTCGATCTGTTCTCGATTTTCCTAACATTTTAAATATAAAATTAATCGCACATATTCGCGAATGCTGAATCGTTCCACTACTTCAAAATATTCTTAACCTTGATGAAAGAAAGAGAAGGTAAATAGCAGTCATCGCCTATTTATATCTACAAATTTCTACAATCTAATTACTTGCAATAATTTTATTAGGCGCGAAATTGCGAAAGCGATTGGTACTATCAAGCTCGCGAAAATTTCTCGTACACATGTATTTACATTTTTTTTTTTTTTTCATGTATTTACATTTACGCGTCAAATTTTCCTCGAAAAATTCGCAAAGCGTCAAAATAACGCGTTCCGTAAACGTAACGTTAAATATTCATCGATCGGTATATCGAGCCGATAAAACGTATTCCCAGTTCGAACCAAGAAGCGTAAATGGGCAGGCCTCCTCGAGAATGTTGGTGATCCATGATGTAACAAATCATCTCACTTCTGTTTTTATTCGCGTTGTGACGTCGCTGGATAGCGGAGCGTCAATATTCCACCAATCGTCTCCAGCCACGTCATAACAAGCCTCCGTTCCGAGAGGATCGCTCTCGCGGGAATGGACAGAGAGGAAGAGAGAGAGAGAGAGAAAAATTTACCTCTTTTATGACGTCATACGACTTGTACGTGCACAGCGACAACGATGATAGCAGAACCGGCCAAGGAGAAGAAGTTGAACGACCTAGCGCATCGAGTTCAATACACTTGCGTTTTGCCGCTTACGAGAATCTTAAAGCGTATCTACATAATGTGTGATGCACTTCTCACTTCGATTTGGGAAACGGAAAAATTGTTTCGAAACTGCAGAGCGGCGAACCGCGAGCTGTTGAGAATTCAACGCGAGATACTCGCAATTTTCGCGATTCTTTTTCTCGCTGCGTCATTAATCAACCTGTTTCAAAAAAATTTTGTACGTTTTTTTTTTTACGTAGAAATCAGTTTTTGTGTATTTTATGTAATTTGCATTTCCGTACACAAAATGTGCATAGTTAAGAGGTTGAGTCAAATTTTTCTCCACGAAATTGTTTACGTGTGAAATTTTCTATCGACCTGCAGATGTCGGAACATCTAGAGTCTCTAGAGCTACTCGCAAAGCAATAAAGACTACCGGCATGATTAGTGCATCGTATTGTGCACACATTCGCTTATTTCGCAAACAAGACAGGGCAGTAGCATGCCGCGCCGCGCCACCGTTTACGTTCGCTGATGCGACCTTCGGTCGCTTCCGTCATACCTCGGCCGACTTCGGTTTGGTGCGTCCGGTAATTTTCTATTCTCCCTCATGCTTCGAGCATTTCTACTCAGTCGACTACGCTGAAATCACGCTTCGCGAATTACTCGAGCGTACTGCGATCCGCGATTGGCAGATCGAATTGAACGTCGATACTCGAAATATTTTTCAGATATTTCGAGTTGCATTTATTATATGCATATATATGCATATACCCTAATACCCCAAATACTTATTTGCATGTCAGTATAAAAGTACTCGAAATCTGCTAGTAAAAAAGTTGTGACAATCACTGTTTTTTAATTTTTTAATTTTACAATTATTTAAAACGTTATCGTATCAAGAGGAACCAACGGGGGTTCTGGATCCTTAAAATCGCGAGGGTAGACGCCCCCCGTACACAAAATATAGCGAAACGAATGCCGTAATAATTGCGCTAGACTATAGCAGCGATAACTTTTTCGTATTGTTTGAAACTAGAGACCGAGCGATAACTATTGTTTGTTCATGAGTTGTGTTAGTATACGTGTTAATCTCGATAGGCAAGTAGCGCAAGGTCTGAAAAGCTTACATAAAACAACGCGTCCTCAAGCGTAATCGCATCGATTAGATCGGAAGGAGGAAAAAATTCGATTCGGCGAAGATCGAGCCCTGAAAAGGGGTTGAATTTGACGAGAAGCGATATCGAATCGGGCGGTGGCTGAGCGTCGAGTGTCGTAGAATGGCTCGAGAACGAATCGGTTCGCGCGCATGCGCGGATTCTCCTATATCTTCTTTCGTTGCCAAGCCCCCCTACTCTCCGTCACTCGCAACGCTCTGTCGAAAGAGAACGAGAGGGAGCGAGAGAGAAAGAGAGAGGGTGCGAGTGAGAGAGCAAAAAGTCGCGGACGAGAGAGGAAGAGAACGATAGCACGCTACGAGCGGGACACGAGCCCCATTATCCCCTCGCTCCGCTCCTAATCCTTGTAGAGCGTACGGCCTTCGTGCGCTAGCCGAGTCCGTCGAGTGTGCGAGTCAGTTGCGCGAAAGCCTTCTGCAGGGGAGGTGTGTCTCTGCACTCTCCTTCTGTCTCTCTTACACTAACACTGCCATGATTAGAAAAAAAAATTCTCACCTCGCGCCACGACACTGCCACTAGTAACAAGTATAAATAAAAAAGTAGACGCGAACGACGAGCAAGACTCGCGAAACCAAATGAAATTATCGACGGAGTACTCGATAGCGGGAGTTGAGTTTTTTTAGCAATAAGTGCGCTTACGTACCTCGCGTCGGCGAGTTAACCTAGCCGTTTTTCCGCGAATCGCTTTCTCGTTTTGTGCTCCCCGCGTATTTATCGTTTCCTCGTATATTCGAATAGTCGCCGCGCGCGATGTGCACGTACGCTCTATGCACGTTCGGTGTTTTGTGAGAGTATCCCATCCGTGTGTTGTGTTCCGTTCACGTCTATCACAGACGCCCCGATGCAGCCTGCTGAATTTTTCGTCTTTACGTAATACGTTTTTGTGTTATCGCCAATCCGTGGAAGGATCTACGAAGAGTTTTGCGATTTGACGTTTCTTGGTGAAGGAGAGAGAGAGAGAGAGAAAAAATACTTGTGTTGAATCGAGTTGATCGTGCGCCATTGCAGTGAGATACATGTGACGTATAGGCTTGTGATTCGTCCGACTGTTTCTTTATCGCGCTATGAGATGTGTTCCACGAGATTCTGACATTTTGGTTTCTGTGTAAAGTCTGAGGTGGAATCGCGAGCTCGATTCGAGTACCAAGTGTTTAAATATACCACGAGTGATAGTGCTAGTCGTGTCACGGTTCTCTTTTATGAACATTCTTCTTCGCCCTCCCCACTTTATTTGCTTCTTTACAACGAAGATATCGTTATTTCATTAAGGCGTGGATTAGGATTTTAATCACAGGACCTTGGATCGATCTTGATGGTGAATATCTTTTTTGCACTATAAATAAATAAATATTTAAGTGAACCGATAAAACACAAATTTATAGCGCGATATACCGTCGCTCGTGTATTCAAATTTTCAAAATCGCGTCACGTGTGTTAAAGTTCTCGCAGAGAGCAAGCCTTAGGATTGATTACGTATTCTTTTACTATACAACTCAATTACCGTAATATATTATAATTAATCACGATAAACCAGATATTACATTATGATTTACTAAATGAGTTTTTTATTCCGATCTCAATCTATCTACTTTAATCAGAAATTGTAATCGGTTTGGTAGCGAGTCGAACGATTGAAATTAGATCACGTAAATACGGAAAAAGCGATAAAAAATCATTGTTTCTCAATCAAACACGAAACTAATCACCGAATTCTTCATCACGCTCGCGCTCTTTCGCAAGCGATCAAAAATTCGCGAGAAATTGATCCATTGATATCGGCGATCCTCTTTAACGATAGTCTCCGAGAAAATCACGTGCAGCGTTGTGCAAAACACACGGACGCAATATTCGCGCGTGTTGCTAAAGCTGGAAAAACTAGGTCACGTGCGCGAGTATTTAATGCACGTTATTTTTGCGTATACTTTCATCACCGGGTATTTGCATTACATTGTTTTGCGCGTTACGACGAACCCCACGACACCGTGGGTAACCCAAATTCGACGAATTTATCATCGGAAGATAGAATTTTCGTATTGTTTACGAATGGACGTAGACGAAGATACAAATGCGACACTTTCACGATCATGCGGACGTACTGTTGTTGGGTATACGAAAGAAGAGGCGGAAGGGGGGAGGGAGATGAGGGCTCGGGATGACACGCAGGTACTAGAAATGGAAGTTCGTTGAACCCGAGTGCAGAGTTCCTGGCCAATCCCCACCACTCCGGGGTTCTGCCTTCGCGAATCTCGCTCGTCCGTTTTCGTCGATCGTCGTCCGCTTTCGGAACAAACCGCTTCTGGCGCGCACAAGAGGGAAGAGAATATTTCCATCTTGCTGGACCGTACGCATTCGAGCTAAGAATAGCATTCGCATTCTCGTGTGTATACACGTAAGATAATTCGAATGCCAATCACAAATTATTCACAACCGTACACACGAATGTTGTGTTTTGGGATTTGTTTGATCTTCGGATTTTATCTTATCTCGCTCGTCGTGCCGAATAACTTCCGGCCCGGGGTTATCCATAGTCCGACGTGTCGAACCAGTTTGACGATTCTATGAAGCGATTCGATAATTACGTGTAGTAAAATATAAATTTTTCACCGGAGATTATTATTTTCGAAGATTGTCGAGCTCTATTTCACAAAAATCTAGGCTGACCCAACAATAACCCATTCCCAACCCTAAACCAGCGACAAAAGATTTCCTCGGCTCATTTTTTTTTGCCTCCTCTTCCTCCTATCCTCGCCGATCCAGAAACTGGTTCCTTATGGACTCGTACGTTTAATCAACAGGCTTCGTAGTGCTCAACTGTCGCTCGAGGATCCTGAAACGAGCGGTTAGATTCGACGCTCTATACCAGGGCTAGACAAAAATCTGATTCGCGAGATATATTTTGCCTCTCTCTATTATCCAGCAACATTCACAGATGCGCGCAGAAAATAATTTTTCTGAAATGTTAATTACGTTTTTATTTTTATCAACGGGGGATTCCTCGGGTAGGTTTATCGAATCGATCTCGAGTTTGATGTCCTTCCTCTCGTTTTTATTCTTAGTATCGCTCAGTCCACTAGAGAAATGAAAGATACGAATGCGATTAGCAGAAAAAAGTTGCATCGGAATGTTGCAATTACTGTTTTTAAGTATTGGTTGTAAATAATTTTTTTTTCTTTTTTTAGAATTTTTAAACTTGTGTTACTCAACCTCTTTCTGTCTTCTTGAACATATGACATATACACATGCCCTCGTTTCAACTCTCTTCGCGCATATTGCCAGCGCTCCGCGCACGCAAAGTACAGAAATCAATGGCCCATCTGCTCACAACTAGTGCCGAGGTTGTGCTAGGTTATACCACGCTTGTCAAACATGCATGTAATCGTTTCGAATTTTCCAAAATTTATATATTTAACCGATTTCGTTTATCTGTCAACAGATATCGTATTTTTCAGAGAAAGGAATTGAATATAATCAAAAAATAACTGTCATTTCGGTTTATTAACCGAAAATAACAATTATTATCAATTTTATTTCTTTCTTTCCGATGCGTTTATTATTGTAATTTTTGTTCACTCTTCCTATTGTTTCCTGAATTCCAAACGAATTACATATCGTTTATTTTACTATCGCGTCACGTTGAGATTCTACTCACATCGACGTGAATACACCTGCACCCGGTGATTCTTACCAGATGCTTCTGTTCTTTGTCCGTTCTTTAAAATGAAAGTGACTCTTGTGGTTGCATGTGCAGGACGTTCAGGAAATTCAAGAAAGACATTCAAATGAATCGAGAATGAAAAATAAGGCTTTTGAAATTTTATTGTGAAATTGCAATTTCGATATACAACTTTAGAAAACTTTATCGTAGCTTATCGGAAAAGTAATACACATAATCGTACAAATAATACGAAATAATATAAATATGCAAAATATCACAAAGAAAGTTCTCCTGGAAAATTTCGAAATTACGTGCTATAAAGTAAAACATAGATTTGCAACTTGAAAATGGCTCGATTATTAAACAAATGATACATTTTATATAAGAAGTACAATCGATCAAAACTAAACTACCCCATTTTCGTCGGTAATATTTCATTGTCTTCGTGACTCCGCAACGAGCGAAGAAAGTGGCCGCGCGTTGCGTTGCGTCTAGCCTTATGAAATCGCCAGACGAACCGGCAATTCCCATTTGCGTAATATCAGCGCGCTGTATATAGCCGATTAGATCGAATACGAAAATATGAAAAGTTGTGCCTTTACGTGAATTACCGGAGGAGAGACTGGAAATAAAAAAAATACGCGCTCAGCTGCATCGGTGGCTCTTTGTATGCCGGTGCAGGTGCTTTCGGGCACATGCCGCTCGGGAATCGGCCGACTCTCCGAACGAATAATGCGGCGTAGAAAAAAGAAATTCCTCCCATTGCGAATTATTTTCGTAATACCTGTCATTAGCGACACCCGAACGCGGGAACGGTAACTCGATGTATTTGCACGATACGTGCCTCGTACACAATTCGCAAGAGCGTGCGAACCGCGTGGGCGGGTGGCGGAGCCAAGTGGCAAAAATTGCCACAACTAAGCTAACTGGGTCAGGGAAAACTCGCAATTGTTTTCTTTTTGGGCCTTAGATATGCATATGAAAAAAAATGTTTCAAGGTGTCAAGCTGATAGAGCGATAAACTAATTCAAATTGCGAAGAATGTTACAAAAATTTAATGATAGTAATTGGTATATTGGCTAATGTAGATCGCGCATTCCTGTCTACTTTTAACGGTAATTAATTATTTAACGAGGTGTTAACGTGGCGAGATAAGGTGCATTAAAATGCACCCCACCGAGATTGCGTTAATGCGTGCGTGTAGTCACGAAATGACCACAAAGCGAAATATGACTATAGTGTGTTGTAGCGAAAGTGCCGGATCGTATACAGTTATTTCAGAAACTGAACTAGATTGTTCGACATTGTTATGAAAATATTATTTACAATTGCGAAAAAAAATGGCTCAGGTTATTTGTTTTTGCACGTAATAAGTAAGCTTATCGTTATTATCATACAGAAATACGAGGACACTGCTGTCGTGTAGTCGACTAATAATTTCGTAGAGACCAAAAAAGCTATCTTTGTCAATTTTATAACTCCAATTCAATTACGTATATTTTAAACATTCTCAACACCCATTGCTTTTATAAACTGAAAATATATACATATTTATATTTAAATCACCTGGCCTGTTGTATCTAGACTGCTCTTGTTGTCTAGAGCTCAATAATACCCAGGCCCCCCGGGGACTTGTGAGAAAGTTTTTCGAATCTTATGTTCTTCGATTAGTTCTATTTAGTTGAGCTCCAGGCAACAATAGCAATCTAGAGGCCACAAGTCGAAGGTTTAAATATAAATATGTGTTGTGTTGTTGTGTGTGTTTTAAGTTTTTTAATTTATTTAATTTTTTAATTTTTTTGTAGGTGTTGTGAAATATAGTACAAATAGAGTACAATTTTCAAAAGTTCTATTTTTTAAAAGTAAGAAGCTAACATTGTACCATAATTTTGTTTAGCAAATTAATATATCTGGTATTAATTCCAAATAATATACAACGTTAGTTTGTACAGCTCTTTATTTTATGTTTATTTTTTTGTTTAGGGCCATAAAAGCATTTCAACAGGTGCTATGGGTGGAACCTGGATTCACCCGTGCCTGCGAGGTACATATTCGACTTGGATTGATGTTGAAAGTCCACGCTGATTTCGACGCATCGTCCAAACATTTATCATTAGCACTTATCGATGCTTCAACTTCTGCGTCCTTTTCTAAACTCGAGAGTAAGTTGTCTGAAAATAAATAATTAGATTTAAATTAGTTATATCGGTTGACAAAACTTCATAACTATTTTAAGAATAAATTTGTCGAATAAACTTTATTAGAAAAAATGAAAAAAACGAATATTCCGATTAGCAACAAGATATTATGAACCTATCGTAAAAATGAATATTTTATCATATATTATTTTTCATTCGTTAACAAATGGTCATCACAAGACTAAAGTTCAAAAAAGTAGCATTAAAACGATTGTTTTCACGAATTGAACATAGAATAATTTAAAAATTTTTTAAAATAGCTCAGTTTAGTAATTTTTAATATATTTCAGAAGCAAAAAATTCGTTTTACGTTAGATAGTGAATCAGCATTTTAGTGTCAACAGTATTTTAGAATCAATCTTCGCTTTACTATTATATATGTTTAAATCACAATTTTTCTTTCGTTCTCTACTCCAAAATTAATTGGCCCATTCACACTTTTCACGCCAGAAAAAGAAATCAGTCGATTGATTTATGAATCACGGTTGAATGAACTCATGCGAGTTCACGAGCCAATAGCGTAAGCCAGATGCGTAAGGTTATCGAACGAAAGTGAGAACCGTGACACTTCTCTCTTTTCCTCTCCGCTTCAAACGTCCCTGAAAAATACTGCGAATGTCAAGGTTATGCATTTAAATACACTATAGAGATTTTAGTCAGATTGATTTAGTAGACATGTATGAAACAAAAGTTTGAATCGTCAACAATGCCATTTGTTGAACGTATTGTGTTAGTTTTAAAAAAAATAGGCGAGGAGAGATCAAAATATCGTGTAGTGACATTTATATATATAACAATATATATTCTCATGTATTTACAAAAAGTATTTCTTTTAATTATTCACACGATTTTTTTTATTTTTAGTAAAATTTCATATCGCTCATCTTTACGAAGTTCAAGGAAAATACCGTTTGGCGAAGGAACATTACGAAGCTCTTTTGAAGGAAAAACTACTGCCCTCACATTTAAAGGCTGATATTTGCCGCCAGTTAGGTGAGTTTATTTAATTTTACTCATCCGAGGTTCGCTGTTCACTTTGATTGAATAATTCGTACTTCCTCGTTTTTTATGTGCTTGACCTTCTGCGTGGTTTTTTTTTTACGTATTTACACCGACCTCTTTTTTTGTATTTACCCTCGGTGAAATCCCTTCCCTATTTTTCCCAAGTGGTGTTCCATTCTACTTTCCCCTCCTCTCCTATTCTTCTCTCTACCTAGTTTTAACAACGAAATACACGTTTTTCATGCTCTTCAACGTCTTGCTATACGTCTCAAGCGTGTACGCGTGGTATACTTTAAAGTTTTGTCTGTACACTTCGTCTATGTCACTTTATTTTCAATTCTTTAAACTTAGTGTGCAGGTACCATCAAACCGTTGTAAAAACTTTATACAGTACGTAAATCAATAAGTTTAATTTGGGTTCTCGAGCGTAAATCAAGATTATCGAGTATGAACTGATTGTATCGGTGCTTCGGTCCGTGTAACTAACGAATTTCCTATATATTTTAGCTAGTAAAAAGTCTCGATTCGACGCCTATGTTCATAGAGGGATGTAATTTGAAACGGGAATCTCAAAGGGAGTGGGGCAAAAAGTGGCTGCCCTAACTATACCTGCGAAAATCTATTCAGTTGAGCCTTAGTCTAGTGTCAGGGTAGACCAAACCTTTTCCTTCCTATACACAGAGTGTTCAGTCTGCTTTGAACTTATTCTTCTTCAAACGTACTTTCACGTTCACAGAAAATCACGTACAGAAAATTTGTTCTCGAATTTTCTAACATTTAAATTTTCGTTCTACTTGTTGTTATTTGTCGAGTGCGGAGAGTTATTTTTCGTTGAAATAATATTTTATTCTTGCCGACTTTATAGGATGGATGTATCACGTGGTTGACTGCTCTGTTCTTGGGGTCACGCGTCAGCAAAAGCAAGTGATAGCAATCCATTGCTTGCAAAAGTCTATAGAAGCTGAACCCAAAAGCGGGCAGAGCCTTTATTTGTTAGGTCGTTGTTTGGCTGCCTCTGGAAAGGTTCATGATGCATTCATTGCTTATCGGTAATTTATATCAAATTGTTTAAAAAAAATTTATTTATAAATATCACAAAATTAATCGATCGACTCGTTTCAGAAATTCTGTTGAAAAGTCAGAAGGTAATGCTGATACTTGGTGTAGTATAGGTGTACTTTACCAGCAGCAAAACCAGCCTATGGATGCATTACAAGCTTATATCTGTGCTGTACAGTTAGACAAGTCGCATTCAGCCGCATGGACTAATTTAGGAATTTTGTACGAAAGCGTGAGCCAGCCGAAGGACGCACTAGCTTGTTACGTGAACGCATCTAGGTAATTCATTATGTAAAAAATATCTCAGAAAAATAACAAATCGAAACAGAAACTAGATTGACACAAGATTTTGATTTTGTTATTATTCAAAATCATTATTATTCTTTTATTGGGCAATATTATTCTAATTTGTAATTTTTTACACATTGAATAGAGGAAATAATAATACACCAAATAGTTCTAATCCATTGGCTATAATTGTTGGAGTTAAATCAGGCGGGAACACCCCGATGAACCCATCTCTTCAGCAGCGTATTAATTTTTTGCAGAGCAACCTCAGCCAAGCACCAATGCCTTCTGTCGCCACAAAGTTAGTAATAAACGGAATTTACATTGATAAAGAAAAAACGAAAAATGTCATGTGTTAATAATATATTTTACCTATCAAAGAAGACGGCAACTGCCGTCCATTGAAGAGGCTTGGAATTTACCAATAAGCGCTGAGATGTCCAGTAGGCAACAGCAACAGCAACAGCCACCAGGTGGTCCAGGTTATAAATATCCCGCACCTTCTGGACCACCACCTCCCTATCCGCAAGGACAGGCCCAATCTCTCAATACAAAGAGATTTAAGGTAGGATTACGGTGATGAAAATATTAATTCTTTAGTTTATTAAATTTGAAATAACGTATACATTTAATTGTAGCCGGGAGAAGAAGCCTTGTCGCAGGTGGCGCAACAGCGGCCGTCGCCGTATTATATGACGCCTCAGCAATTACAAATGCTGCAATTTCTTCAGCAAAACCACGGCAATCTGACGCCGCAGCAGCAAGGTCTTTTAGCGCAATTACAACACCAGTATAGAGCGATGCAGCAACATCAACAGCAACTTAGAATTCAGCAGCAGCAAGCTGCGCAACGAGGTTTACGGCCAGGCCAACCGGGTTATCCCACTGGTTATGTGCATACTCAACCGCAACAACAGAACCCAAGCCAGCCTAGTCAATCTGGCCAACCCGGTCCGCCTAGCCAACCGGGTCAACCTGGGCAACCTGGTGTCATTAAGAATTATGGAATTCCTCAGCAACCTGTAAGATTCAAACTTTGTATCTTCGTGGTTGGCGCTCGGTATTGTCAATGTTGTTATTCTTATATCTATACACGTTGCCATTGATTATCGGTTGAGAACATATTCATTCTCGGATGTTTGTTTGTGTATAAAGAGTGGGGATGGGATATAAATCTGAAACGTTTGACAATATTGAGCGTCTATAATGTATAATAACATTTAGTTGGAGGAATTCAAACAAACAAATAATTTTGTATTCATTTCAGTTACAACAAGGAGGAACTGTTGCGTTGCAAACCGGTTTCTCAGATTCGAATATTGGGTATAATACGGCGGCAACAGGTAATACTCAGACCCCTGGAATGCCCTATAAATCCGCCTCCGACCCAAATTATCCGCAACGACAAGTGTCATCCGGTCAGTATAATCAGTACCAGTCAGGCCAATACGGTGCTCAGGGATATACACATATATCTTCTACTACGAGTAATTATCCTGAAGGTTCAGCTGGTAACAAGGATTTAGGTGTCACTGATCAAGAGCTTCACGCGTTACTGTCTCAAAAAGACATTGCGACATCGCTGGCAGAAGATTTGCTCAAACATTTCGGTTCGGAAGACTTAGATGTCAAAGAAGAAACATCAAATATTATAAACAACGGAACGCTGAGCTCGGGTCCATTCTCGCCTTCTAATTTAGAAGACGCTAATGATAAGATGAAAGATATTAAAATCGAAAAAGAAAATCTTCAGGCATCGTTGACATCGAAAGCAGAAGAATCTGGACCGAAAGGTGAAGAAAGCTCGAACGCTGTGCCTCTTGTCGAAACAGTAAAGTGCGAAGCCACTTCTAGTACAAGCAAAAGTGAACAATCCATTATTAACCGCTCAGAACCAGTTGTTAAGTTTGAAAGTTTATGTGAATCCCAGGCGGAGCCTGAAATAAGTATAGAAATGGATGCAAAAACTGTAGTGGAAATGTGCAGAGGTCGTGGATTAAAAGGCGTGCCAAATTGCTCAATTTTGAGCGATCGATCACCGCCACCGGCGCCTCCCGACCCACCAAATCAAAGACTTACGAAGGAACAGCTTTTACCACCCACCCCTAGTGTCTTTTTAGAAGGCAAGAAGGAGGCCTTCAGTCCACAACTGCAAGAGTTTTGCTTGAAACATCCAATAGCTGTAATTCGAGGTCTCGCAGCTGCGCTCAAACTCGATCTTGGCCTCTTTTCCACGAAAACCTTGGTAGAGGCAAATCCAGATCACGGTATAGAAGTGAGAACGCAGATGCAACAAACCAGTGATGAGAATTGGGACCCTGTGATGGGTCGTAAAGTATGGGGATGCATCAGTCATAGAAGTCATACGACGATAGCCAAGTACGCTCAGTATCAAGCGTCTAGTTTCCAAGAGAGTTTGAAAGAAGAGAGAGAAAAATCTCAAGGCATTCATAACTCGAATTTGTCGGATTCTGATTCCAAGGATAGTACAGGAGCAGTCAGACGGAAGAAAAACGCCTTTGGTTTGGCTGGACGACCGGGATCGAAGATGTTACGCTTTGGGACGAATGTCGATCTTTCAGACGAAAGGAAATGGAAGGTTCAATTACAAGAATTGATGAAATTGCCGGCTTTCGCAAGAGTTGTGTCTGCTGGTAACATGCTTAGTCACGTGGGTCATGTTATTTTGGGAATGAATACCGTTCAATTGTATATGAAAGTACCTGGTAGTAGAACACCTGGTCATCAAGAGAACAACAATTTCTGTTCTATCAATATCAATATTGGACCTGGAGATTGCGAATGGTTCGCTGTTCCCGATGCCTATTGGGGTGTGATATGTACTTTATGTGAACGCAACAACATTAACTACCTTCATGGAAGTTGGTGGCCTTCGTTAGAAGATTTATACGAAGAGAATATTCCTGTATATAGGTTTCTTCAACGCCCCGGTGACCTCGTATGGGTCAACGCCGGTAAGAATTTCATTCAATTTTACGATTAATTTATCGAGATTCATTTTTGATTAACCAATTTTATCGATTTGCCAAATTTCAGGCTGTGTTCATTGGGTACAAGCTGTAGGTTGGTGTAACAATATCGCGTGGAACGTCGGGCCACTGACCGCTCGTCAATATCAGTTAGCGATTGAACGATATGAATGGAATAAACTGCAGTCGTTCAAATCAATTGTCCCTATGGTACATTTATCTTGGAACTTGGCCAGGAATATCAAGGTCTCCGATCCAAGATTATTTGAGCTGATTAAGAACTGCCTTCTAAGAACTATGAAACAATGCTGCTTAATATTGGAATTTGTTAAAAACAAAGGAATCGAAGTTCGGTTTCATGGTAGAGGAAAGAACGAAGCTTCCCATTATTGCGGTCAATGCGAAGTAAGATTTAAATGATCATGGCAATTTGAACTTTCAAATACCAATATTTCATATGTTGCTCATATTATTTTCGTCCTGTTTTTGCAGATTGAAGTATTCAATATTTTATTTATACGAGAACAAGAAAAAAGACACGTAGTTCATTGCATGGATTGTGCTCGAAAACAAGCTCCATCATTAGAGGGATTCGTCTGTTTGGAAGAATACAGGATGCGCGATCTCATGGATGTATATGATGGTTTCACGCTTTACACGACTTCAGGAACACAATCGATATTATCACAGAACAATCAATGTTCTTGAGGCTATATGCAAAGTAGATATTTGGATTTTTTAGGGACATTACAGTGATTGAAAAATTCGTCTCAAGTGTCTATGCTATGCGTCTAGCAATAAGCATTGTGAACGCACCTGAGAGATATGAAAAAAAATGATATGATACAAAATCTTGTCATATGAGGTTTTTTCAAAATTTAAATAAAAATAATAAATGATGTTGTTTTAAGCTCATCAATTTGAATTGTTTATAAATGAATTTCATTATTTTCTGTAAGTAGCACGTTTTGACTGAGCATATTTGTGATAAGATATAAGTTGAAAAATATATGTACACAAAAGTTGTAAAATACCGCATTATTTTTGTTTTGCATGATAAAATTTATCAAATCTATTAAAAGTAGTTTTGATACCTCACAGGTGCATTACATGCGTTTTATAAATAAGATTAAAAGCGAGCGGAAAAAAGACTTGTTGAGTATGCGAATGTTTGAGGTACTGAAATGGATGATGCACATTTAATTTGTGATCTTAATTATGAAAATAATTTGCATTTTGTGTTATCATAATTATTCTAGAATCATGATAATCTGAAAGAACATCTAGATCAGACAATGTAATGTGATTAGTTAAAGAAATTCTTGTAAAAAATATTAGATAGATTTTTTACATTTAATGTCACAAATCTAAAATTTCCATGAAATTTTTTTCGAATAATTTCTCACTATATAATGTACAATAACGTTTATAAATATAGTGTCAATTTTAGAATTTTTGTCGATCGATCTTGATCTCGCAAATGTGAATGGTGTAATATTATTCACGTTGCACATTCTTATGCAAATATTTTGTTTATTTACTGCAATTGCAGTATGTAATATTAATTTATTTTTTTTAATTCGTGCACACACTGCACTAATTTCAAATGCGATAAAGAAAATAGATTTGTGTAGATAATCATAATTAATATTCACTGCCAATAGCGAATATGACTAAAATTATTTGTCACGCTCGTATTTAGGAACTCCGAATACTGCTCAATGTGTACTGATTCATGATGGGAAAAATCCTTTATGAATGACAAAAAACGATGTACACGATGATCACAATATACTGCCAATATTAGGTGAAGTAGTAGTTATACATATGTGAAAACAACGTTTATTGTTGATTTTTTTCTGCCGATAACGAAATTTTTGATAAAATTTTAGAATGAAATATAACTTATTGCTTAAAGTGAGATGAATGAGAATGGACCCACACAGTTAGAAAACAAAAATCAAGAATAATTTCAACATATTGTATAATCGTATTTTAAGATGAATCACTTGTACCTACGCTATGTCTCGTCAATTCATTTTGATGTACTTTTAATGAGACGTCAGAAAAATGTGCCAGGTTAAATATTTTTTATTGGCGAGAAGATAATGTATTTTCTCACGTGCAAAAAAAAATGATAAAGAAAAATAATAATATATGTAACAAATACTTTCAAGATCAGCAATCTATTTTGCGATCTATTTTAAAAAATTTAGACATTTCTAGTTGATGATGGATTCAATCAGATGTAAGGAAATCATATAGAATTTTCACATTTTAATGACACTACATTCGTTCATATTTCTACGACAACGACCATGTATGTTTATAGTATTCGTGTACAGTTTGAGAAGGGAACAAAATTTTGTAATTTTCTGTTAATAAACCAACATTTTCATTGAATGTTGATCGAATCAACACCTGAAAAAATTTATAGAAATATATGCCGATAATTCAACATGTTCAGGAGCATTGTCCGAGATTCATCTGACAATTAAATTGAAGAGTAATTGAATAACACCTGATCACAAATAATAAATAATGAATAATGAATCTGAATTTGATAAACGGCAATTAACGATTATGAAAATTTTTTAAACTGCTGATTCAAAATAAATTGCAAAGTAATTCTTGTGCAAGAGCTTTTCATCAATATTTTTACATTTCAAAAGAATTTGTGAATGCGAAAATGTTGCAATTATTCTGATTTACTTAAATCTCCGTTCTATTTATCCTTTAATGAAGAATGATAGCGTAGCAATTTTAATCCGAAGCCTAGTATTTTAGTTGTATATATAGACTTTGCCAAAAATCATTTCCGTTTCATAAATTGAATTATATCGCGAACTAATATAGATTGTGTTTCGGGAGTAAATGACCTCGATTGATTGTATCTCTTTTTCTCATGAAAAACGTGAATAATATTAGTCAGAAGTTCCTCTGTAAATACATCTATTCAATTCCAACGCTTAGTAAAAAATAAGTAAATGATCGTACCGCATTGAATGTTATAGTGTAATCAATAGACGTTTTTTACCCTTATATATATTTCACAAATCACTAAAAATCTTGTATTTTAATACGTGGAATAACTGCAATAATCATTAACGCTCTCTCTCGACGGTGACTTAAAATTCATAAAAAATTGATGAGATTACAAAGATCGGAAAAAAAATTCAAAATGAGAATATTTTCGCTAAACAATGTACAGTGATCATTTAGGGTTTCTTTGTCGTGATCTGTATCTTTTATAACACAGCAAGACAATATTTTTCAACAAATTTGTGAACCAGATATATACAGTTACAAATTCTTCGACAGTTTTCATAACACTCGAAAGAATTTGTATATGTATTTGTACTGTATAAATGTAAAAATGTGAAATTAAAAAAAAACTGCAAACGTCACAGAAAAATGTACTGCCTACGAAAAAATGTAGATAATTACGAATTTGCCGGCTCAATAAATGCTCGAATGCCGCCTCAAATTCTAACCGCATTGGCAGTGTCTGGAATTTATAAATCGCAATTGATACAATTCTATTTTCGTTATGAACGGTAAACGAGTGTGGAGATTCTCACATTGTAATAGCAGAAATACGTCTATCACGATGCAATTTGTATTATATTAGCAATCTTTTAGGCCTGCAAATTTTTCTCTAACGACTGCAAATAGAACAGTCGAGATGTTAAATAGCAATTCGCAACATTTGAGACCGCATTTAGCGTTTTTCTGATATTACAGTATATAAAGTGTGTACAGTGTGCCTTCACATATATCGGATTTTGTCATCGGGAAAGTTCGTTTCTCAAATATTTTGAGGATCGCCTATTAGTCGTACTAGCAACGTGAAACACCTTAAACGGTAAACGGGATATTAATTTCTTTGCAATTCAAATATTCGTGATTACATGTGATGATTATATATTCAAGATGAAATTATATATTGTTAGTGTACCGGCGCGATATCGACTATTTCTCGTCGAGTCGATCTCTCGATTTTTCTCAATCACCGGCGATAATTGCCCGCGTAGTCGAAATGCGATTTCCACTAAATATTGTAAAGAAAATCTTTTTATCGATATATCGAATTGTAATTATCGCTATAACGTTTTAATATAATTACTAGACGATTAAGGACAAAAAAATAGAACGTAAGTGTGTATAGTTCGAATGTTACTGATCTCTTGGTAAAATGAAAGATTCGGTTATTTAGATAGCCTTATACTATTAATTATTATTGATACAGCTATTATCATTATAAATTATTATTCAAATTAATTAAACATTTTGTGTTTATCATAACAATGTTATATTCAATTATACATAGCCAGATAAAATAGTTAGATGATTCGAGCGTTGTCTCATTAGTGATGATTGATAGTGTAAGACGTAATAGAAACTGACAATGGCAATTTACCAAAATCAAACTGAAAATTTATAGCTTTTTTTTAATTCGACGGTACGTGCTTTGAGAAATAAAAATAATATTTATTTTTGTTATCTGTCTGTTTTTTCTCGTTAGGAACAGATAGAGCGATGATAACGGTTGCCTATGTCCGTCTGAGGGCGCGCATTTGTTTACGGCGAGCTTGTACAACGCCGTATACAACGGCCGCCAAGCTGCGGCACCTACTTTTGTGTCGAGCTGTACCCTCTTGCTGAAGGGTGCCCTTTCCAAGGACAAAGTGAGTCTCCATAGTACCTTTACCTTTGACCTCGATCATCCCACGTTTTTGCGTTTGATACCCTCTGGATTCTAAAAACTGAAAAAATTTTATTTATTGTTATTGACCCTCGAATAAGAATTAAATTGATTTAAATTTTATTTTAATTTTTTCATTTAATTTAATTGAACCCTTTATTGAATGGCTCTTGTTTGTTTAAAACTAATGATTAAAATTAAATACCCTAGCAATATCACGAGGTACTTGTATCTTCCCCATAACGCCGGTCGAATCCATACGCGAGGCTTCGTTAACGGTATTACCCCAGATGTCGAAAACTGGTTTGCGAGCACCGATTACACCACCCACTAACGGTCCACAGCTGATGCCAACCCTGAGGTCGAAGTTGTTAAAAGAATGAACGTTGACGTCCTCCAGTCGATGCCTCATCGCCACTGCGTAATCGACTAATCGACACAAATGTTCCATATCGTCCTTTTGAATATCCTAAAAACCACAATTTATAATACAAATTCTACTCAATCGAATTATACTGAACATTTTACATTCTCTGACGGATTTAAACCAGACGCAGCCATGTACGTTGCACCGACTGTTTTGATCTTTTCGATGCAATGGAATCTCGTTTCGTCCAGCAGCTCGTCAAAATCAGCTAAGTAAATTTTTAAAATTAAGTTTGCTTCTGGAGAGAAATTTGGATTGGATTATTTTCATTACCGATTATTTCGTTCAGTAATCGTATACATTCCATTCCTTTATTTACATCTTCGGAATAAAATTCGGTGAAATTCGGAACGCTGGCAAACATGACGCCGACTTTGTCTCTTGATTGCGAGTACAATTCCTTAAAGTTAAAAAAAGAATGATTTTATTAAAATTCTATTTTCAATTTTATAGAATAACAAGAAAAATTCTAGTTTTTAAACAAAATACTTCAGGCGCTCGATCTTGAGTAAGAAAGTGATGAGCTACGTGATCCGGTAATATATTTTTCAGCAATTGCATGTTATTATTCCTGGATTCGATCATGTCGCTTAATTCTCGTTCGGCCTGCTGTTTCCACAGAAAATCGAGCCTCGATGTGACCTCCACCAAACGACCATGATAGGTCACCATAACCAGAAAGACGAGAAGAAAAATCATCATCTGAGCAGATAATGGAATTGTCATACTGAAATTGGAAAATTATGGATTATTAAAAACTGTTTTTCATGATAATTCGATGGTTTAATAATAATTTGTCTTGTTCTTACGAAAATTCAATATCAACGAGAGTAGAAAAGCGCTCCTTACAGACGAAAAGTATCAACACCGCGTAGATAGAAACGATCACAGTTGCCAGTGCTGTTTTCACTAAATAGTACAATTTCAGTGCTGATGCCAAAGCTATCAAGCATAGAATCCAGGTGAATACGATATACTCGGGCCTCAAACAATTCATATGATGAATCTCGTTATCTTCGGAGTACATCATGTACGTGTCCTGGTGAGGACGTTCTTCGAGTTGTACCGACATCAGTTTTCTCTTCACGAAATCACTTTTTTGCGAACGTGTATATCTCCGATGATGTCTTATACCAGTCGAAAATCTACGCTCGTACTTAAAATATCTATTGGTAAAAGAATTTAATATTTAATCGTCACCACATTTCAAAACCAAATGTAAAACAAATAAAATTTTAAATAAGTTGTTGACATACCGTCCAAGTTTCATTTCAACCGCATCGTTGAGTGGTAAAGCTTTTATTTTTTCCTGATCTTCTTGTTCGTCCTGATCCTCATCCTTCTTCACTAGAGCAGTCTCGAAAAATTTTAGAATCAGACGATCAATTTCATTTGTGGACTGTTCTTCCTAAAAAGTAACGAAAACAATTAATTTTCAATTCGATCATCAATTTTGGGAATTTCATACATTTTTTAATGCCTCATGCATGTTCGAGTTATTATGAGATTCTCGGGGTTGATCAGTCGAATCCATAAAATTTATTTCGTGAGGATCCGCTCGTTGCTCAAGAACCAACGTTTCAGGGTAACGCTGAGTTTCTCTTGGGCAAGCAATCACGCTCATTGCTGATGTAGTCGCCATCAGGCTGATTATCGCACAAATAAAGAGTGTGCGATGTCTTTTATTGTGAATTAGCATAGAGGATGCATGTTGGAGGTACATAGGCAGTCCTTTGAACTCGTCTGCCATTACGAGAATTGAAGAAATTACCATTATCACTGTAGTTGCTATCAGTGTAACTATTAGTGGGCCACAGCTAAAAATCATATTCGATAATTATTTTTATCTATAACACGAAATATCATTCGTAAAATACTTTGTAAGGAAATATTAGTAATCATTCGAAATGTACCTAGGAAGAATAACCGCTTGACAAATAGCAATGAAGATCCAAATCACGTAGCAGCAAATCATATTGGATTTAAACATATCTTCGCGTAGCTGGCCAAACTTGGACTCGAGACTGTCGTCATTATAACGCAACGTCCAT
Source organism: Goniozus legneri (assembly GCA_003055095.1). Lineage (NCBI taxonomy): Eukaryota > Metazoa > Arthropoda > Insecta > Hymenoptera > Bethylidae > Goniozus > Goniozus legneri. The sequence goes on along the minus strand of NCVS01000496.1, from coordinate 268,008 downwards.
GCATTTACATTGGCCGATCTCATGCGTTTGTTGCTAGCCATTTCAAGACCTGCGCTCTTCGTCATTTTCTCTTTTTCAGCCGATATCGTAGCTGCTTTTGTACTTTTCGCTGATCCATTTTCATCTTCGAGGTATTCCGATTCCAAGTTACTCTCCGATGTTGCTGTATTCAACTAGAAAGGAATATGCAAATTGTCTAATTAACAGTCAAAAATTTTCTGAAGTAATAATAACTTGTTTATACTATATAAAAATATCTTGTAATGTTAGGATTGTGAATTGATTTTAATTTATCGTTTAATTGGAAGCGATTCGTTCAAATAGATAAACTATTTTGACTATGTATAGTATTAATTTGATATTAACATTGCCGAAGGGTATTTCTGGGGTCCACTCGCCAGCTGGGTCCTCTTCCGTTGAACCTGGCATGCTACCAGCTCCTGCTGTCGTTGCATTGTTCATTTTGAAGCTTTTCTTTGTCTTGTTAGCCGCATCGTCCTCGTTAGCGAGTTTTGGTCTAGCCGAATACCTGCGCCTTGACTTGAGGGGTTCGACTTGCTTTATCAAATAAGTCACAACATTTCTGTCCTTGAGGTAATTATCTCGTTCGGTTCCATAACCTGGTTCCACTTCGTATACGTCGTTCAGACATTTCAGAGTGTCCGCTGATATGTGAACTCGTCTGAAATCAGATTGATGATTAAATAATTATGTAGTAGATGAAAGAAGCAGAGAAAAAAGTGGAATAAAAATTGATGAATATTGTTACCCTGGAATTCCACCGCTCTCTAAATGATTCGCTAGAGTAACGTCGTAGGACCAGACGTCGAATTGCCACTTACGGAGCCCCAGAACTCCACAAAGCACCGAACCACTATGTATGCCTATTCTCATATTGAGATCAACCTAGGAAGATTTTTTTGAACATCGAATCAGATTCAATTACCGACCTTATATTATTTTGTATGTGTTATTATCGACTAATATGCTCGATTGAAATAAATTCAATTCAATGAAGTTGATATTAATTCAATATTTTTTAATTTATTTAACATTCATTGAATGTTATTCATTCATTTTATCTCTATTTTTATTTTTATTTTTATTCAATTTAAAGTCTGAATTCCTTTGTAACATTCTCCTGTACCTGCGTGGCGTATCTAACATCTCGTATAGCCTTGATCATATGAAGACCCATCTCGACGCAGCAATGAGCGTGATCGCACCTAGCCGTTGGCAATCCGCATATGCAGTAATAACAGTCTCCCAACAACTTGATACGCAAGCAGTGATTCTCAGCGGAGAGTCTGTCGAATCTGGCGAAGAGATCGTTCAGCACTTTTACCAATTCCTGCGGGCTGCAGTGACTCGCAAGAGCTGAAGAATAAAAAAAAATTTTATAAAAAATGAATCGTAAAGAATTATTGAAAAATCCTAAAGCCCTCACCAGTGAATCCTTTTATATCAGCGAACAATATGCTGACATTCTCATAGCGATGTATGTAAATTCGATGAAATTGGTTCGGCGTGAACGATATCGTTCCTCCTCGAGCTGTTTCACGTGCGATGTCTCGGATCATCTCCTTCGCCACGAAATCGGGCAAAACTTTAATGAAAAGAGGACAATTCGAATTCGTTAAAAATTTAGTGAACGTAAAAAAGTGAAAATTAGATTAATAAAATCTACTGATTCTTGAAAAAAATCCTCAAACCACTATAAAATTAAATTTTAGAATAATCTTGCTCGGTAACTTCATTAATAGAACCAAGAATATTTCAACACATTTCTAGTTCGATACTTTTCAATTGAAATCAACTCAGCTTTTCTTCAACAAACAAAAAATCATTAAAATTCCAATCGATTCGATCTCAGAGATTAGTCCGTTTAAACTTAGTAGGGTACCCGTATCGACGACCCAGCCCGATGTTCTATTTTTCGCGAAAATGTATAGTCGAAAAAAATCGATGCCGTGCGCCGGTAAAATAATTGTCCGACGCGATCGAGTGGACGCATCGAGTGACCCCTTTGCCAGGGTTCTCGCTCGAGCGACTCCTTTTGCACGCTCCGACGGCTCACGCCTATATTTACACACCGCCCATGGGAGATTGTCGATCGAACCTCTAAATGAAAAGTTGATAAATAATTTGATTTTTTTTCTCCTCTCTTTACCGGAGAGTAGCAGCTTCTCCTGTCGATTGTTCTCGTTTTGGGTGCGCTGACGGGTCTCGAGGGAGCGATGGGTCTCGAGGAAGGCCTGCCGCTGGCCTCGATCGGTCAGATATTTCGTGTACATGCCCGCGAGGTTCACGGCGATGTACAGCAGGATGTTCGTTGTCAGCATCCTCACGATGCACACGATGTTCTTCAGCTGGGGGAGGAGAGAGAGGAGAGACTCTTTGAGGGGTGTTTTTGATGTTTCGGGGTCCTTTACGTTTATACATATGTAAAATTACGTGTCTCCGATCGTGCATGAGGGCTATGCCGGCCATGATCATGTGGGTTAGCGCGGTACCGAAACCGGCCAGCACGCACCACCTCAGGGGTAGCGGCAGCATCGCGTACGGGGCGTAGATGACGAACAGTATGTACCACACGAGACGCTGCTGGGTCGGAAAGTCCAGTCCGGCGCATACGAAACCTGCGAGTTTGCAATTTAAAAATAAAAAATAAATAATAATAGGTACCTGAGTTTAGAATAAAATAACCACAATTACAGGCTCAGGTTACTTTGACAGTTCCCAAAAATTGGAGTCAATTGAAATAAGGGAAGAAAAATATTTATTTCTGGCCATTTTGAGATTCTAGAATAAAAGTTAAGTTAATTTTCAAATTTTTCAAGGCAACCTCACCCCATAATCGTATAGTCGATTGAATTTTCAATACTTTCACCTTGAGAATTGATAAGTAGCCAGGTGAATATAGAAGCCCAATAAAGATAATTGTTCGAGAAGCAACGCCACCATCCGAGTATGCAGATTATCGCGTTAGCGGCCATGCAGAGAGTAGCCGCCGTGAGCGATTCGATCAGTCCGCTGCTGATCTTTTCGTTGCGCTCCCAGAGCCAAATAGCTGTAAGTGCTATTTTCATTCCCAGATCGACAATGTTCAGCATTATCAGCGATTTTTGCCGTTGACGATTCGAATAATGCAAGTACGAAGTTTCGAGCTGCTTGTTGTGAAAACTGTTCGTCAAGGAAGGACAGAATATGCCCTTGTAGAGGATTCCTTTTTTGAATACCGTAGCTAAACCATTTGAAGGTGGTAAAATTTTGGTAAAATAATTTTTAAAAAAAACTTGTACAGGGGCTCACTTAGGGGTCTAAAAAATTGAATTCGTGAAATTTACACTGCCTTCATAGTTAAAATGTAATAAATAGTAATGAAAAATATTGTTCTCTTTACCCCTCATCAGGCAATAGGAAGTGACTACAATTTATACTTTGATTTCAAATTTTCTCGTGCAATAATTATCCCAGTATATCTATTTATAAAAATCTTATTTTCATAAACTGCTTCATAAACTGAAAAATTGAAACCTTTTTTTAACTTTGTTGTGATTGTTTTTCCAATTTTATTCCTTCGAGGAATCAAATGTAAACAAACGCTTTTTATAACCTGAAATCGAGTGAGCCCCCTGGAATGCGAAAATTCTACCTGTCTGAGGCTGAGCCTCCTCATCCTCGACCTGCACGGCGCTGTAGGGTTCGGCACCTTCTTCCGTTCCATTCGGTGAATCAAGCTCATCCGGCACCGGAACGTCCGGTTCCGAGCTTGTTTTTCGATTCTCCCAGGCAGCTAATCCCTCTCTGCCAAGACGCTCCGATGTCAGTTTCTTCACCGCCTTGATCCATAACTGTTTCCTCGGCGAAATCCCAACACTGTTCCCAATTTCAGTATCATATCATCAATTTTATTTAACGATCCAAAGTGTTAGGGGTAGTCAGATTATTTTGCAATTTGAACAATTAAGAAGATCCGAAAGCGACCCATGTAAAATAAAAAATATTAGATCGCGATGTATTCTAACGTTTTTTTAATATTCTAAGTCCAAATTTATATTATAGTAGAATTTTAATTAACTTTACCATGTAACTTGCTGAAATATCGGTGGAAAAAACCGTTGTTTACCCAAATCAAACGCAAATTTACAGGGTTGCCAACTTACGCACTAGTTATGATGGCTATGGCCAATCGACAAAAATGAGTCAAATAAAATGCCATTTTCAATTTTTGTTACTACAGTATTTTGTATTTTAATGATTAACATCTCAAAAAGTATTTATTTTTGAATTGCTTTATTTTTGGTACTTTTATAATGCAATTTTTTAAATATTTAATTTTATACTTTATTTGACTCATGCGTAGTATTTGGACCTCCTTAACTATAGAGTCAAACAATGAACTAATATTAAGTAGTAATTTTGTTCGTTAAAACTTGTTTCATACAACAATCAAATAGCTTACAATTAAAATCTTTTATGCGTATTACTTATTATATTAGAATCATTAAACAGTACCTTTGATCGCTATTCTAAAACAACAATCGATGATCTGAACGTCTCAGTACGAAATCAATTTAAGGTGAACAATTCTTAAATTTATTCGGTCAAGTTAATTAATTTACCCAAACAATTCGCTCACAGAATGTTTTCAGACTACCCCCAACTCTTGAAACTCGATTTGCACTTACTCGTTGACGCCCGGTATGTCACTGTCCAGCATCATGGTCCACGTCTGCTCTGTAATCATTATCTCCCGATGATCCCGCGAAATGACTTTAAGCGCTCAGGTTGTGACTGTTAGTGAGACGATCTCCTTGGTATCCGACATTGTTAGAATAGCTAGACCAATTTTGGCTGCAAGGAGAATTTATTTTTGCTGTGCGATAACGTTTATTACACTTTGTTCTTCTTATAAAATTTCCTTACGTGTTCCTTTCATATTATTCTAAACCAAACGTTTGCACCGATTCGGAAGAAGAACGAAAAGCCATCAAATCAAGACAAATTATTCAGAACAAATTCGACCAAACCCATTTTCTGCCACGAGATCTACCGATCGTGAATGCGTAACGCAGTGAGAAAACTATTGGCAGTTGGTTCTCTCAACGACATAAAAAAAATTAAATAGATAGAAGAAAAATTAGATTCTCTTATTTTTGGGTCTCCTTGCACACGTACTCGTCGAGTCTAGCGAGCGTGAATGAGCGTAATGTGAACATGTAGCAACATCTACAGGGGAGGGATAATTTTAATTTTTTTTAATCGTAATGCATGCGCATGATCGTGACCAACAATGAGAGATTTTTAGGTGATGGGTAGAGATTTTTCGGGGGGCATAACACTTACCAGCCTTACTTCTTCGCAACGTCCCGTCTTCGCTTATCGAAGAACGGTCGTCGCATGCCTCTTGTTCGTCTGACATAATAGATCTTTAAAAGAATTATTAATAAACAGTTTGTAAACCTCTGCGGACGCATACAAACACGCACTCTCACGCATACACAAATTTTCTGTCTTTTTTCTCTAAATTCATATACCATAATTACTATACGTAGAGTAGACATCGAAATGAGCATTACACAGAAATTTAAATTGAATAAAAAATACGTGTAACTCTTCGGTTAGTGGATATGGATGTAAAATATGTTAAACACCGTATATACAGAATGCAGTGATCAGAAAACGTAACTTGGACATCTCAATCGTATAATTCTGGATAAACAGCGACACATTATCTCATTACAGTTAAATAAATCACACGAATTTTATTGCTCATCCAAAAAAAAAAAACTAGTAATATCGACTTATACCTAGTGCTCGTACGAGCGGTGCGGTTAAATGTGAAAAATTCTCGATTCACACGGAGGGATTTCGAATCAACAGCTTGGACGAGACATTTACTGAAATGACAGTCCCGTCTTCCGCTAACACGTGCGCACTATGAAGAGTTCTTCGTAAACACCCGCGTCGATTTCCCATATGACCGGCGCAAGTCCTTCCCATCATCCCCTCTTATAATGTTAATGGAAGGGGGATTAAGTAAAACGAATACATAAATAAATATTTATTGGAGACAAATGAACGAATAATAAATTAAAAAGCAGTTCTTGATTACTCTTTTTTCACTATAAAAACCATCTCTTTATTGGCACCTTTATGTATTTCTTTGACAATTATCAAAAATAATATATTATCTACGTCAACATAACAATTAAAATTACAACTATATCTCCAATTTAAATACTTAATAAACTTGTCTATTTATATGTATTTAAATTTATTTACTTTACATATAATTTTATGTAATAAAAAAAATGGAATGTTTTTTTTTTCAACCTATCACGAGTGAACAAAAAAAGATAAACAATCTATATATGCGAACAAATAATACCAAAATGACGATTGTTGGAAGAACAAGTTGCGATGAAATGAATTACTTTCTAATAACGCGACTTCCTATTTATGAATCGAATACTCGGAATTCTTCTTAGTCAACAAAACTTAAGACATCGATATTTTTAATATTTCTATAGAAAAGAACTTTTAAATTGTCTAAATATATTATTGAGAAGGAATCTTATACAAACAATTATCAATTATGAGAGCCAGCAGTCGCTAATTTAGACTCCAGTTTTAATTGCACGTCCTTCGTCCATCAGAAGTTGATGAATGTAAATATCAACTTGCGTGGACGTATCGATTAATATCAAGCCAAGAACTTTACGATTTGGCGAAAATTCATCGTCTTCTTGTTCTACTATTTGTGAAACAAAATCTCTTTCGACTACCATTTCTTGGAATCGAATACAATCCGCCACTGACCAATCAATGTTAGTGGGTTGTATACCTAAAAATATTCAAATATTGAAGTAGAATCTTATTCAACATTAAAGAAACTAAAAAATATCTCTTATTACTCACCGACTAGTCGAGCTTTTATTGCTTGGTATGGTAAACTTAAAAATTCTTTTTCCAGTGGCTGTAACTTGTCTAATGTTAGAACAGATACATCACCGAAATCTACGAAGTATGCTGTTATTAAATTTTTACTAATAACGTTTAAGACGTACACTCTGAAAACCAAAATTTTATTTAATAAATTAAATAATTATAAAGCCTGTTTCACTGATTAATTTTTATATTCACCTGTAATATTGTCCATCTGTATGCTCACCCGCATATAATTTTCCTTCGACAACCGTATCCGCATTCGGATGTTGCACATCCGGTTTACGGCACGATTTTTGAAGTTCAACCATCATTGCCTAAAGAGATATTTTTCAATAAAAAATATTTTGATGGAATAAAGCACAATGAACTCCGCTATTTAACTTACTTGTAATTTAACTTTGTCGTCAAATGGTCGTACTATGAAATTACCGGGATTAGCTGCCATTGTGACATAAACATCAAAGTATTCACCGACATTAGGAATCTTTGGTGGTTTCAGTGACATAGCCTGTAGATCTTCGTTCGTGCTAACAGATTTATGTGGAGTTCTTTTTCTTGGTTTTATATTATTATTGCCGTCGCCACTGTAATTCAACAAATGACATTACTTTCTCTGCTAAGAAAACAAATTTTTATCTCGTTCTTACCTTGCATCTTTCTCGAGGCTTTGATACATCAAACTATTATTAATAGACACCAAGAGATTACTCGTCTCCACACGAGTGAAAAATTCAACTATTGGAACACCGCTCGCACTGGGATTCATTAACTTCACAAGCAGTGGCATACCGGTAGGAGCAAGTTCCAACAATTTACCGGCATTAAACAAAACTGGATCGATATTGTGTAAACGCACTTTTAAAGCCTGCATTAAAAGAAATTGATAATAATAAATGGAAAAAAGCTGAAATAACTATGACTAACCTGAGCTGGGAACTCAGCTAAAATGACTGATAACTGTTTCAAGTCGAGTAAGTTTGTACGACCAACAGTTATAATCCTGCCAAAATCTATAAGATACATCCTGACTTGGCTATTGGCACATATATTGACAACTTTTCCACGGTACCAATTACCCTCAAATTGAACAAAATATGTTTCAGTCGTGTCGATCGCCGTAACAGCACATCTCTTTTTATCGTCGTTACTCATTTCAATTTGAGTTAAATGATTCAGCATATTTGTCAGATAATTCATACTTTTAGATTGAATCTGGATGAATATATCGCCGTTCTCCTCAACGTGAGATATAAAAACGTTCGTCGTTATAACGTCTTTGTTCAATTTTGGAGTTTCTACAATTCTTGTTAAAAAGTCTTTTATGAATATATCATTCATATTGATATCTTCTTCACCGGACGTATCATAAAATATTACGTTCGCCCATGGCCCTTCTTCATCGGTACCTTGATCGATGACCTGCACGTAATGAGCGGATTCTAGTAAAGCTTTTTCGATTGGCGGTACGATTTCTTCGCAGTCTTCTAATCCCTCCAAACCACTTAACGATATTCTCAACGATTGAGCAGGTAAGTTATAAAATCGATTGGCTAACAGATGCAGTCTATCCAGGGGATATTGCTCTTCGTATCCCTGATCGATGAAAGTAACGATTACTGATTTAGTATCAGGCTCGTATTGCGTACATTGTACGCGATTCCAAACATCGTCTTCGAATACAGCGTAATACTTGTTTACTTCTAATGACTTGGTTTTCATCTGGTCTTTATTCTTGTTGTAATACAAAGTCATCTGATCAGTCAGCAAATCGAATTTCTCACTATATTCGTCGTTTATGATCCTAGCCCATATTTCAGATGTATTGATGACAAAAGTGACGTACAGCATCCAACACTCTTCTTTTGGAAATTCTAATTTTGGCATCGTTATTTGCCCCAATGGATTTAATAGTATTTTGTCTGGTGACGTTGGTATTATATTCTCCAAACTGATGTCAAAACTGTTGTGCGTATTTTCAGGTGTTTTCAGAGGTTTAGATCTCACTAAAATCATAGAATTAACAGCTCCTTTCTCTACCGAGAAAAGAGGATTTTCACGTACTATTTTTGTCCATTGTAAAGGTAAATTTTCTTTATACTGTTCTCTATAAATCATAGGTAGTTTGGATAAAAATAAACCGGATGGATGTTGATCGATCATCTCCAAAATGCGTTTGTTAATTACACTCCGATCTTTAGTTTCTGGTAAACAGAGAACTGTAGCGTGCCTACTTTCAAGATCGACTAGTGCTTTTGCCGCTGCGATTCTTTGCGCTTCATCTTCTGTTTGTTTTTCATCTGGAAAACTCAGAAATGCAGTGTCATCTATTTTTACTTGCGCAAGATACATTTTTGTTTTAGTGACATTCATTTTATACACTGGTGGAGGCAAACCCAATCTTCTGGCACAATTGTCAAGTCTATACCGAACGTCATCCATTGCATAATTTGGGGATGGAGATTCACAGCCATTTAGAGTATGTGTTTGGGAACTAGGAGGTGGTGTCGGTGGTTCCTCGAATGAAAGAGTTGGTGGTGTTGTGGTGTTGGTGGTAATGGATGGTGCTGTTACCAAGCGTTTTAATCTATCATTGATGTCCCTCATTTTACCATCGCTTTTCATTGCATTGTTTTGAACAGTCTTTGGTTTTTCGTATATCACAGGATTTGAACTTTGGTATGTACTTCTGTTAGGTACACTTTCCGGTCGATTTTTCAGTCTTTTGCTTGGTGAATTTTCCTCCGAAACATCTGAATGGATAAACCTTGGAGGTTCAGAAGTTGATTTGATAGGAGGCAATATACGCAAATTCATTAAGCTTGGGAGACTTGCTATTTTATTACGATATTCTTCTCTCTGCTGAGGAGTAGGAGTTTTACTATATCTGCTTTGAGAATAACTGTAATTCACATTTGGTCTAGGTTGTCTAACTTGCACGTTCCTCCTATATGCGCCAGTCTGTAACATAAAATACATAATTATATTGTAAGAGTTATTATTTATTTTGACTATGTTTATTACCTTCTTTTTTGACTTGGTATGTGTTTTCTGTTTAGAAATCAGTCGTGTTAAATGTGCTGTTTCATCATTTGGCTTAGCCTCGGCAAATATTTGTCCATTACGCGAAACCAATCTAATATTAGGTTCCGATCTTAAAAATAATTCCAATGATTGATACCCAAGTTTTTTGTAAGGTATGTTTTCCCCACTTAACATATTATAATCATCTAAAAATAATATTTTTTTGTATATTGCGAAATAAATGGTTTATAATGTAACTAAAAACAATTTAATTCTCACTATTCAAGTCATGGATGCATACACCTCCTTTCGCAGAAATAAGGCATGCACGAATAGTATCGATTACTTCATCTCTTAACTTATCCATTTTTATCACTACAGTCTGAAAAATATCATTCTCAAATTCTTATAAGAACATTTGTATGATATTTCTAATCATATTAACTATTGAATGAAACACGTAATATATTTCATTTATATTTTTGTATTTTTTTGAGCAATATATAAAATAATATTGATTACGTGTAAGAACAAGTTCAAATATCTCACGGAGAAAACACCGTTAACGTTCGAACTCAACCGAATACAAATGAATAAAGAGAAATTATTTTCGAGTCGAGCCTAGGTATCTAGAGGAAGTGAAACGTTAACGGTAAGATTTTTTAGGCACTAAACAATTTTCACGTGCCGTTATAAATACGTGTACAAAAAAAAGAAACACAAACATCAGTAACAGATATGTCACGACAATGAATTCTTTCTTCTACATTTTTCTCATAAACATTTTATACAGCTTATACTACAATTAATTTATTAAACACTTATTCGCTCACAATTTCGTTTTTATAATTTTTTTTAATGAAAAAAGTATTTACTCAATAGTTTATTTCAAAGAAAAAAGTAGACGTGGAGGTTTAAAATGTTATTTCCAATGCTCTCACCTTTCATCTGTCGATGTGCCAATACTGCCAATACACATTTTCTAATACATTGAAATAAACCTCGCCCGTAATAAACCTCTCTATAGTTTGTAAGACGTAAGATAAATATACAGAGTATGAGCCCACAAGTGAACCACCGACAGCGATCCAATGCGCGTGATTGTCAAAAATGTTGAGCCAATAAGAGTGCAAATTTATTTACTGCATTAACATTTGACCAATTAAAATTTATATTCCATCGATTTCCTCTCTCAAAAAATTCAATCTGTGATCCAAAATATTTGATCATCTATTATCTTGAATGTTGGCTCGGACTTCGAACTCGAAGTACTTTGGGACACAATTGTCTTTAGATTTTCTTAACCCTTACAGTTGCACTGTTTGCGCATGCGTTATGCAATTCAACAGACTTTTAAGTTCTGTCTGTCTACACTTTATCAGGATTACGGAACCTATCTATCAAGCTACTGTCAGTCAATATCAAACTATTTGTCAACCTCAATTTTGCAGTGAAAGAAAAAGTGTCTATTGATTAAAAATTTGATGATACCAACTAAAAAGGAATTATCAGGATATTTTTACTTGTAAAATACGCTATTGTATTAAATTTTACAACTTTATTTTTCCTATTTATTATATCATAAATTCTATGAAAGATTTGTAATTTTGGACAATAAATACAATTTGAATTTATTTTAAACTCATGCAATTATTTAACTAAACTAATTTACAATTAACATCATCTATTATGATCCCACAATTCCCAATATTGTGCTGTTTGCATTTCAGCAAGTCTTGATATTGTGCGATCAAAAGCGAATAGTTCTTCATCTCCAGTAAAGATATTGGATTTGTGATCTTCCTGAAAATTTATTGCATTTATTAAAATGAATATATAACAACAGGAAAATCAAATGTATGAATAAAACAGTTCTCACTGAGCCATGTGAAATTTTCAAATCATCCATTAACATTCTTTTTTCATCCGTGTATTCAGCTTCTCCCTCTGCTACAAATAATTGTGTATGAGGTACAGCAGCAGATATAACAACTCTCACCTGCAAATGAAATGAATGAAATGAAATAAAATTGGATGGAAAACAATTATAAATTATTAAGAATATAAACTATACCTTGTTATCGTACAATGTATCTATTAATGTGATAAACCTTCTAACTTGTGATTTGAATTTAAGATCAAGTTGTGGTATATTTTTTATTATAACAGTGTGGAATACTTGACCTATTTCCAAGTAATCACTTGCTCCCAATGGCTATATTAATAAAATTTGAATTCAATTAAAGATATAATGAAGTAGCATCTTAAAGTGTTTGAAGGAATTCAACATACACGATCACACAATTCTTCAAAATCAGAATTAAGAACTTGTCCGCAGGTTTTTTTGAATGTTACATTGCGTCCACGTATATTAACTGTACGTTCACGAACAACATCATTTTCCATTGAGCACAGATACTTAAATATCTTATCAACTTCTCTGGTTCCATCTTCGTCATTTCTTTAAAATTTTGATACTTATTCTTATTTTTCAAGCAAGATGGATATCTTCAGAAATATATAAAATTTTTAATAATCAACTTACATAAAGAAAAATTTAATTTTTCCAGATGCACCTTTCAATCTGTAATCAACTCCAGAGTCTAAACTATTTACAATACAATGATCTTTCAATACTTTGATAAATGGCACAAAATTTCCTCTCTGTAACCCATTCTTATACAGATCATCTGGTGCTCTATTACTTGTTGCTACAACTATAACACCGTTATTAAATAGTTCTGTAAATAATCTCTTCAAAATCATTGCATCAGCAATATCTGTCACCTATTCAATGAAAAAGTATTAATATACTTAATAATAACAAATAATTATTTATTATTTGTATGAAAGAAAAATATAAAAACCTGAAATTCGTCAAAACATAGCAACCAAGCACTGTTGGATATACTAGAAGCAACTGGAGGTATAGGGTCGAAAGGTTGCAATTTGGTGCTACTATCATCTCGCACAATAGTCTTTTTAACTTCATGAATTTTTTCATGTACATCTAACATGAAAGAATGAAAATGAACACGTTTCTTATTTTTCATCTGAATTCATACAAGTTATATGTGATTACTTTTTATTTTTTGTTATTTTTTTTTCAATTTCAATAAGAATATTATATAAGAAAAATTTATACCTGGCAACAATCATAAAATAAATCCATTAACATAGTTTTTCCTCCTCCCACAGCTCCATAAAGATATAATCCTTTTGGAACTGGTTTTTTCTTATTACCAAACCATTTTTTTAATAAGCTTATTTGTTCTGGTTTATAATTTTTCACATCTTCGTAGATTTTCTGTAAAGTTAATGCAACCTGCATTTGATGATCATCACAGATTAATTCTCCTTTAGACAGTTTATGTTTCAGAAGTTCTACCGGTCCATTGCAGATAGGAGAGTGAACGTCATTTACATAATTACAAGATTGGAAAAGATTCACAGATTGAAAGCGGTAGGTGATAGAAATTAAATTATAAAAAGAATAATTTTTTCTAATTAAAGTATTCATAGTGATATATACATTTCTGAAATATAATTTGGACATCACTAATTATAATAATAAATATATTATATCAATTATGAATCATATTAATAATCATATAATTGTGAAAATAATGAAATACATATGTACATACCTATAAAATAATGTAGATAATATGGTTAATTCAATTTGAATGAATTTTTATACGGTCTGTTTCTGCAATGAAAATTTTTATTTTAATATATAATTCTAAAATATATAATTTTAATTTTTCTAAAAATTCAAATAATATAAGTAACTCAATATTAGAGTAAAATTTTTTTCTTACATAAATAATCAGAATCTACAATAAAATGTATAAAAATTAAGATATTATTTCATAAATTATAATGATATAATCCGACTGTCATGTAAAAAGACATATGAAATTGAAAATACAAAATTACGACACTACCTACATGACGTTTGTTCCCTAAAGAGATAAGTTTGGTAATACTGTAGAGTAGAGTGTAGGTGAGCACGAGTAGAAGCTAGGTGAGATAATGATGTTTTGCTATTCCGGATCCGGTTCAATTCAAAGTTGGCTCTGGTGATTCGGGAAGTTGCGACTTCTCGATTATAGAAGGCGCTTCGGGTTTTCCCTAGATTCTAGTGATCGACTGGTTCTCAATCTATTGTGTGGTAATTGTAGCCGTGTAGGTTGTAGCACTGACGTCGACTCGAGTTGCATTCTTCATTTCATACGTATGTATATAATTGTATATTTGTATGTATATGTATAACTATACACTGTATCAGTCAACGGACCTGATGCACTTTTGCTTATCTTAAAAGAAACGAAACAAATCGTAAACAGTTGAGGTTTTCGATGTGTCACAGTACGTCGTGTCATAATGCGGAACGTTGTGGATGTTCCAAAACATTGAATTATAAGAGTTCGTGAAAATATTATTATTCAAACTTCGTCCATTTATTTTTTGTTAATTTTCATCATAATTTAATTTGGTGAGAATAAATATATTTTCTAATATATTCTTTAGAGAATTAGTCTAATAGAAAGAAAATTAATTTTAATTATGATAACTGAACAAAGAAATTAAGAATTATTCATTAAATTATAATCTAATATCAATTATAAATATGTATTTCTGGCAGTCTTATGTTTCTTAAACTTTGAATCATGCCAGTAATATCTTACATAATTTTCAACTTGTACTGATATAAATTGTACAAAGTTCATATTACTGCATTAAATTTAAGAAAATATTCATTCATAGATACAAATTTCTGGTCATAATGGGTGGAACAATTGGAACTGGAAAATCTAATGATGACTTAGTGGATAACTTGGTTAAATCAGGATATATCAAAACAAAAAGCGTAGAAGGCGTATTTAGAGCTGTTGACAGAGCTTTCTATGTTTTACCTATAGATCGAATTGCAGCCTATAAAAATATAGCTTGGCGCAATGGAAATTTACATTTATCAGCTCCATGTGTATACAGTGAAGTTATGGAAAGTCTTTCATTGAAGCCAGGTTTGAGTTTCCTGAACATTGGATCGGGAACTGGCTATCTTAGTACTATGGCAGGACTTATACTCAGTAATATATATTTATATTACTATATTTATATTATATTAATACGTAATATATTTTAATGTTAGTAATATTTTTTTATCACCTTGTTTAGCACATCAAGGAATAAATCATGGTATTGAATTGCGTGAGGATTGCATAAATTATGCATATGGAAAATTAGAAGAATTCAAACAAAATTCATTGGCACTCAATCATTATGACTTTTGTGAACCAGTGTTTGTACAGGGTAAAGTAATTTTTTTCTTTTTATTATCTAATAGATTATTTATTTCCATTTTATTACAGGTAATTGTTTCAATTTTGCATCTAGCCGATTGTACGATAGAGTTTATTGTGGCGCAGAATGTCCTGAAAACAAGGATCAATTTATTAAAAGATTTGTGAAAATTGGTGGAATATTAGTGATGCCTTTTCAAGATTTTTTGGTGCGCATGGAAAGAATTGATGAAAATAATTGGTCATTGAATGCATTGTCACCAGTTTCATTTGTTTCTCTTGTTGTACCACCAATTGTAGATGATAATTCACTACAATTACGTATGTATCATGATAGTTTTCTTTTATAATGAAGAGAGATTGGATAATATAATAGCATATTTTTTGCAGCTCAATGCAATCCTTTATCTCTAAATGAGATCTGTCGCTATACCATAAGGCAATGTATAAGACAAAATGTCCAGAACGAATACGGTATGTTTGAAACACAAAAATCCTTATCAATGAAACGGAAAACTCCAGATTCGCCAGATTCGGATTCTCCAAATGAAGCTCCAGTACTCAAATCCCGCGATATTTTTGATCCGGACGTACATCGTCATGACTTTATTACAACAATGTATCAATTAGTTGAAAATATCGCATCTACTAGAGAAGAGATAGAAATGCAGGAAGATGACAATGACGATGAAGAGTGGAGCGATGACGCGAATACCGACGATGAAGCGATTACCGATGACGAAGATCTTGTTCGTCAGCTTATAATGGTCACCGAAGACACTGCATCTGTTGATGAATCGAGCGAGAAAGCTCAATATGCATGTTATATCAATTTTGAATTGTTAAATACGCGAATGCTGGAAAGGATAAACCAATTACCGTTACCTTATGCGCTCAAAGTGTACATTAATTACAACAGGCAATTACGTAAATTGAAAGAAAAAATTAAAATGAATAATGAATAAAATTCATTGAACTTTAGCGAAATTTACGTTAACTTATAGATTTGTAAGTTTTTATCATTCAATATTCGATTTTTAATTTTCCATTGGATATGTAATATTCGCTCTCTTTAATATTTATCCAGTTTATTAAAACAATGTTTAACAGTATGAAACAAATGTTCATTGTAAATAAACAAAATTTTTCTAGTACGAATTAATTAAAAAGGTTGAGTGTAACTGTTTTAAACAATCAACAATGACCAACAATTTATAATTACGTAATATAAAAGACTTAAAGTGGTCATGCACCATAAAATACAAATAACATGTAGTCACCTTTGAAATACTAAAAAAATGATACATGTGCGATAATTTAAGGAAAAGACTGGCAGCTAAGTAAAAGATTGTATCTGGGTCGATCGCATGTTCTTGCAATGTTTTAAACAGTACAATAATTTTTTAGAATTTTAATAATTGCAAAGATATTACTTTGCTCTTATAAATTATCTCATAGATAATATTGTAAATGAACCAAAAACGGCTATATTCGATGATAATTGTTTTTGTTGTTCGTGTAAGCTAACAGCTAACTTGTTAGCATTGTATTATTGTTGTTATTTTTCTTTGTTATATTATTTTTTTAATAAAAATTTAATTCTTAGAATAACCGATTCTCTCGATATTTATTTTATTTAATTTAATTGCGGCGATTCTGATTATTCGGATGGTAACTGCATTTTGGACCAATCAGATTTCCCGCACCGCATCCCTGGCAAGATGAGCAACGAGAAGTGGGGGTCTGGGGGCTGCTTGGCCGTTCGCATCCACAGAGGGTGCGCGTAACTCATGGGGTAGTACTTCGGGGGTGGCTAACGCCCAGCTGCCCGCCGGATCGCGATTGAGAAAAATTTTTACTCTTCTATCGTGATTACGAGATGTGTTCGCATTGACAGTAGACACGCCGAGTGAAAAAACTTGATATAATCTTAACCTACACCAACGCAAATAACACAAGTTTGCGCGACTCGCTTTCAACCGTCAGCTACTATCCAACGAATTTATCACTCCGGATCGTTCATCGTCTCGGTCAGCATCGTTCTTTTCGTAATTATTTTTCCCTTTTAAGTGAGAGCCACCATATTGAAAAATATCAAAATCGAGACATCATTATGACGAGCAAATCCAAACGCGATGGCTTTGGCCGGGCAGCACGCCAATTATTTGATAATCGTTGAAAGAAAAAAAATATTTTAAAGCCATACATAATTATTAATTTAAAATTAATCGGTATGAGATGTCACATAAAAATTATAGTCCTGATCGACCGATTTGACATCCGAAAATCTTAACAAAGGAATTTCGGAATAAGCAAGCAAGAAAGACCGCCATTTTGCCAATTTTGGAGGTGCAAGGTAAGAAGCAATAATCGTTCGAACAGAATTTTTATATTTTCCCGATAATTCGAAAAATTAAATATATCATTCGCTTTATTTACGTTATACTTTTCGTCTCATTATGATTAGAAACAATAAGAAAAACGATTACAAAGCCACAAAATACGAGTGCTTCTTGTTAGGAGACGGTAAAGCGAAATCGGTCGTAAAATCGAGTACTCTTATCGCTCGCTGTCGCCGCTTTATACGACTCCACCATTCGAAACATTTATCGTTGTTTTATGCGACATCCTTACTCACAAAAATCACTACTCGTTGAATCAACGTTCGCTGAATATTTTTCATCGAACGTCCATCATATTTTATCGTTTCTCGTGGTAATCGATCGATCTCTGTCAGATAGGAAGACGGAAAAATGAAGAGGCAAATCTCATTGACGGGAATTCTGACTACGCTGCTGACGATTACGTCGGGAGCTCTGTCGACTGACGAAAACAACGATGGGCCAGTTTGCGGTGGTCGTTTTACAGGACCGAGGGGCATAATAAACACCCCGAATTTTCCCAACGCCTTCCCGGTGCCGATCAGGTGCCGTTGGGTGATCGACGTGTCGGAGATTCCGTCGGCCAATAGCTCGATTGTTATCTACCTGAATCAGCTGTATGTTTACAAGGGCCTGAGTTTCACCGAATACGCGTATTACGTGAACGAGGCAATGAATTATGGCGCTAGCCTCATAACCGAGATCACAGAAGGCAACGTGCTCGAGTACAAATGGCTGAGAACGTTCAGGCCGTTTCTCGTGATCGAGTTCACGCTCGATCGTCTCGAGGGTAACCATGTGCGTGTGTTGGACGATCTGCTCGATGTTTACGGTTTCAACGTTACGTACGAAATGACCGAGGACGAGGTCAATCAACAAGCTTGCTCGCTCAGAGAATGCTCTTTCACCGGACGATGCATCGTTTCGTCCGACTATTCGTAAGATTTCTAAATCATTGAGAACTTACATACACCTAGTAAGATTAAATTGTACTTTTAGAGAGTTTTTGTCAAATCAAAATTCATCTTATCTCTGACAAATTTTATAATTTAATTAGGTAAAAAAAATGTTTAAATTATTAAAAATCCAACTTCAGGAAGTTATACATAAAAAATATTGAAAATACGTACATTCGATTGTAATTTTGAATTTACTGGGATATTTTTTAATCTGTTTTTACCTAAATGAGCCTAGAACTGTAAAGAGCAATAATTAGTACAAATCTATTTTATTTTATTTTTCGAAAATGTTGAATATTTCCATTCTTGCTTCGTTGCAATTAATTACGTATTTATTACGTAGGACCTTCTCCTGCTGGTGCTTCGAAGGATTCACTGGTGACAAATGCAACGAAGGACCTCTTTGTTACGATCATCACGGTAATCCTGTCTGCCGAAACGGCGGAATCTGCAGACACATCGGTGCCGAAGCGATTTCTTGCGATTGTCCAGCAAATTACGTAGGCGATAACTGTGAACATCGATTGCTCGATAAATCTGACAACGGTAAATAAACAAAGGATTAAGCCGAAAAATATGAACCCAGAAGAGTTTTTTTAGTATAGATAAAGATAAAGGCGAATAAGAATTTATAACGGATTGCTTATGGTTACATGAAGTATAGAAAAATATTAATTCCACTTAATGTTTACCATAATTACTCGGTTATAAACAATGTAATTTATCGATAAATACAATACGTAACATAATACGTAAATATAAATATTGATTTGACAAAGATTGTTTAAGTCAAAATATTAAAAATCCGGTTCGATAGTCAACAGAAAACTACGTTTTTCTGAATTATCAACTAATCGCGACTAAATAAATTATACAATTGTGCATATCTTGCTGCAGAATGTGCCACCGAGAACTGCATACTCCAGTGCCCCTATGTGGAGAAAGGTCAAGCCTGCAATTGCAAAAATGGAACAAAAATATACAACAGTAAGTACGATTGATATAAAACTTCCGAGAAATGCGATTAAGGAAACAGTCATCGCAATCGGAAGCGACCGATATCGTTATCGGTGAGTATCTCCTCGAGTACATCCGATTTAATCATAGCAACGTGATTTACAGATCGATCGAGATACGAGTGCAGGATAAAGCTATCGAACGTCACCTCTCTCCGCACGTCCCTGATAGCGCCCCACGGTAATCTCGAAACTTTTCTCGCTAAGCAGGTAAGTAATATCGATGATAGTCTGCGCTGAATATATCATTCATAGAAATTCCCCGTCGAATAGATCGTTGGAAATTTTTTCTATGAAACGATAACTCGCGATTAATCGAAAAGAGTTCGAGGCGACGATATCAAGCGAGTGAATCGCGTCTCGTTGTGTAATCGAAATAATCAGCCGGCGTGAATCATTCACGCTAGCGTTCAATGATTCAATAAAAAAAATAACAACAAATACGGTCCTCCAGTAGTTCCAATTCCCGTTTCGAATGGCGGTAAATCATCAACGGACGATTGAACTTTTCACGCGAACATTAATCAGATGGGTGATAGATAATTCAACGAAATTGAGCATGTCCATGAATTGCCACGTGTTTCGTCATTTTGTTTACATTTGAGTATGCCAAAATTTCGATCCACGTCACTGACCACGACACGTGAGATGACGAAATACCGTTCCCCTTCGCGCGACGTAGACATTGAAGCGACTGACCGAACCAGCGCGATTCGGTAACTCGGCTAGATGAAGAGAAAGTGAGTTGGGCATTCCTAGAATATTTTCGGTTGCTCTACTAACGGCAAGGTCGTCTCTTCTCGCTCATAGGGCGTCGAAAATTCCGTACGCTTATCAGGACGAACGATAAAATCGGAACTTGTCGCGACGAGTCCGAGCTCGTTCTTACTTACCGGCTCGAACGAAATTTCACCGTCTGGTGAAATTACGGAGATGCAGTTTTTTCGCTGCAGCGAGAATTCCCCGTGGATGAATCATCGCGCGCGGATCTCGAATTCCACGTGTGTCGTAGTACACCAGCAATATCGGACGGGCGTGACGTCAGACAACCGGCCTCCCTTTCCGACGGGAATTCCCGTACCAATCGGATTTCTCTTTGCTCGTTGAAACTCGTAAGATCGTTGCTACAGAGATCTATGGTGCTTAACATTTATCCTCTTCCTGAACGATGCACCTACTTTCGTTCCGTTCCTACTATTTGTTGACACGTGGCATGCGGGCAACGTATTTTTACGTTTTTTGCAGCCTGTCACTGGAGTGTAAAACAAAAAACGTTTCGTTTATAAAAACGAAGTAGTTTTTGATCTACTGCAAGTTTTTTGAATAACCACTACGGCAACCATTTATATTTAATTTTTTAATTTGTTTTATCAAATTTTGATAATTAGCACGATTTTTGTGCATTGTTTTTGTTTTGGAGATTACAATTTTTGCATTAGAAATGCATTTGCAAACTGTCAGCTGTCGAACCAACTGTTATATTGCTATATTTAGATTAAATGTTCTAAAAATTTGCTTATCGCTTATTTAAATATTACAGTTGAGACAGTTCCGATGGTGAATATGTCAAAACTATATTTTGGCAGTTCGCAGCTGCGAAGTTTCAATTCTGATGCAATATTCATCACAATCGACCCTAAAGAGAAATAATAGTGCATTCTATTGAGAACTATCGCGAGAAAAATGTACCCCTGAATGGGTTTAAGCCGAACACAGTGCATTCCCCGTAGAGGCGAAAATAATCGCCAAGTGCCAAATCGATCGGGGAAATAAGAAGAGGAACGCGAGCGAATTCTACGAATCGGTCTCTTCCGAGTAACGTGGCTCGTGTGTGAGTGCGATAGTCGGGGTTCTGGTGGGGGGAGCCGAGACGATAAAAGCGGGACTCGCGGCGACGGCCGAGGTCAGTCGACGCAATAGTCTCGCTTGGTGACTACGCGTACTCTTTGCGTCCGAGTTTTCCCCCATCGAGGAGAAATTATTGGAAAATCCGTGACTTCTCGCGTTCGTCGTTGAGAATTCGCGAGTGTCTTCGACGTAGTTGCTCTGGAAATTAATTTCTACACGATACTCGCACCTCCCATCGACGTGTTGCGTCAGTGAAGAAAGAATCGATATCGGAAACGTGCCTGGAGTGAAATAGACGGCTCGAGAATTGAGCGAATCTCGAGGAACGACAAAATTCTTACGTTCAGCGAGGTGTGCAAACGAGGTGTTGCGAGAATAGCCGAGTGCGAAGAAAGGAATACACAGAGGAGCGATATGACTTGTCAGGGACCTCAAACTATAGTGGCAACGGGTATGAACGACAGGTGAGTCATCGTTCACGGGATATACGAAACACTGGATCTGCCTTTTTTTTTATTTTCAAGAATCCTCGCGATATTTTTTCTCTCGCTTCGGCTTTCGCCATGTTTCGATTTATTGCGTAATTAACGGAGGGAAATTGTCGCTTCGATAAAGCAATAAAAAAAGGTGCTTGGTCACGAGAGGAGAGCTCGCTATCGAGTTGGCGAATCTTATCGTGGCGCGCACGTACGAGCGATATCGGTATTCCCCCGAGTTGTTTTATTTTTTTTCATCCGTCGCGTGAATTTGTTGGATTCTTGAAGAAAAAATATCCACATGAAAGGAGGAAAATGAATGTAAACATATACCTGTAAATAGAAAATCAGAGGAACGCTATTTGATAGAGTTTGTTTCGAAATTCAGAGTTTTTGAGTTCAATTTTAGCCACAGTAATTAATCCAAAGCTTGTTATTTCAAATATCTTAGAAAAGATAAATAAGAGTAGTTGAGTTTTAAACTGTAAAATTAAAATCGGTCAAATAATCAATTTTACAAATTAAAATTTCGAAGTAAAAAGTCGCTCCTCTAATTTTTCGAGGTGTATATGCACTGATGAAGTGAATGAGCCTGAACTGTAAATTGCAGAAAAAACATGTCTGGCGTTCAGTACCCACGCAAGGTGACTTGCGGCATTCAGGCGATCTTGCGAGTTTTGGCCTCGAGAGGCTGCAGTGGAGTACCGAGCATCTGCCTAGTGCCTCTCGACCTTCAAATGGATTCGGCCAGTCACCTCCACATGATCCTGCTGGAAGCCTACTGCCGCGAGATCGGCATACGTGTTATCAGAGTATCGAGGAAGGTCCTGCTGAACTCGATGTGTCCCAATTACGCCGGTGCATGCTGCTGCGTTCTCATCGACAATCCCTGCTCTAATGATCCATTTTATTCGGAGGAACCGGAGTGAATATGTTCAGACCAATCGATGACTCCATTGAACGGAAATTGAGAAAAAAAAATTGAAAAACGAACTCGATTAACCGAGATACAAGCGGGTAAATTGGTTTCGAGTATCGCGCTCTATAAAGAACGCAGTTTCCGATGCGACACTGTTGATGTATTCTTGCCGATATTGCGGATCGGTGGATTA
Source organism: Goniozus legneri (assembly GCA_003055095.1). Lineage (NCBI taxonomy): Eukaryota > Metazoa > Arthropoda > Insecta > Hymenoptera > Bethylidae > Goniozus > Goniozus legneri. The sequence continues at coordinate 244,932 of NCVS01000496.1, read as the reverse complement.
TCCGGATAAGCCCTTTATTTCTGGACCACATCTTGGGAACCGAATATGCGCCGTTACGTAAAGCGATAAATATCGAGAGCGGATCGCTATTGAATAGCAAACGAATGTGCCGAGTGCATAAGCTTGTAACTCGGACACGCGGCCTGCCCGTGTAATTGCGTAAAAGCGACAAAATATTGTTACGATTGTAGTTTTAAGAAAAGAGTTTTCGCCGTAAGGGCATTCGTCGAATGTTTTTACAACTCTGTTTACTCGACGAGCGAATTTGTTTAATTTCTTATTTTTATTCCGTCGCACACGCGTGCAGCGTGTTTTATGTTTGTACGATGCGACAGATGTGAGCTTATCTTTCACGAATACTGTAAATTTTAAGAATCGATACATTGCGTTGTAATCAGTTATGCTGTCAATAAAACTTCTTTTTTGGAATTACCCATGTTTGTTTCACTGTCGGCGGAATTACCTACGCCGATGATCTTCCTAGAACCACCTTGTTCCTTGTAATCAAACTTTATCGACGAATTACTCACGCAGATTAGTTACACGTTCCGAATTTTTGTCTTCCAGCTGACGAGGTATTTGAAAAGCTCGAACATCAGCTCGATGGAGGATCTCAAAATCCTGAGTGTGACGTGAGTAGGTACATTAACAACGTAAAAGCAAAAAAAAAAATCGAGAATAAATTCGAATTCGTTACTAGTAATACAGTATTTAAAAGAATGTTTGATTGCCACGATTTTTCATCCAGAAATTCTCTCTTTTCATCCAGACCAACGTCCGAGGTGACGTTTCATTTTTTTGGCAACGCCGAAGACGGTGACAAAATTCGCGAATCCCTGAATCGACTCGTTCAGCGTCGTAGGCTCAGCGAGATATCCCTCGAGTCTACTCACTTCACGTTCCAGCAGAAGCCAGCTCTCAAATTGCAGGTGATGACAAAGAAACAAGACCGTGCGAATAGAGTATTGCAATGATTTTCAATATTACAGAGCCTGCGTATAAATCAAGCTAACGAGCGCGATGTGCGTTTTGGCGATCAATTTGTGTTATCCTGTGTCACTCAGGGAAGTTATAATGTGAATTTCACTTGGTACAAGGACGGCATGCTGGTCAACATGAGCAAAGCCGTCAGGTATAGATCATTTTTTTGTGAACCGAAAAAAATATTTATATTATTTATTTATTATTTTTTCTAATTAGAATGTTACGTTCTAGACAAATCTGGTATAAACACCTTCCGAATGACGGATCAGATATGCACACGTCATTGTTGATAATTGGAAAAGCTACGGTCCTTGACTCTGGTCAGTATACTTGTCAGGTGGTGGATTGGGGTGTACAGCAATGTAAATCGATCTACGTCGAGGTCTGGGACGAGCCCAATGTCAAGGTCATGCCCATGAGCGCGACTATAGACAAAGTAGGAATTGAAAGCCGATTATTTATCGAACGACACTTTGACAAACACTTTTTATTCACATTAATTTTCCTAAAGGGTTCGAATATCAAGTTGACCTGCACCACTCTGAATATGCGTAGTATGGGGATTGGCTTTGGCTGGACAAAAAATCGAGCTCTGCTGAAACTCGAACCTGGCAGCGAGGTTTGGGAGGATCTTTACCCAGCTGGTAGTATCCTCAAGATAACCAACGCGCAGGTAAATGAATTTCCAAATGAAATATTCGGATATTCGCGAAGTAAATTAATTTTGAAAAAAATGATAACGCATTTGATTTATTTTAGAAATCAGCCATCTACACGTGCAATGTGGCTCAAATTTCGACGTCGGTTCGCGTCGAAGTAGTAAATCGTACTTTGATTCCGATATGTTCGAGCGAGACCGCTTTTGGACTTTGGTGGGCTGACACGGCACCAGGCGCCGAAGCTTTGCTCGAGTGTCCTCGATATTTTGTTGGTCAACGCGTGTCGAGATTGTGCACGATGAAAGATGCCACCACGCCCGAATGGCAAATTCCTGATTTTTCGGCCTGCTTGTACGAGCCACTGATTTCACCTTACAATAATGTAAGGGAGTAATCAACAAGTTTTATTGCTTTGATAACAAATTTTCAGATTGAAAAAATTAAACAAAATCATTGAAAATAATGAAAATTAAATAATTATTTTTTTTCTAGTTTCTCAGTTTAACATTGGGCTATCAGAATACGACAGGTGCTGAAACGGTTTCGGAATTTTGGGAAATATTGAAATCCCGTAATTGGCCACTTTATCCAGGCGAGGGAGATCGTATCTTGAATATTCTTGATGAAATTGAACGTTATCAGTACGATATCGATCCTAATGATCTGTATCGAGCTAATGAGGCTCTCACTAGGATTTTTAATCGAATATTGGACGATGAGAATTCAATTTTAACCGAGCAAGTATGTTCTGTAATCATTTTTTAGTTGAGAAATAATAATGTTAATCTAATTGGTATGGAAATTTTGTTAGAAATTGATGATCTTATTACGATTGATACAACGTAATTTGGCATATTGGAGTGAAAATCTTGAGGAGCAAAGTAAACATCTTTCATTATCATCTATAGTGCTAGACATCCAGCAATTTCAATCGCATGCTGGCGAGACAATAACGCATTCGTTGCAAATCCCAATGGAAGATTATAAGTATCCGTCATGGTGTAATGATAAAGTAACAATTCGTTTATGGCGAAAAAGAAAGAATGGAGTGAAAATTAGTACTATGAATGGCATCGTCGTCGTATTTAAGAATATCAGTCACTTTCTTCCAAACACTTACGTCAAGGATCTTTCGTTAGTATTTGAATTATAATTTAAAGAAATTTCAATTGCTGTAAGTATATTATATTATCAAGTCTTATCATATAAATAATGATTTTCAGAGATGGGACCGATTTAGAATATCAGATAAATTCGCGTTTGGTCAGTGTAGCTGTGCCATCGTTTACAATCGATAAACACAACAAAATTTGGGTCGACTTGCAACTGCAAAATCTGAAAAATCAATCAGGAAGTTGGAACGTTACGTGCGGTATTCTTCAAGATACAGGGTCATGGAATCTCAAAAGTTGCGTTACCAGTACATTATCAGTGGATGCGTATACGCATTGTCTCTGTCCTTCTACAGGCACCTTTGCAGTTTTTCTTACAGCTCGTGCCGTTCGAGTAAGTTGACAGAAAATAAAAATTCTTTTATAACAATACTTAACTACTGATATTTTTAGGTCGTATTAGCCAAAAATGAACAAACAGCTTTCATAGTGATTTTCGGTTGCGGCAGCTGCTTGATTCAATGTCTGATCTCGTTCATTATACTCGGTGTTTTCTGGTGGAAACATCGTACATGGCTGAATTTTTTGAAACTACAGTGCTGCGGTGCTTTAGTAGGCGCCATGTCGATTTTCATTTTCGCCGTGCATAACAGACTTCCCGAAGTAACTATTACTTACTGTGATTAAGGAAAAAATTGTTTTTACAAAACTTTCTTACGTTTTTCAGACTTCGTATTCAATAATAGCAATATCGTTAGAAGCCTTTTTACTTATTGGTATGTCCTCGCCTATATCACAAGCACTCATCATTTATGCTGATTTGAGCCATATTCGTCCTAGTCAACATTTTCAACCAACAGTGATCGCAGTAATAACCGGTAAAATGAAAGACCGAATTTTTTTTAATACGATAAATATTTTTATTTTTAATATTTTAAACATTTTTATTTCATTTAGGAGTTCCTGTTCTGGCTGTTCTGTCTACAGAGTTGACGCACAAAAGCACTGGCTGGCGTCACGAATCATGGTGGTTGATATGCGGCAGTGGAGTTTATAATATTTTCCTCACTTGTGCTACGATGATGTTCTTCATATTCATGCTATTATATATGGGAGTTATCCATAAAGCTCATTCGTTAATTCAAGAGAATGTATTGAAACGGGAAACAATCGAAACTAGGTATCCAAATTCACTTTCACTTTCCTTAAACTTATTTGTAACTTGCACTCTTTTCAATAGGATACGAATGCTTCATCGAGCAGCTGTAATTATCTGCTCTATTATTGCAACAGAAGCTTCTTCCATATTTTACATTAATTCATCATCTATCATTTTTCACTACGTATTCGCATCTATTTCTTCGACACTGGTAAATTGATAAGAGAGAGAACTTAAATTTGTAATTTATCACTAATTTTTTCTTTCTTGTTCTCTAGGGTTTTATTATCATAGTTCTTTACGTTATAACTGGTGAAATAACAATCATTAGTCCAATATTGAGAAAATTCAATGTGAAAACGAAAAAGGGGCACGAATGCACATCTGAACCAATTAAAGGTAAATTAAGAGAAAATAAATAAAAGATGAGAATAAAAATAATTTTTTTATAGTTTGCTCAAAGATAAGTGTAGAAGCGGAAAATGAGTGTACTTTGCCGCCTCCACCTTCATCAGGAATTCTCCAAATAACAAACGACCCTTACATGGAACGAGGTGTTGCTGCCGGTAGCATCGATTTGCGTGAATACATCGCTGAGTCATCTTCTTCATACGTGAAGCAACCTGTATCGGCACGTTACATTCCGAAAATCTGCGTTGATCGTACTTCGGATGATATCGATCTTGAAAATTATAATACCAGTCCACGAAAGTACCAGGATCAAATTTCTTATAGCGATGCGTCTTTTACCACCCGAATGCCTCACTATGCAACGGATGTCTATCCGGTAGGAGAGTGCTGTGCATATCGAGACTTTTCCAAAGTCAGTTATCGCAAAATTGATCAAGTTCAAGCTTCCTCAAGCGTAGTACCTTTGACGTCAGCAGCACCTGAATGCTCTGCCAAGGTATCCATGTTGAGATAAAAAATAGGATGATTTGTTTGACATTCGTTTAATGAATATGAAGTAACTTTATTTTCATCGTAGGTTCTATGCAATGCCGAAGTTGAATCAAGGTTGAACAATGCCTTGCCGGATGTGACTTTGGCGATAAAGAGCGACGTTGTCGAGTTACTAGCAACGGTTGATCATAAACCTCGGGAGAGTATAAATCCGATACCAGATATCGCTAATACCAGTGAAAGAAAACAACCCGATGGCGAAGAAAAAGCTCCTGAGATACTCATTACCGACTGCGAGTCTGTAGTATCGAATGTTGTCAATACCCCTGTAGTAACTACAACCACTCCCACTACCACTGGCATGCTCGACCGTATTTCTCATGATCTTGATTATTTACTCAATCGCAACGAAGGTCCATGAGTGCCAACTTGTGATTATTAACGAAGAAAATTTTTTTATCAATAAAACTGATTGTAAGAAATATATTATTTCGTTATTGTACTTATTTATAATTTGACTACTGTTTGGAATAAGGATCATAAAAGGATATTTTCCGTTAAGTAACAACTCAAAATGCTTAATTTTTAAAACTTTATTAGATCGAGTACATTTGAATTCTCAAGTCTCGTAATTTTCGGGGCAAAAGATGAAACTTATATTTTTTATATTTCCGTTTATTAAGTTTTTGTTGGTATTTTATCACCATTTTCAGACTGCATGCAGCCATTATTTTATCACGTTAAACGCTGTGCTGCTCTTCGAATAGTAACAGATATTTAATCATACTCTATCTGAACGAAAAGAAGAAAATTAAAAACGCGTTCAACGAGTTGATGCGAATAATCCAGTATCTCAAGTATTTTCTCTGTCTCATATCGTTTACATTTTGAATTACAGTGCTATACATTGAATTCATTTTTTTTCATAAACTACATTACGTACTTAAAGGCAAAGTTTGTTTTGGCTGTTCATATTTTTCTCTAATATAATTAGTCGTCATTTTCATATTTCTTAATGAAATAACCGATGAATCGATTTCTGTGGATTTATTCGGTTTTTTATAGTTACATCTGTTTGTGGAAGTAATCGTAAAATGAAGCATCAATGTCTTGGCCAAGCATGCGCGTTTTAAATGCAAAAGTCGTAACAAGATTTGTGTTAGTTCTATAAGCACTCGATCATACCTATATGACTAGTTTTCTATGTCAACAGATTGTTTCATTTTTTTCCTTCTCATTAGCTCCTTTCTTAAAAATATAAATATGTACAAGAATTATTTTCATTCTTCGAGCATTAAATAACTCTTGATTGGTAGTTGTTTATTTCTATTAATTGTAAATCACATCGATAATACCCAAGTAATAATAGGGTCGTGGTTTTTATTATAACTATTAGAAGAGAAATTGATTTAAAAAGAAAAGAAGAAAAAACATTATGGCGTTCGCGGATTTAAAAATAAATAAGCACTTTTTCTTTTTTTTATCTATGAACAACTGGAAGATACGTAGATGATAAAAGTGCAAAACCAGTGAACTATTCGAAAATAAGAAAAAATGTCTCATACAATAATATTAATTAAAAATCAATTTTTTAACAAATATTGTAATCTCAATCATATTAAAAATATTGATAATAGTAATAATAATATTAACAATAATAGTATTGTACGTTGTACATCGACGTAATTTTTGTACGCACAGTTAACATCGATTTTAGCCGATTTGTAATCAAAAAGGAATAACAATAAATTTACATAATAAAAGTTATCTTGTCTTCCGAGATTGTTAAATCGTTAATTATTAATTCTACATATATTCGCAGTCCTGAGATTTACTATCGTAATCATATAAAATCAATCTTAACCAATACAGGAAGCGGATTAAATTACGGCTGACAACGTCATTTCATTAAAAAAAAAAAAATATGAAAAGAAAGAGAAAAAGTGACACGCAGTAATTTAATTCATGATAACACGATCAATTTTTCATTTTTTCCCACTTTCTCTTCTCTCTCATCCTCGTTCATTCACTTGTTCATGCTTTCACATTTTGTATCACGTAAACATTGTTAAAAACTGATATATATTTACCATAACAAATTATATTGACCGTATTACAATATTATATTCCATCCGCGTTCATTTCATATGAAAAGCGAAAAAAATTGCACCTATTGATTGACTGAATTTTCATACGTTTTTACATAATATCAGAGTTGACGTAAAAATATGTGTATACATTAACACGGATCAATCATAAAAATTCATTGCGCGCTTCTGTAGAAGTCCACATTCACATTCGCTTCGAGGGGTTATTAATTTTTTTATATCTCGTACCTTTTATGTCACAGCATAAATCTCTCTTTCTCTCGTTATTTTTCTCTCCGATTTATACGTTACTATAATTATATTTTTTTCTTTCTTTTTTCGTTTACTTAAAATATATAAAAATACATAGCCAGTCTATATACGGAGCGTGCACGGTAGCACAAGTGAACTGAATTTCAACCGAATGCCAACTGTAGATGGTGGTTAACTACCGGCCTCATTAGTCGACGATGGCGGTGACATCGAGCTAGTTGTCGATGCATTGGTCGTCGTCGACGTGGCCGTTCCGGTCGTCACAGTTGTAGGCGGTTGGGTTTCAGAGTCATCACAACTTCGGCACGTATTACTATTGCTTACTACAGCGTGACCTGAGGTTTTTGGCAGCGGGTTAGTCGAACTATTATCACTATTGTTAACCGTCGACGCGTCGACGTTACGCACGGCATTGTCTAGATCCTGGAGTCCAGGAAACTCACGACCCGGCATTACCAACGTCGTTTGCGTAGGAAGATTTGTCAACGACACCATATTTTGTGTTGTTACATTTTGCTTGTTGATGCAACTCCTCAAAGCTTCGTCTATTAAACTGGCAATTTTATCACGATCAATCTAAAATAAAGAATAACAATTAAATTAATTTTCTTACTCGATATTTATTCTAGTGAATAAATTTTAATAAAAAGATGCCATTTAATATTAAAAATGTATTTAGGCTACTACGTTTCATCAATCGATAAATTTACTGTTTAATATTCACCTCGTTTATAAAGCCAAAATGGACGAGCTCTTGAGCAAGTAACATTGGCGTGTCTGATTGCGTAACGGGACACGTCAATTGTCTGTTCATCTTATCGTCCATTCGCAATAATATTGTCATCTGCGAAATACAAAAAGAGAATGAATGAAATACGGATCAGCATTTATAAGTCGAATGCCAAACTGATGAACGATTTGACTCACTTGTAAGTCGTTACTCTCTTCTCTCGGTTTTACGTTACACATCATATTTACTACTCGGCGTGTTTCGACATCCACTGGTTCCGGTGTAACCGATTTAACCGATTCCGTCACCTCGGGTGAAACGGCGCGTGGTCTCACCGGTGGCGGTAATTTAGCAGTAAATGCTGTTAGTGGGTAAATTCCATATCTGTAAAACGATATAATAAATTAAGAATTCGTGCCCCGGCGGCGCTAAAAATAAATTCTTTACTCACTTTACATCTTCTACAAATTTTTCTAATTTTTCTGTAACCGGTATATCACTTAGCCTTATTTGTTGAGGCGGTCGACCTTGATACTTGATCTCAGCTACCACAGTGTCAGGACCGTACAACCTCTGTAATACCTCATCCGTTATCGTTTCAGAAATGTTAGCTGAAAAAAATTTATGAAAATTAGACGTTGCAATCATAATTTTTATATTCAATTTTACACTATTTTTTTATCAACTTACTGGCAGAATTGACAAGTGCATGAGCAGCTAATAGTTTGAGCGAGTGAACTTCGAACAGCACTGGATGAAATAAAAGCTCACGTGCTCTTGGTCGACTCAACGGGTCGACTACGAGGCACTTACGTATGAAGTCCTTTTGTTGAGAATCATCCAATGATTCGATCGTTTTATTGATGTTTTCGTCGGTGACAGTGGTACCGCTATCACCATTCCCCTGTATTTCCAAGGCCGCCATTTCCAGAGCGCACATGCCAAAAGAGTATATGTCGATAGCCGGTGTCACCGAATCTACAATTCAATTTAATATAATTTGAATGAAATTTTTGTTCGCTCGAAGTTTGTTCCAAGAACCCAATTGTTTCTAAAAAAAATTACTTTTTTGCAATAAAAAAATTTACTCACTTCCGTACTCAGGCGCCACGAAATGCATATTCTTCATGTTTGCTCTACACGTTTTGACGTGATGATGAATGGTATCTGGTGCCACTGTAATGATTCATCTTAATTGTATAATTTTTAAATTATGTTTAATGCATACATGTGTAAGTAATGTAACACGAGTTGATATATTACAAATATATCCTCTAAGCATTCTTTCCAAATATTGAATTATTGAATCTTTCAATTTGATTCGCATATTTCGTATTTCTCTTTTCACTTAATATTAATTAAAATTCGGCACGTACAGATTTTATTTAATGATTAATATTGATAGTGAGAACGATTATTCATTTACATAATTCAACCGGCGTTTTTTCATTCCAATCACATTACTCGTCCTAAATAGATAATCGGTTTATCTGATTCGAAAATCTAATCGTTCACAAAGCTCTCATTTGATATCAGCTGTTACATATTTTTACTTATAAGAATTTTTTTATCACTTACCAGAGCCAATTTTTACGAGTCCATTGTGCTGGATGAAAATTGTATCACACGTGAGATTTCCATGAATGATAGGCGGCGAACACGAGTGCAGATAACTATAACAAGAAAGTCATGTATTACTCACGCTATTGTATAATATTGAGAGAAAAAAGATTAGCTAGTTACATTATATTTTATATGTAACTATTATTATAGAATTTATGAAATGTTTAATACCTCAATGCCGACAATATTTGAGTGCACCATCTCTTCCACGCTTGTAGCGGTAACTTTTTTACATTTCGTTTCGTTCGTTTTAGGAACTGTTTCAATGATCCAGACGACATATACTCTGTTATGAAAATAACCTGAAAATACAATTTTACTTAGAGTCTTTTCCTTTTCTATAATTACACCTAACCAAACAAATACTCACTCTAGGCTTGTCATTATGCGTGTCTGTCCAATACCTATGGAACTTAACGATATTAGGATGCTCCAACTGAGTAAGATTTTCGAATACCAGTTGAATTTTTTCCTCCTGAGCTTTAAAATTTTTCCTCTCCGAAAATTGTACTTCATTCCATACAACCTCGACACCTTCTTCGGTATCCATTGCTAAATACGCACAATCAATTCCTGGAACGTCACGCTGTCCAGTCTATAAAATAATTTTTAATATATATTAAAACGCAACAAATGATTTTATTATTTATTAATTTATTAAAATATTAATTTACCTCCATTTCTGTTGCTTCAGTTTCGTTGCTCCTAGATGCTCCAAAATTTGTACCATCACCTAATGTCGATTTAGTACCTACGTAAACCTGAAAATATACAGTACATAATGAATGTGATATATTATGAATGGAAAAATATGAAACTAAAATTCATGTGTAGTAATCTATAGATACAATCGCTTCTGTAGATCAAAATATTACATGAATTTATATTATAAATACTTTCACACAGAATATATATTAATCCTAATTTATCAAGAAGTCTTTCAAAAATTTCTTTTTTAAAAGTAAAACTAAAAACAGTTGAACAAATATAAGGTCCAACTGGATAAATAAAATTGTTATTGCGTCGATAAGTAACAAACGAGTATATCAATGGATAAGGAAAGTCTAACCGATTTAAGTTGGACTTGTTCTAGCCCACGTGTAAAGGTTTGCATGCAAAAGAAAATCGGACTGCAGCGAGCCATGTCCAAATTTGTTCGGCTATAAGACACATGAACTACCTTCGAGTAATCCCAGCAGTTAATCATTCAAGTACATAGGAAAGGTCTAGTTGTCAGAGGAAAAAATTGTTTTGCCTTGGTCAATAGTGTGTATACAAACATTGTCAGAAGGATTTTAAACAAGCATCGTTTACCTCCTCCCGGCGTTTGAGCCACCGCCCGCAGGGGCTCTCTTCCAGTATCTCGCTCTCATCCTCAGAGTCTTCACCGCTCTCCCGGGGTGATTTGTGCTCGGGATCGGTGCTCGAACGACTCCCGGGCATCACACACGAGCGCGCTATTTGCACGCGATTTATATGTTGAGTGCAAAAATAAAAAAAAACAGGAAAAAAGGTTCCTTTGCCGCGAACGAGAATAATTTTTTTGCGAATAATAGAAAATTCACTACGGAGGAAAGTAAATTGTCTTAACACGGTAACGTAGGCAGCGAGACAGCGTCGTAAATTTTCATCTGTGATCAGTACGTGTGTACGTTGTGTATACCGTGTGTGCGTGTGTAAGACGAGACGCTCGAATTTTACGGAGGAACAGTCCGAATGAAAAAAATATATATTCATATATATATAATACGAGCGCGCTTTTTTTTCTATTTTCACGACCCTAATTGAAAGATTGAAATATATTAGCGCGAGTGTAAAGGCGATACGAAGAGCTGACTCGCGCGAGTTGACACATGCAGGGCGCACGACTGAGGGGGCTTACACGCGCACCGAGCACCAACTCGACCGACGTGAGCACTCAACGCACTGGCACACACACATACGCATCGCGACGTACACAATTTTGTGTACGTGTGTACACAACTTTACAAACACGAGTACGCCCGCTATACGGCACAAACCGCGTGTGCTTCTTTTTTTTTATTGCTCAAACGGTAAATCTCGTACGACGATTTTTCTCAATGATCTCGTCGATCAAACAACTATGTTGTTATGTACTATTAATGTAAATACGTATATACGTATTATCGACAACTCGTGTTGTCGCACGTCACCAAAATCGTCCCACAATCGCTGCGTACATTTTGCGCCGTTCGAAAAATTAGTTATTTTTTTCGAAACTACGCACACTTTAGTAGATGCACTATCAAAATTTGTGTCTCCTATTTCTACAAAGTTACGTTGGTTATCTATTTATTCTTGTCAAGTACGCAGCACGTAGCGTCAATTGGCGACGGCGAATTGTCACACGTACGACCGTGCAAACATTTTCGCTCTCGCTCTGATTAGTGTAAGGTATAGGGGGTAATATAAGTGTAGTAATCTAGACATGAAAATAGATCTACATTCGATTGTTTTATGACGTTCGACACATTCGACGATGTTGCTCGACTACTCGTCTTCATTCTTTCACGCGGCTAGCGCCGCCTAGTGGAATTTTCATCAGTATATTGTCCAAATGTATCCAATTATAGGTAATTTATTTTGATGATTTAATAAACGTCTAATGATATTTTCTAGATACACAATTAATGATTTCTGAACAAGTCGTCGCTTTTTAGATAATTGGAGTTCTATTTGAACAAATGAGACCGCTAAAAAAATTGCATAATGCTATACTGGGGAATTTACGAACACAACCCGTGGGAATTCAGCTTTGAAGTTCGAAATTCGAACACCAGCGATATTATCCCCTGTCAGTCCAGCCGATTGGAAACAAGTGGATAGAAAGTTCGCATTCGATTAGTTCTCGAAATTTCTTATAGTATCTAGAATAATTCGAAGTTTATCAACGTTATTCGATTCTTAAAATCACAAATCTATAGCTTTACAACTGCTATTATTGTGGAATAATCAGAACACTTCGAAAATATATCGCAGATTTCGGATTCAAAATGGCTATGTTTGGATCTCTTATGGGTGATCTCAACGACGATCCATTTTTTGGGTAAGCTTTTGCGAAAATTTTAATCTACTGTTAAACATACATTGTCTAATTAACATTCATTTTCTATTTTACTCGTCACATTAGGCGATATCATTTCTCTAATTTATATACTAATTATTAAAACTGCAGTATGCCCATTTTGTTTGCGAAATTTTTTACTTGACATTTAACATACCTTTATCGAATTTTAATACGTTGTTTTAAACAATATTCATGTGTATAGTTTCCATGGTGATTACTAACTTTTGTTTATCGAATTGAATCTATAATTAATTAATCTATTTATTTTTGTATTTAACAAAATGATAAAATCTCAGTTTTTCAGTTTCATATGAAGTAAAATTTATTGTTTTTCTTTTATTAATGTCTTCTTCTATTATAAAGATCTCACATGAGACAAATGAACAATATGATGAATACTTTGTTCGGTAACCCATTTGGAATGATGGGTCACAATGCTCTAATGGGTCCAAGTACGGATGTTCCTCATGCCAGACGTGGACATAATGAAATGCAAATGTCACCTTTTGGATTTCCTCCAATGCTACCAATGGGCATGAATGCTATGTTTGACATTGTGAGTATTTTATTTTCCAATAATCCTAGATCATATTTTCACATCCAATTAATCTTAAAATTTCATAGAATAATATGGGAAATGGTGGAAATTGCCATTCATTTATGAGCAGTTCCATGATGACAATGTCTAGTGGACCAGATGGAAATCCTCAAGTATATCAGGTTACCAGAGAAGAGAGAACTGGTCCAGGTGGTATTAAAGAAACTAAAAAGACTGTTTCCGATTCTCGTTCCGGCACAAAAAAAATGGCAATTGGTCGTCATATTGGTGAAAGAGCCCATATACGTGAGCGTGAAAAAAATTATCGCAATGGCGATGAAGAAGAACGTGAAGAATTCATTAATCTTGATGAAGGTTGGTATTTCAGATTAATAACCAAAGTTACTTCTTGTATTGAAATAACAGTAATAATTTAACATAATGTTTTGTATCACAGATGGAGCAGAAACTTTTAATAAAGAATGGCAACAACGTGCTGGTAGGCAAGTTATGAATAATGCCATTGGATCTTATGCTCACAATAGCCATAGATATCCTGAACACAGACAACTTGCTCTGCCGGAACCTCCTACAAGGTAAATTTTATTCATATTATGTACATATGATAGAAATGTGTAATTGGTAAAATCTCTAGTGTGAATTATTCGTCTGCAATATTTTGTTCATCTATAAATTACCTATCTAAAAGGGTTTTTATATTCATATAGCAGATTTAAGAAGCATGGGAAACAGAAACGTAGAAAAATATAATTTGGAAGATCTATGTTCAATGTTACGCAATATTTACTTTCAAGATAATTTGTTATTAGTAACAATCTGAGTAAATTTTCTATCTTGGTTGTAATAAATGGTTTTGGATTATTCTTGCTTTCTGTATATATCGTAAATATATCTCACTATTCTTATTGATTTGTATTATAAAACATGCATGAATCACATTCTATTATATTATTTATGCTCATAAATGTAGTTTGTGAATAAGAATGTGTAGTTAGTTTTTATGTGCTTTTATAGTAGTTCTAGTAGTGATTCGAGACGGGTACCTTCGTCTAGGCGTAGCATAAGGGAATTAACTCATAAATCTCATGAATCTACCTCGAATTCTCGGTAAGTTTTATTTCTTTTTTCTGTTTCTTTATTCAACTAATTTTTTCATTCCATTTACGTTGTTCAAAATCATTATTTGCCACTATTGATATCAGTAATTGTTAGGTTAATCATTTTGTTTTTGGTCATCTAAAAGTGTTGTATTTGTCTATCTAATATTGTTTATGGAACAAAACATGTAGAAGAACAATTTCATACAAAAACTGTTATGGAATACGTAATGTTATGTATTACAGGTACAGCCGCAAGTATTAAATATGTTAAATCGAAAAAATATAATAAAAACGGCAGTGTCGTTTGCGTAACGTAAGTACATACGTTACCACTCTTTCATTAACTTAACTATGTTATAAATTTATAAATTACATATATTACAAAATATTTAGTTTTATTTTTATAACGTGTTTGTTTAGTTTTCTTATGGCGTATTAGATAGACACTTTCTATAATTCATGAAATTTGAACGCCCTGACTAACATATAATCATTTTTCAACGCTTTGAATGTTCTAATCTTCTTTTGGTATATTTTTTTTTATAATGAATTAAACCATCCATTTCTCTCTTTTAGTGCGAGAGGACGAGCGTCAGCTAGTACAAGTGTCAAAAATACATCTATACCCTCATCGACTGTTACTTCATCCTCGAGCACAAGGAAACGCGAACACACACCGGATACCAACAGTAGCAACAAACGTCATGTAGCATTCGAGAAAAATCCATGAATCAATTTCTTTGAAAAGTTATTTATTTACAACTCGCTTAAATATATTACTATCGAATCTTTCGATATCAATGATAGGAAGCAATATGTTATATTATTCTTCTTTTTATAGTTTTGTTTTATAGTACAAAACTGATTTGTTAATTATTTTTGTATTCACTCATAGAGTTAATTTAGTTTATCTAAATTCCATATAAATACCTGAAATCAGTTCACAACAAATTCAATCATTTTTTTGAAGATTTAAAAACAATGTAATATCTGTTATATTAAAAAAGTAGTGATAATTGTTCTTATTTTATACTCGTAAAATATAGCAAGATGTACAAGTTGCGTATAAAATAATCATAGAATGAATAAATAGTATTCTCGGTAGTATTAATCACTTCCTTCCCAATTGTTACGTTTACAATTTATTTCGGGAAACAATCAACAAAGGTTTTTTTTGCAGAAAATTTATTTTGCCAAGACAAGAAATAAAGTCAAATATATATGTGCATTACAATTACCAAAATATTTCAAAGCAAAGGAATTACAACAGTATAATTAAAATATCTAAAAATAATCAGTATCATGATTCTGACTAAATTTAAGATATATATGAGTTATGTTTAATGTGGTCTAAAATATGATCATCTTATATTTGCACTGCATCAAATTTATTACTTTATATTCAACCCAATATTACATAACATAATTGATGAAACAAATTAAATATTTAACCAGTCAAGTTATAGAGATGTGAGAATTTTTTGTAAAATAGAAAAATACTTTCTCAATGCTCTTTGATAACAGCTATTTTTCTTTTGTCAAGATTAAAAATATGTCATTTTTGAAACTTACAGAAATTTTTTTCATTGTCCTACTAGTAAAGAAATTAAACCCAATAACCAGCAAAATATAGAAAGAATGACTTTTACACAAAATATAGTAATATATCCATCCAATAATATAATTATTCTTAAGATGTTAAAATATTATGGAAAGTAAAATTAAAAACCCATTACGATTTTAAAAAATAGAATTAATAATAGAATGCTAAATAAAATCAGTAAATAAGAAAAAAGCGAGCAGGATATAAGATAACGTAAATAATTTTCTCGACACCGCACTGGGTGTTTTTTTATATGTTAATTATCTTCTGCTATGGTGTTGATTCGCGAATTTATAGCCAAAAGCTGACCAATGAACGTTGCATCGTCCATCATAGTTGCAAGTGCAGAAAGAAGACTTTCCAGTTCGTCTTGTGACAATCCTAATTGACGAGCGCATTCAGCAATGACCAAGACCTCATCTGAGTTAGATTGGATCTACAATAAATAATTTATTATTTTTTATCACTCTTTTCTTTGTTATTATAATGTAAAAATAATATAATAATAATAAGAAAATTTACCTTAGGTAAGTTGCGGAATTTGTTGAAGGGCAATTTAACTCTCTTTTTACCATTCACAGTCTGATAAAACAACGTAAAGACCTGTTCGTTGTTTCTGTCTAGTACAATAGGGAAATATAACCCTGCGGTGACATGGCCCTTGGTATCGCGGGCCAACAAGCTTCGGAAGTTGTAAGCCAGATTTCTGCGCTCGGTGACGTCAATGGCAGTTAGGTACGGCATGGCAACATAAATTAGCGCTACTTGCGTGCGCTCCAAGGCACCTGGTCTAGTCTCCCTTTCGTGCCACTCGACATAATCTTTGTCGTTCGGGCAGAAAGAGTAGTGATACTCCTTCTTACAATTAGGCTCCTCAGACTGCACAAACCAGCCAGTATGCGGATAACGCTTGTCCGCCATAACAGTGACCACACGTGCTACATGATACCCAGGATCGAGCAGCATTACACCGCGACGCCCGTTTATTGAGATTTTCAAACACACCAGCACGTGTTCCTTTTCACCGCTGTCAGCGGCTGGGGGTCCACCTACGTAACTCGCAATATCGCCAATCGTCTATAACGAATTATTATTATTTAATTATTACTTCACTTTTTGACATGTTTCATAAAATCAAGTTCAATGCTTACCTCCTCACATGATACTAGATAAAGGCCACTAGCAATACCAGGAAATCGCTTGTTCAATTTGGTGAGCCGATGTAATAATTCAAATCCAAGACCGACGCATGTATGATGTTCGTGCGTTATCAGTGGCTGATATTTTCTGTAAAATCGATCTAGCATACTTTCACCACTTGCAGTATAATCCTTGTAGAATCTAGAGAAGAAATTCTTTGAATATAACAAATACAAGAAAATTAAAATCATTTAAATGTATTTTTACATACCTAAGGAGGTTGCCGATAGTGTCATAGCGATGCTCCCTAAGTAGGTGCTGTGTTTCAAGTTCAACACTGCCCGCTAATTCCTCATATTCTTCGACTGTAGAAACAGTCAGGGTTGGAGCTTCGTAATGGGCCCAGACAGGCAGGGGCAGTGGTACACCCCTGATCCAGGGCCCACGTGCCTGACCCTGTGGCTGACACCATATTTCTGCCGACTCGAGTCAACTTGGCCATTCGCTTCCCCAGCGACCAACCGTTGGCACAAAGCCATGCTCATCCCTGCAGCTGCTTATTGGCTCCACAGGGCTCTCTCCGTGTTTAACAACCTTCTCTCGCTCTATAAAATAATTTGAATAATTTAATATTCAATTACAAAATCCTATATATTAACCAACATTTTATATTCAATGTGAGGTCTTTTCATGTTCAGCAACCTCTTTTGCTCTTTAGAATAATTTAGTAACTCAGTATTCAATTGTATTATCTATGTCTCAATTAATATTTTATATTTGATTACTGATTAGAGAATAATTTAGCAAATATTCAGAAAAACTAACTTTGCAATTTCAACAATTCAATAATTTCATTTTCTAAATTTGACATTTGAATTTCCAAAATTACGAGATGGAAATAGCATTCAATCAATATGAGACCAGCTAACATCAAACGCATAACTATTTCGTTAAAAATTAGAAAACTTGTACAATTTATTCAGGAATTAAATACTTCAATTACCGTAAGACCACTGCTATTTGAGTACGCGTATGATTACGTTGCCATACGACAACATTTGTGAAATAAATGCCGTAAAACGTATAACGTTTATAGTTGGCTTCGCGTCCAACATGGCGACTGACACCGAACTGAAGCAAGGAGCTTTAAAACGAACGTCAATAAACCGAGCGCTGTATATATTGAGAGCACGCCACGTGTCATATTACGACCTTCGTTAAATTGCTTTATTTTCTCTTCCTTATCAACGTGACATTCAAATAATCTAATAATTGCCTGCATATCGTTAGATTTCAAAATAATTATCCTGAATTTTTATGGTTACTCTTTCAAATGTTACGTAAATAATTTAAAAATAAGTATTTCAATTATAAACACTTTGTTCTAATTGCAAATTTAATTTTTAAAGTCAATTATGAAAATGCTATTTATTGAAATTTATTAAACATTAAACGAATGGTATTCACTTTGTTTACTAACACCGTTGTATTTTTCATGCCCATGTGCGACCTATATTCACGTTCGACTCATCCGAATGAAATTAAATATAGATTTTCATATATAAAACCCGTCACTAACTATATTACAACTACTTTTGAGGTTACTCATAAAATATATTCAAAAATGTTTATTTTTCCATAAATCTATACATATATGGCAAGAGGTTATATATTCAAATAGTAAATACTCACCCATACAATGAGCGCACCAAACAAATAAAAACTCGCTCCTCTCGAAAGAGACTCTCTTGCTTGCACGCGTATCCGAAGTTCAACGTGAACTGAACGTGTACTCTGTGAACCCAAGCTTTATACTTTCGTATGCCTACATTTCGCCCCTCTCTTCGCAATTTGCCCCACTCTCGTCTCATGAGCAAATGAACGCCACTCACTTCCCCACCACGTCTTATCGTTCACTCGTTCTTCCCCGAATTCCGCAACTTGGTTCTATACTCAACATATGATAGTTATCAACCCTCTTGAAAAGGCGTATATGATAAAAATCTTTTGAAATATCGTAAAATCAATATTAAAACCATTAAAGGATATTGAATATGTTACCAATATGTAATACATATGAAACAAGGAGACAGTAAAAATCTCAAAGTTGAAAGAGACGAATTATTGAAGTAAACTTCGAACATTTCCGATCCAACTGCGCAATAAGTTTTCGCACTTGCAATCTCTCGTATATGCAAGTATTTTCATGGATATAAAACATGCACATGTTTGTAAATTTACCAAATGAGCAATACGGAAATATCGAGCTCTGTGGTTTTCCACGTATTTCGCAAACTCGGATAAATTACTCAACAAATTACGCGTCACTTTTTTTAGTTTTACATGTAATTGCGCAAAAGTACAATATATCGGTTTAGAAAGTAAAATCAAAAATGTGTCGAGGTTCCAAGAAACGTTGGGATATATCGACAGGAAATTCGTCCACAATGCTACATCGCATACATAATATTCGTAATATATAATATAGGATAAAAATTTTCAAATACAATCGATTTAACGCTCATAGAACGGAAGTCGTTTGTAGTATGCAACGGTTTATCGAGAAGGTGGGTCATATTTCCGAGAAATCGACAATGAGTCGCGCGTGCGAGAGAGGGGGCGGATATGTTGTGACGTCGTACCAGGGAATTCTCAAAACCGTATCTTCCACACGAAATTATACGATCCGAGGAAAAATGAGCTCGAGATACGTAGCGGAGTATTAATTTTCTAAATAGGTTTCACGGTATAATTCGATACAGGAATTTTCTCAAGCGAGTTCACGTGTATATGTACGTGTCAATCGCGTGAGAGACTATCTGCGAATTGACCTTGGTTTGTAAAAACGAAATAAAATAAAACTAACGAGAAGTATTCTAGTTAAGTACTTATAGAGTCTCGAGCGATTTTTCTATCGAGCTCTGTCAACTGGCATCGTCCTTTGTGCCATTTGCCAAAAATCAAATGGCTCTTTTTATGTTTACTAACAAATTTAATGTTGTATCTACTTTAAACCATTTTCGATATAATCGCGCGTAGGATTAAATTACTTTCTGCGACTTTGTCTTTCTATTGTGTTGCAATAAAGCCTGATAAATGATATTATTGTTTGGTGGGATCGGTACACAGTTCACCGTTACACGATTGCTATCGTCGAGTGATAATAATGTGCCTAAGGCGCAATGTGTGATTAAAAACAATGTTCGCGACGCAAAATAACATACTGCATATTTAAATATCAAATCTATTATTCTAACGCGCAAAACTAACATTTGATAATTGAATACGTAGTAAAATAAATTCTTTGTTCGATGAAGTATAACAAAGTAATTATAATAAAAATTGATTTTCTGAAATTTGTTTGTATTTTACAGGTGTCTATACATTAATATGACATACATTTAATATTTCGATATTACGTTATCGATTTTATTACTCCTACGTTACGCAATAGTATGTCTGTATGTGTTCAAAGTATTTGAAACGAGAAAGAAAATACACTAGATAAACTCAATGCAACGAGGTCATAGTCCAGTTAGAAGGTCATTTGCGAAAGGCATTGTAATATTCACTGAGCAATCAATATACTGATTTTATCAAGTTACATTAGGTAACGCCGTATTAGTTGCTTTTATGATTTTTTTCTAATTTTTAAATAAAAAAAAAAAACAAAATTTAACAGTCGTTAATATCGATTTTCAGTTGAATGAATATCTAGTAATGCATAACAAGAAAACGTGTATGTATATTGGGGGTTTACATAATAATAATACAATTAAATTAAATTTTCCAATGCGTAACAACGGCTGTGAGCGATTTAGTCTTTCTCATACTGTACAGCCTTTAGAAAATCATATCAATGGGATCACGCTGTTACGTATTATAACGTAAAAAACCAGTCTCGTGTCATATCGATCTTGTGACGTAAACAATTCTATTAGGACGTGTGGAAAAAAATTAAAGCTGCGTACCGATGACGCATCTCTAAAATAGTTACGTGGGTGTATGCCCAATGACGTGCATGTATTCGCAAGTTTCGTGTTCCGAGGGATCAAAGGTCAAAGGGATAGCTCTTACCGTTTTCCCCTTTTCTTCACCAATAGCAAAAATATCGAAAATAAAAATAGTAGGAATCGGCAGATAGCAAAGTGACAAAACTTATATATATTACATATATATGTATGTGTATATATATAGTACACAAGTAAATCGCGGTATAAAAGGAAACTGCTTAACCAACTGAAATTTATTAGAATTCTAAAAAATTAATAACTAATATATTCGAATGAAAAAAACAAAAAATGCATGACACCCTCTATTTACAAATTTATTTCATTAGAATTAGCGTATGGGTTCTCAGTGGAAAAAATTGATCATCACTGATTTCGAAAAGGGGAGAGGCCGAAAGGGATCAATGGTTCTTCAAAACATTTCACATTGATACAGTGGTAATAAATCTTTATACTTAGAGTCTCTCGCGCGACTATTGAACACGATTGGCCAAATTGACAATACGTTTCACACAACTAATTTTCAAAATTTTGCAAAAATACACTTCGTGAATAAGTAGAACGTACTCATTGTTGACTAAAGTACTAAAAGTGCTTGATGTTGGTAATACAACAATAGTTTGAGGTTATGTTACTATATGATATTAGCAGGACGAAAAAGCACATAATATAAACAAAGTTTGGAAGCTGCTATTCATTTGAGATACTTCAAAATGACGAATATCAAAACTTTACCCTTTTTACAAGATGCAAAAGTTATTGTTGTTGATGAAGGTCAGTTGATTTAATTGAATGTGAATGAATAAAAATAGCCATAAATGAAAATTTTCATACTTTTTATTTATAGATTGCGATTCAAGATACGCTCTTGCATTAGTCACCAGTTGGGTGAGAGATCTGCAAAAATATGACCCTAGTAGCCAGTTTGAATTGCTGTCATTTTCTGATCCTAAACCATGGTATAAAAGCACAAGTGGCATATTTGCTTCAGACTCGAACAGATTGATTGTACACGACTATTATACTGTGGATGCCGATAATTTAGATGTAGAAGGGGGATTAGATCTTCGAAGAATATATAGAAGTATAAAACCAGATACAAAAATTATAATCAATTGTTTGAGTTCTTTAGTACTATTTGCTGGTTTGTCAAAATCAGTAAGATTTATTCACTCGTTAAGTGCCAAAGTTTCTCAAATCATTTGTTTATATAAGAGAGACTACATACGACCAAGAGTGCCTCGTATCGAAACTTTAGGAACAACTTATGTGAAAATAGATAGATATCCAGGTGTCAATACTAGTAACGACATTATGTACAATGTTGTTTGGGTACACAGAAAAGTTGGTGGATCGATCTTATCAGATGCAGAACATGTTACGCAAAGTATTAATGATTACAATGTTTATCAAGAAAGAGTGGTACAACGAGATTCAAAAATAGAAGTTCCTCAGAAATCAAACAAAAAAGTGCCTTCTTCGTTCAGAATAGAAATAAATGAACGAGAGAAGGCACAGAGAGAAGAAACATCTCTACCATATACAGCTGTTAGCAACAATGGTGGTTCTGCCAGAATACACTATATTCCAGATATTGCAGATGATATTGATGATGAAGATCCGGATGATGATTTATGTTTATAATAATTCATAAAAGAACTATGTAAATAAAATATTTTAAACATGAATATTCCATAAAATTTGTCCGTCATGTATTTATTACACATTATTCAATTCATACAATAAAAACCAACATATTTTTTAAAAATATGTTTTATATATATATATATATATATATTTTATAAACTAGTATTGGTCTATAGAGTTAAAATCATGCAATTGAGTTGTTCAATAACTGAAATATTTTTTATGTTCAAAAATTTTTTGTTTAAAATTATGATTATTAAACAACTATAATAAAATATTTTAACAATTCATACTTTATGCAACCACAGACACTTTATCTAAATGGAAGAAAACTGTTGAATAATTATTTTGTAATAAAACTCTGCTGTAAGTATTCATGCAAATATTATACAGTTTATGAAAATATCTCTTATTTGTAGCAGTCGTTGTAATACAGTGAAATAAAAATATGCTTCTGTTTTGACTAGTACTGAAGTTCTCTATTAATTTCAGTCTCACTAAAAACGCAATTCGCCCTGCTTCTAAAGTCATATTGGATTTTGGTTAAAAATATATTTTTTAAGATGTATGTACAAAATAAAAAATAACTTCTGTGCGTTAACAATCATTAAAAAAATATAGCTCATAGATATGACTGATATTCACGCATAAAAACGTAAATAATAAATACTGCTTTCACATTTTTAACTAAATTGAATCGTTCGTTATCAACCATTAAAAGTGTATAGGAGATTTTGATCATAAAAATGATGAGTGCCGTCAATGTGTTGCAAAACACGACTTTCCAACAAGCAACGTCCATAACGTACAGCATCATCTCGATTCTCGACTACACCGCTCTCCAGCAACCAGTTTACCAGATCAGTACCGGAAAAGACTCCTTTGTATAGACGTAACATACGCCTACGGCATATAGCTATTCGTGCACGACACGCGTCTAGATGACATCTGTTAAATTGTTCTCGAACCGCAAGAGTTTCTGGACTTAACGCCTCTTCCTCTGGCAATCGTAATTCCGATCTCATACGCCAATTGTAGCATTTTTGTCGTAGCCAGTTTCCTAATTTACCAAGTCCCGGGTCCAAACCGAATATTGTGAACGCAATGAGAGATTGACCAAAGTTCAGAGCTACATCCAGAAATGCTAACTCTGTATAGATTCCCGTCATATCTTCCATGATTAAAGTTCCGATAGACAAAGTTAGACCCTAGAAAGAGTTATTTTCATGAAATTGAAATATCAAGAAACTCGGTAGAGTTTCGTGCAAATATATATATACAGAAGGATGAATTTTCTTACTATAAGCATAGAACAGAGAAGTAGAATTAAAAATACGAGATGACGCAAGATTTGAGGATCGTCAGAGCCATTGCGATTAGCTTCATCTTCAGTATTCAAGTCTTCATCGCAACAATTATCAGTACTAAGTCTACATTGTCCATTGGTGCAACCACTATCAAAATCACAGTTCACACTGAAATAAATTTTGTTTAGAATTTTTCTAACTACTGTTTTTTTAATAATGCAAACATACAGAGGTGCAGTAGACGATGGTGAAACCAAATCCTCAACATCAACAATGTTCCTTTCACTATTGATATTATTATTTGAAGTAGTAGATAAATTTGAATAAGTGATTAGTGTCTGCCTACGTTGGTATCTTTGTTGGAATACCAAGCACCCTAAAGTAACTATAGGACAAGAAAAAGTTTGATGAGTTATAAAATGACAATTGATAATCACATATTAACTTTTTGATATAAAACCTACCAATAAAACAGAATAATAATAAAGCAATGGTAACAGCAGACTGTACTCTACCAAGCTGGAAATTTGGATTATTGAATTCTGTATCAACAATTTCTTTTAAATTAACAGTGAAGGTCAGAATAGTAGAAATCAATATAGGCAATCTGAAAAAAATGATTATTTAAATAGTGTTTATAAAATATCAGGTAACTCAAACAACTCACATCCATCCAATTGGTATTAACCACTTTTGCACCGTTTGAACGAATGATAAGGAACGTGAACTTAAGAATAACAGAGTCATTGCTATCACTACTGTCCAGATGCGACTAGCGTAGACTCCTGAGGTAATCAATAATACTTGAAAGTACCTGTAAAATAACAGCTTCATTTTTTTAAACTGAATAGATTTCATTTAATTTTATACTTACCAAAGAAACGATTCAACGTTTTTAGTGTCGATTTTTGTCCATATTATAACACCAATAGAAGTGGCAAGCTGAGAAAATTTGTTCAATTAAAAATAGTGTTAAATATATAGAATAATAAATAATTTATTATCTTTTACCTGTGCGACTATTAAGCAAAGCGTACATTTGTGAGTGACACGCTTATATTTCTTGCCTTCCAAAGTGCAGAAACATATGATCAGCCAGATCGAGGCTACCGCAGACAAAGTACTTGTATCGAATGAAAACGTTTTAAACAAATTTATATACGACGCTGGTGTTAGGCCAGCTGACATTGCGCTGATCAATTTCGCCGATATGAACATTAAAGGAGCAGACAAAAATGTACACGCAACCATGGCTGTTGCGATTAAATCGATATCCGTGTTGTAACGTAACGTAAAGATGAAAAGTGCCGGTGCCGTTGGAATAGTACCATATAAAAATCCATAAGTGCTCAATTCATTAGTAGCATTTGCATTTTCACCAGCATTCAGAAGTATTATAGATTCACGAATAACTACTGGTAGTACCAATAATTTAACGCAAATCAATATTCCAGGTATTACTAATGCCGATCCTTTCAATTTGTGTATCTTGCCAACCATCATAATACCGAGTAAGAATAAAGCACTCGCCGAAAAAGCATTCCCAAGAGTATCTAAGACCGAAGCCAACAATGGTGGTACCGAATGTCTGAATGCTAAATTTCCAATGATGCCAAGAACAGTCATAAGAAGCACAGGATTCAAAGCTACTCCTTTGATAATAGAGCGAACCATAATCCAAGTAGACCTTTCTTCCTCTGTTCTCCTTTTACCAATTTCGAGAAGCACAAACCCTATTGGATTTAATATGGCTAAAGATATTGGAGCCATCAGATAAAGATACGCAGCAAATTCTGGATGAGTTTTTCCATATAGAGCATTAACTATAAAATAAAATTGTTTTATTAATCTTTGTAAAAGATGAATGATTTATATCCAATTGTACACTTACTCATGGGATATCCTATTGCAAAGTCATTACTCTGGGTTGTAAAAATTGCAAATAACGCTGCTCGGCTGGGTTTAGAAGGTTTTGAAATAACCATTGAAACAGCGAGAACAACAAAAAATACACAGCTCTTTGCTGCTAGTACCGCTAGTAAGAAGGACCAGTTAACCAATGAGAAATCCAATTTTGCTAAAGATACAAATATTAATGAAGGTAGAGCAAATGTCCCTACAAATGTATTCAAGCCATTTGCTTCTGCTTTAGTAATAACATCTAATCTGCCAGCAATATAACTAAAACAAAGATAATTCACAATAGAAATAATTAATAATCAACATTGCATGTCAATTATACATACCCGCACAATATAATAGCAAAACACTGAGTTAGCGCCAAATAAAGATTATCCATTGGATCATCCTGCAGTTCCATGTTTGTTGTATTCGTTGAAAGGGCCATTGTTAGATAATTACATCATCATATACTTTTTAAAATTTATGTTTATATTTATTCGAAGTCTTCTATATATGCATAATTTACGCACGTGATTCGATAAAACTGCTTATCATCTTTTTAAACTGATCGTATTTTCATTCAAAATCAGATACTTCAGGTACTTCGTTTGTATCGTAATTTGATTTTTAACAGACTTCATATTAAATTCATTCTCTGAAAAAGTTGAATGAAATTTCATAGTAAACATCACCCGCTCTCGATAATTTACATACACATTTGAACATGAGAAG
Source organism: Goniozus legneri (assembly GCA_003055095.1). Taxonomy (NCBI): domain Eukaryota; kingdom Metazoa; phylum Arthropoda; class Insecta; order Hymenoptera; family Bethylidae; genus Goniozus; species Goniozus legneri. The sequence continues at coordinate 218,314 of NCVS01000496.1, read as the reverse complement.
CATAACAATAAAACATATGTTTGACATTTCAATTGACCAATTACCTACTGCAATTCAAATAATTTATATACGTACGGCAAAACGATGAGAGGCAAAAAGATACAAATTTATATTTCCGCGAATCACGTGGAATAAATTTTTTTCAATGATAATCATATGACTCTCCCAATGATTTATTCATGGTACAAAGATTGATCTACGTCGGTACGTACGTCACACGACGAATGCAAAAATGAACATCGAACTTAGATTTAGAGAGGTTATCGCTCGATGCGAATTTGTGATTCGGAATTGTTCTAAATTCAAGGTCGCTAGTGTGCTTGAAGAAGATCTGTGCGTTTGCCGCCATATTTGAAATGGTAGCAACAATATGATTTCAAGATTGTTCAACCGTTAAAGTTTATTCTATTGAATATAAAACGTGACTACTCAGAAGAGCAATTCGCTGAACAATATATACAAAGCGCGTTAACAATAACAGACGCGTTAAATAAGTTACAAAAGTGAAAAGTTGACAACAATAAACATCTAATCGATAGTCGGTAGCACTTCTATCGATAATTTATTTCTATATTACCGACTAATATTAAGCCATCCCAGATAACAACCGTTTCTGAGTAACATAGTTGCGCATAGTTGCCCCGTTTGCCGCTAGGTTGTCAGCAATCATTGGCTGCACTGTTATTGGTTGCAAGTTGACAACTTTTTATTCAGAAAGACGGCGTGAATCTGCAGCAGCAGCAACGCTAAGGCTTAACTGAAACAACGCCAATAACCATGCCTGCAATGCAAAATCTGCTACGCAGAGAATGCTGTCATACTGCAGTCAAGTTGACTGCAAAACATGATTTTTTAGACTTTGCTGTCACATTGACATCAATTTACTGAAGCAGTTTGTTGTCAATCTGCAGCGCAGATTGACGTCAGATTGGCTGCAAAAGTTGCACTGCGAAAATTTTGCAGACAATCTGCCTTCAGATTGGTGTCAATTTTTGTTTGTTTGTTTTTTTTTTATTTTTTTTTTTTTTTAGTTAGCGTTAGCGTATTTTTATTTCGGAGCCAATCTGACACCAATCTGCGTTGACAGATTACCGTCAAGTTGACTTGCAGTTTGACGTCAATCTGCTCGCAACTGGCTATTGGGGAAGATAAAAACCTTGCGAGATATAAAGCACCGCGTCTTCTCCAGTTCTTATCGCTCGGTTCTTAATAATTAACGAATTCGAAAGTCGATCGGCTGATTTATTAACGAGATATCACGCTCGACCTCGTAAAATGTTTAATATACCGGAAGGCCGATGCACGGGGAACGGACGTCTACCTGGAACGCGGAGACTTCAATATCGGAAGCCCTGAATCACGAAGAGGGAAACTAGAAAGGTTGAGTCGTTGGCAGCACGTAGGCTCTCGTGACGGAAGACCCCGATGCCTTCAGGGACGTATCGCGCGGAGTGTTGCTGGTTCTTATCGCTTTTTCGAATCTAAATGCACTTCGCATGCTCGGTGGGGCGCGAAGGGGGGTGCGCGAAAGAGGGTCAAACTCGCGATATACGAATAATAAGAAAAAGATGTTAAATAATCGACCCGGAATGGCTCAGCCGAGAGTCGAGCAACACCTTCGACCCCCCGCATCGATTTTTTCCTGGTGGCAACCGTTACGGGTCGCACTGGAAACCGCTAAAAACGTTTTCTCCGCAGTCGTGAGCGCGTAAGAGGGCACGCTGGTTGATCGTCGTGGGCCATCGCGAGGAAAACAATCCAGGGGAATCCAAACGGCGAGCGATCCACGCGAATCGATTGTCTCGTCCGTGACACCACGACTCGACGACGAATCGATGAAATGAGCATCTGGAGCTGGTCGTTGACACCAGAAACGCTACGGAACGCCGTTAACCCCTCGAATGGTATCATCTGAAAATATTACGTCAACGGTTATCATGAGGTTCCAATAGATGAATTTTGTTCTATAAAGTTAATAAAAAAAAATATTATTTGCTAGTATAATAGTATCATATTTTCTATTCTAATTATTTTTGATCGTTCTCTTACCATTCTGTTACGATAGAGGTGTTTTTATATTATACTAGATTACAGCAAGACCGGGTTATTGGAAATTTAATAGTATTCGAAATTTTCATAGGGTAACTTTTCACCCCAGTTGAAGAATCTTCTCCCGATTCCACGGACGAGTATTTCCCAAAAATGATTATTTCTGTTTCAAGAATGACCGTCGTCGATAGGTAAAATCGTGATTTCGAGGTGCATCACGTGTTGACGAAGTCTCGTGAAAGGGAGAGGTGCGGCATGCAAACCGGAAAGACTTGGAGGGGCGGCATTTAGTAGGACGCGCGCCGCTCCGCTCGCATTATCTGTCTCTCGCCGGGCCGTATAGAGTTCTGTTCTACTGGCGCGCCCGCCGCGCCTCACGCGTTACGCGCCCGCGCCCGTCTACCGATTCGTTAATCTTTTTTTTTTTTTCATTCTCGTGCACACTCGGACGTCTCTCCCACTCAAATTCGCGGGAGGGCGAGTTGTGAGTTCTCGTACGATGAAAAACTCTGAAACAGTGGCACGTGTTTGCGCGAAGCCAGCTTATCGATAAACGATCGAGCTTAGCGCGGGAAAACATGACTTTCGATCCAACAACCGAGGAACAAAGGAAGTCCTTCTTCAGGCATAGCTATGGAGCTCATTTGCCAGGGTATGCTATTTTTTTGTGAATTTCTATCCGGTTGACGTGTTAATATTCTTTTTAAAGCTTGAACAAAGCTCGTTAGTTGTATACAGAAGAAGAGATTTGTTTGGACTGTAAAGTGCGATTTGTTTGGCTGATTTTTCTTCTAGCGAAACATTTTTTTCTAAAGAAAATAATTTGAGAGTAAATAGAAAACTGTTTGGTTGTAATAAATCATATTTTTCATATCTGATTTCATGAATGAATTTGGAAAAAGCAGCAATGAATCCAAAGAATCTTTTCTTTTGTGTAAAACTTAATTAGCGTAATTAAATCAATTATGCACCTGAATGACAACAATAATAAATAAAAAGGAAGAGAGAGGCTCAAATAAAAGAAAAAAGAAAAACTCAAAGGTCTATTCAGTATTAATATTTTTCCTTTCAACGATGGAATTAACTTAACGTGTGAACTGGTTCGAGGGATTACCTTCGTCTTTTATTCGATCGTCGGATTTATGATTGCAGACAGGTGATCAATTTGTCGTATTACGGTAATCTAATTGTATTCGCGGCTTCGATTATCGCCGACTGAAATGTCCTCGCGCACCTTCGTCTCCTGTCATTGCGTAACCCGAGCGTTAAATGGACACGAGCATAAATCTTTTTCAAGATTGCCTTCGAGAAGATCATAATTTTCGAATTCTCAAGATCGAAAAACCTCGTTGACGGTGCTGTGCAAATTATTATAAGATCGTTAAATTAAGAATTCAAACGTCGTTCTGAAAGGAAATCGGAAGTTGATAGAGAATTTAAATTACAGCGATAGAACTCGTTTCATGAAATACTTTTTACACGAGAAACGTATAAGACGTATTTCTCGGATATTTATCGTTGCTTACTTTTCGATCGTGTAACGAGTGCGTTCTCATTGACGAAAGTTTATTGTCGCTGTGAGCGTTTCCGCTCTATACGCTTAACGGTTATTCTTCACGCGCGAGCAATCGTTGCTATAACGAGTGCGCTCGCGCGCGGGCGGCTCCATACGCGATCGGAAAGAAACATATTAACAATTCCGATCTCGATTCACAATACGGCATTTTGTTTAAGCGCTCTTCTTATATGGTACTTTTTTCACTTTCACACGTACGATTGTTCCATTAAAGTCTCTCCCAAGATTCAGAAACTCTCCAATTCCCATCGGTTTCCGCTCTTCCTCGTCTTATGATAAGTCACCAGTCCGCATTTCACAAGCCATCGTTACACTGCGAAAAATTTGACAAATATATAGACTAATTGTAAGTTGCAAAAAAGTCAAATCTGATATCAGTTTTAGTGAATGAAAATTGTATTAATAGTGCAAAATCAAAATTAATTATCAACTATTCTGTTATTCAGTAAATAGTATAATAAAGAATATTTACTACAATGATTAATTCTGAATATTTGGGATCTTTTTTAATAAATAAAAATAATCATTAATACCTTCGAATGTACAATTTTGTGTCTGTGAGAACTGACACCGAAGTCTTGTATTCGTTCATCGTATTATCGGCAGGTACGACCTTGACACGATGCAAGAACCCGCGAGCGTCTTATCCAAGATCGCATCTGACCGAATCGCCTCAGATCGATCGCGGCCAAGTTCGCGATTTCGTAATTCCGATAATTAGAAAACCCATATCGAACGATTTATGCTAACGATCTATCGATCACCGTACTTCCTTTTTCGAAAACACAATTTGCAATTTAAAACTAATCGAATCTCAATTAGAGCATTTAATCCAACGTATGTTAATCGTTAGAGATAACGAGGTATAAAATTTTCTTCGTCCGTCTTCTTCCTGTATTCCTGGCGTGCGAACAACAAAAAGTATTGACCTCAACGAAAGGGCATGGCTTGGATGCCGGTACCAGGTTTGGTACCAGTTCGGTTACTACTTTGCACCCCCACGCGAGGTCGCATCACGCACCGAAATTACACAGCTCGCTTGCTCGCACGACGCGGTACACCACGAAGCCCGATGTTCCCTTCCGAGGAATCTCGGCTCCGCCACTCCGCATCGATCCAATTCATCGGGGAGGCTACTATTTACTTTCTCTCCATAACATAAACAACCCATGCGAGACCTTGTTTACTCCTGCAATTATGTCAGAAAAATAAGTATCAAAATAACTCAATAATAATAATTTTTAAAATAATTTTCATACTCCTCGATTGGTTATTATTACCTCAGTGTGTCATTGCCTCTGATTCGGTTCAATGCCGCTGCAATCGGTACGAAACAATGTACTCGCCACGGTAACAGAGTGTGTAAAGTCTCATCGAGCGGTAAATGGGCTTTTATTATTTATCGAATCGGGCAAAATAAGACTCGAGCTCGAATGTAAGAGCGCGATGAAAGATTGAGTGGCCCTGCGCGCCACGGGACGACCCAGATAGCGAGGGAATCGTCGTCGAGGTCCGCGACGGGGAGTCAGTAACTCCGCGATTATCGCAGCGTGACCGTCGCGCGCGGCGTGCCTCTCTCGATTTACTGGGTCAAACGGCACGCGATCGTTCCCCTCTCTTATCTTTTTTCGTCCAACAGGTTTTATATTCTCAGAGTTGAAAAATTTCGTATTCCTCGCAGGTACACAGGACACTGTCCGACGCTCAAGTTTCGAGTCGGCAAAAGATTCGGCGCCAACACTGAGGAGATAATGAAAGTATGACTCTTCAGATAAAATAATTACTTAAACTAGCTCTTGATATCTAGTACAATCCGTAGTCAAATTCTTCATATTATACACTCAACTTTTTTCAATTTTTTTATCTTTTATATTTAACACCTCAGTTAATCATTTTCCTCGAAGTTTCATTTCCTATCCTCGTAGGAATTACTCGAGAAGAAAATACTGAAGACGGGACCCTACAGACCAAATTCAGGCAAAGAAATCATTTCTTCTATTGCGAAAGAGAACAGTATGCAGAAGGACTGGAAGAAGGAGCATCACTATTTTAAGTCACCCCCATATATTTTAGGATATACAGGTAAATTTGACAGAGGATTGTCTGTATAGAAGAAATATACCGAGATTACATATATTCGCAGGCTACATTCCCGGTTTCAACCGCAGATACGGCCTTCCGTTCATGCGTGCCGTCGAGGAAGGTGCGAAAGAGTGGCAAGAGGTTCAAACGAAGCTGAGGGCCCGCCGAGAGGCGACGAAGGCACACGCTGCAAGAAACGATCCACGCGAGCTGCTGGCGCGCGTGAGAACGGACAACGTCGATGGCGACATCGGTCACGGTCGCACTCGCGATCGGATGACGTTTGGTACGTTGAGAAACGATTGCGTTGGAACTGACGAAATAGCTCATTTTTCTTAAGTTCATAGAATCTCTTTCATTCTTGCATTTTTTAAACTGCAAGCACCAAATTTTTTTAACGACCTGACTTATCCTCACACGGTACTGAAAAGAAGGAGAATAATTATTTCATGGGAAGAAATTTTTGCGAAAAATTTCTGTCGTAACGTTATTTCTATTGAATGCCAATAGTTTATTAATGGGGTTTTTACCATTACAAACTAAAAATGTCAGGGTATTCTGTCTTCGTTTTCGGCACAAATTCTTCTTCTGTGATAATTTATTAAAATCCATATGATCCTGGTATTATTCCTATAACGGTAATTTCTCTTGGTGTACTGTTGTTTTATTAATGACAATCGCTCTTGATACAGTGAAATATCATCCTGTGTGTTTCACGTTGTTCAATTTTTCATTCAGATTATCAAGTGTCACCGGAGAGACCGCCTATAGTAGGTTATACGGGTCATATACCTTGCGCCAAGGGCGAAGTGGCGTTGTCGAAAAGGTACGCCCAAGCCGCCAAGAAAGGACTCGAATTCGTGCAGGAGAGGCGTGAGGAGAGGTTGAGCAAGTCGAGAGACATGCAGGCGGTGCAGAGGGTTATAGACACCGCTTACTTGGACGAGGTGGCTCCTACAAGGTCGTAAAAAACGTCATTTGCGCACCCTGTTTCGAGAAAATCAGAACACTGGCTTGTAATTAAGGATTCGAGAATGGCGTGATATTGCCCGCGATACGTATTTTAAATTCCAGAATCGATATACATCATACGAACCCATTATAACAATTCAACGAGAGCGGTACCTCGTGCATCGATGCAATTCGATAAGAACTAGACGAGGTCGTTCTCTTTTGCGCTTTAGTTTCATATGTGTAAGGTGAGCGTGTGGACATAAATTTCACGAAACGATTATAGACGGACGATCAATGACGCACCATACACGAAAATCACTCATATCGCAGATGCTTTTTCGGTTTTAGAGAACACTATCGATCTATCATATTCCAGTTAACACGTAATTATCCGTCAATCTATTCTTAAAAATATTTCTCACAGGAAATATCTTTGAAGAATACGTAAATGTAGAAGTAATGCTATTTCTGTTTCAAACTTACGAAATTAATAACTCAAGAAATCATGGCCTATGAAACAGAATTTAGCGAATCTGTAAGTAAACGAATAATCAGAAGCGTGATAATATGTATCATTTCTGTATATATGTACTATTCATTTATGTAAATAAATTATCTGATTATTTTTCGTTCTTGTACAACATTTATTTCTTATATAAAAATAACAAACTAAACATAATTAATATTAATAAATAAATACCAGTTTATATGATTTGACAGTGATGTTAGTTAGAATAACATTTAATGCGGCAATCGTTTTTTCCTCTCGGTTTCCATTTGGATTGCTTTTCTCCAAAATTCAACGGTTAGATTACAACAGCCACTCGATACAGCTATCCATCTAGCAAGAACCATTAAATGGTGTAATTCTTCGACAAACATATTGGGTTCAGCTTGTCGTAAATTCACGAAATCTCTTTGTATCATCTGATACAAAATAAAAAATTAGTGTGATAAATCTGTTAATTAAAAATCATTAAAATGCAATTAAACATTCGACGTACTGTTGCGACATCATCATCATATGTGAATTCCATATTACGAATCGCTTCTATATATTGTCTTATCTGCGTTAATCGGGATTCATTGTTCAGAAAGTGTTTTGAAGCCTGTAAAATTTCTGGGTACATGTTTTCTGTATCCTTGTCTACCTTTAATATTATTTGAATAGGACACTAAAATAATTATACATATTAGATCATTTCCCAACAGTCGAAAGTGCCATTCTATAGACTTACAGGAATGAAAGATTTTACTTCTGATAAAATCAGAACTGGAATATCTGTTTCGTAATCTAAAGAATAGAATTTAAAATCATATGGTACTTTCTGATATTTGATTAGATCATTTATGGCATCATAATTCTTTCGTCCCGCCGCTGAAACTTGGCCACTAGTTAAGTTTGTTTCATCTATAATCAGGTGAGTGTTATCACTCAACTGCAAAACACCACTGGTTAATCTATTGCAATCGTAATCTTTTCTAAAGAAAAAGGAAACAATTATTTAAAATTCACATTAATTTGAGTGTATAAATTTTCATCTTACTTTGGTGCTATACTCATTGTGTTCAAATTTTCCAATGACATTGGCAATAAATAACTTTTTTTCACAAAAAGTTGAATAAATTCGTATAAGTCGTTTGGAAACGTAGGATACTTTTTTAGTGGAAAGTTGGTAATATTAATTGGAAACGCGCCTAAACATAAACCATTTTTCCTTATATACCTAAAAAAAAATTAATCTTAATACGTAAAAAAAACACCGAAAAAAATCTTAAATCGTGTACTAAATACATACACAGTTGAAATAAGATTACAAATCAGATAATCAGCAGCTAATTGGTCTCCAAACAGAAGTTGTGTTAAAAGAGTGTGTAGATCGCCTCTAATGCGTTTTGCTCTCGACAAAATATCCAAAGGATCCGGAATTTCCGACTTTGCAACGTGAATTATTTTGATTGCATGGAGACGCGGAATTATGGATGCTGGAGGGTTATGTGTATTTAATTCGGCAGTTTCTTCCGTTTGATCTGGATCCTGAATAAGGCTTAAAGATGGATCAAGAGATACGAATCCAATAATTTCTATAATCTGATTTAATTTTATAGATACATTTTCGTCGTAAATCTATAAATTTATTAAATAATAATCAAATTGGTTTAAATAAAAAATCTGATAATATTTTGTCATTAAATACTCAATAATTTAAATTACCTTGACTATGCATGCTTTCCCATCTTCAATTGGAATTGGAAAATTAAGTAGATGTTCTTTCGAAACAACCATTCTCTGATCATTAATCTCTGATTTTTCTGGACCATTTGATCCAATCGACTTCTCTTTCTTTCTTGAAGGTTCTGAACAATCCATTACTTCGCATTCATCTGTTTCTAAAGTTCTTTTATTAGGATTATTAGGAGACAAATCTGAATTACCATTAGAATTCTTGGATCCTACACTTTTGTCTTTGGCCCAGTTGTTTAATCCAGGTATAGATATAACTACACATGTTTGTCTTTCAGAACTTATATTATCTGAAGAATCAAAATTAATCTCTTCATTAGCCTGTTAAAAAACAAAATTTCATAATATTCCACTGTTTTTATTACATTTTCAAAAATGAGATTCTATATATGTAATATTATGTAAGCATCGTTATACATGAGGTTAACAATACTTAATGTACCTCACACCTGTGTGTTGCCATTATTAATTTAGGCCCCATGTTATATCCAGAACATCAATGAATTTTGATGGGGATTAAAGAATAACATTCCTCTAAGGCCAATTTTAGTTCTACTGCAATGAAAGTTTACTTACCAAACAATTAGGAGAATCCTGGTATAATCCAGATTCTAAATGATAAATACCAGTCTCTATATTTTTCACCAGGCATCGTTTAAAATAAATTTCTGGATTATATATATCTTGTATCATCCCACGGAACTTTACTAATTGTTTATCAGCTATGTTATCTAGTGATTCAGAGTTTAGTGATGATATTTCTTTCAGGACATTAGGATCCTTCAAAATTTTTTCACAAGCTGTTTTATTGGTAATAAAATATTCAGGAGTCCAATTTGTTAATTTCTCGTCTGTTAACATAAATTAGTTTGCTGAATATACAAAATTGAATTCATAACCTTCATGAAATACAGTAGTGTAATATTGATAAAATTATCATATGTACAAATTTACTATTAAAAACAAAAGTAAGTGAGAAATTAATATCATTTTACTTACCCATGATTTCAAATCATAAATTTTATTCAATAATTTCAACCCTGTAAAACCTGACTTTAAATGTCTGTTCTTTGTCGCATTACACACAATTTTTACCTACTTGCCGTTGCCGCCAAAACCTACCAAAATGGTTCAGAAAGAACAACGTGAGTCATACGTACCAACTACGTTCTACAATAATATGATCAAAGTACTATTATACAGTAGTCGAATACGTATATGAAGAATTATTTTTAATAAATTAGAATGAGAACCGAAATAATTCCATCACGAGTCATCAAATTTTTGTTTTCAATTCAAAAACATTATTTATTTCCATCATTTACTTTATGTTACAATATTAAATTTTCAAAATTCTTAATTACAAATTGTATTGAAATATATATACAAAAATACATTATCAATATTATAACAAATAAGAGGTAGAGATTTGTTGATAAAAAATAAAATATTCATAAAAATAAACTGATTTATACACACTGGAAAATGTCACAAAGTATATTGAATACTTTAATTTGCCTTTTTTAATCATTCATATCTCACTATTTTCATTTACTTTAACAGTTAGGTCTCTTTGGTTCAACTTTAAAAAATCTGATTTGATTGAATCATTTTCTTCTATTGGTAAATGGTCATTAAATTCTTGTTCCGATAGGTATGCGTTAGTTTTAATAACGGTTGAGGATGTCGAATCGACGATCTTTTTTTCTTGCTGATGTAAGTTAGTTTCAGGTACATTTTCCGACTTCTTTGCTTCAGTACATTTTTCCCGATCTAAATTCAATGCAACATTTTTCGCAAGCGATTCGAAAGCTTCATGCGCTGAACTTTGTATAACGGTCGAACGTTCACCTTCCATGTTCGCATTGATATCCCGTTTTTCTCTATCATGATTTTCTAATATATCTCTGCGCATGGCTTGTGCTTCTTCAGACTTATTCAATGAAATAACAGGTTTACTTTGAGTGTTCGTCTGATTACTCAATTTGTATGGTATAGGGATCGAATATTCATCATTCATATTTTTATCTTCAATGTTTTTATCATTTAAATTGTTTGTTTCTCTCGTAATATTTTCAGAAATTTCTATGTCTTGTTTCGCAGAAACGACGTCATCAGTTTTTGGCACAACTTGTTCCACATAAGATTTATTAACTGTTCTTCTACTTAAAGCGTTCAGTATTGGACCTTTCATATTATCGGAATTATTGATTTTTATATTAGAGTTTTTATCTTCATTTAAATTAACATCCAAAATATTTTCCTTCTTAGTAGCTTCGATCTCTACTACTCCTGCATCATGAGTCTTTTCTCTTTCTTCATGAATACTCTGTACAGCTTTCCTGCCATCATTTACAACCCCTTTATCCATCTTTTTCTCATCCAAAACTGCGAGTTCGTTAATATTATCTGGTGAATTTACATTCTCAATTTTCGAAATCACTGATTTATCAACGCTACTTTGATGTTGTACTGAAATATTTTCGTTATTTAATACTTGCTTATTTTCAATTTTTTCACCTTTTTCAGCATCTTTAGTTTTCTTTCTTTTTTCGATTTCCGATGTAAGCTTGTGTTCTTTAAGTTCCTTTATAATTACTTTCTGTTCTTCCATAAATTTTTTCATACTCTCCTGATGTTCTTTTAAGGTTTTCCTGAGCTCCTCATTTCGAGCCTCTGGCAAATACACATTTGTATCTTTATCAGCTGCTAATTCGTTTTCTTCTTTTTTTATTGCATCTAAATTAATCAAATTATCGCTTTTTTGTATATCATCAAATTTTCCCTTATGAATCTGCTCTTGTAGATTCTCAATGGGTTTTATTATTGTTGGTTCTTCAGGTTTCGAATTCATGTTATTATCTTGTGGTTCCTTTGCTTTTTTCATTTCATCATCCATATTTTTCATTTTTTGTACAATTTCTTTTATTTCTGGAGCAAAAGTAACCTGTGGCACTTTATCCGATGGCTTATTTGTTATTTCAATACGTTCTACTGGTACTGGGGGTTCTGGACGAATATCAGTTTCATCAGGTTTTTTTGGTACTCGAAGATCAGGTAAAGAATCTATGTTTGCTATTATGAAATAGAACTCAGTCAGTCAATATGTATGATATTCTAAAATAAGCTAATTATAATCACCTTTTATATCGTTCAATATAGCAGGATTAACAGGAACATTTGGAATAATATGTGCTTCTTCTTTAATTATATTAAATGGTAAATTATTCATTTGACTAAAAGCTTTATTTGTTGGTAATGAAACTTTAGTATTATTAGATTCCTCTAATGCATACAAATTGGCATATGTACCCAATAACATAATCCATACACCAATGAAAACAATACTCTGAAAGAATAGAAATTTTTAAATATTTTATAACAATAAATTATTTTTTGATGATTTTATATACATTATACATAGTTTATTAACATAATTATATATTATGTATATGTTATATATATTTTAATAACAGCATAAGAAATTTACCTGAGCTAGCAGCCTTTCATTAGTATTTTTACTACTTATTGATATAAAAAAAGCAGCTGGAAATATCAAACATATCATTACACCAATGGTAGAACCAACTAAACCCAAAACAAATTCAATATTGGGAATTATGATTCCAGTGAATAATGACACCAATACTATGAATAATGTCAAACACCTAAATCTAGTTTCAGACATATAATTGAGTGCTGGTTCATGAGTGTAAACCTGTAAAAGGGGATGTGAAATTTGTTAATTAAATATGTCAAACTCAAAATATATTACAAAAAAATTACATACTCGACGAAATAGAAATGAATTCAAGCTACCACGACAAGGGAATATAACTAAAGGGAAACTGAATGCAACAGATAAGACAAATCCAATTTTTATAATTTCTGAAGATGTACTTGGAGGAAAGCTCATCAATATATTTCCTACAAAATTATTTTATTATTGTTAGAACTTAATTTCTATTGTTTTCATATTAAATTAAAATCAAAATACCTGAGAATGGTTCAGTACAAAATGCAATATAGCCAAATAATCCTACACATAAGTATACAACAGTACAAATATTTAATGCACTGCGTACAACTTGGTTCATTTTATCTAATGATACATTGGGAATAGCTTCATATATTTCGAACAATTGTGTTTGACAAAACAAGGCCATTGAAAAAATTGGTAAACACTGCAAAATTCCAGATGGCCTCCAATAATGAACATGATCATACCAATCTGCTGTGAAAATATGCTCAGTAGATTCAGCCATAATCTATGTAATAAAATTATATTTGTAAGCAAAAATGTAATAAAAAAGAAAAATGAATTTCTCAAGAAATAATAATTTACCTTAAAAACAAGACAAAGATAAAACCCTATAGTTATAGTACAAACAGCGGATAAACTGTCTATATTTCTCAATAATCCTAGTGGTAAAACTATTAATAAACCAGTCGTTATGAGGAAACTAGTACGAATATCCTCTGGATTTCTATTTAACATTTTTCCAACAATTTGGGGACCCAAATCTCCCACAACAACGAAAAATGCAATACAGGTTCCAAGAAGGAAACCGATAATGAAAAGTTCAACAATGAACTTTCCCATATGACCAAATGCATGAAATGCAAGTAACTCGTAATTTCTTCTTCTTGACATTACAGCTGATTTGACTAAAAAGTGACATGCCAAACGAGATAGAATACTACAAAACACTAGTACTAAACTAGCCAAAATAATGCCACATTGTTTAAAGCAATAAGGCATAGCAAGAACACTGACACCTATTATACTGTTCGCAAGGGTCATAACATGAGATAAATTAGTCAACATTTTGTCTTCTGGTTCAAACTAGTGTAACGCCTTTTTAAAGAGAATTCGTATTAGAAATAGATAAAAGTTCGAATATTTCCTATTTTTAAATGACTTTTCACATTATATAGAAAACGACACGCAAATAAAAATCCATCTTCAATTGTCAGTCTCATCAGTCTTAGATCTGTTTTTTGAATAAATTCTTCATAAATATCACAGAATAATGGTACTGTCGTCGAAGTAAATAACATATTATTAATTTCTTCAATTAAAATTCATTACAATATTCATATTTCATTCAAAACTGTTACCGCGTGCATTATTAGGTTATGATATTGAAGAACTCGAATACGAAGCGATTGTGTGTAGTGGGTAGAAAGTAACGGAGATTCTCTTTGTTGAGTTATCAGTAACACATTACGCATTTAAAAGCAAAGTATTCTGCATAAAACGTCACATAAAAATAAACGTTACTGCGAAAATTTTTAATGATTATTTCAACTTATATATATTACATTAGTCATTCCAAAATGAATAAATTTTATCATTTGAAGAAATGTTATATTTTTACATTTTTTAATAACGATAAAAAGCATAAACTTTTATGAATAACAAAATATTTATTCACGTACCATGTTAGTATAAAAAATATTTCTGGAATAATGTTAAATGTGAATTTCTTTTTTACTGGCGGTTTTGAGAATAATTTTACAATGAAAAAGGTAGTTAAAATAAAATGGCAGATTGTAGTGGATTCGTTTATTACCTTTTTATTATAAATATTTAAAAACATCCTGTAGTTTTATGTTTGGACATAAATATATTCTTCATCTAATTAAAGTCGACGTTGGCGTACGCGTGTTATTATTACATCGAGAATGTTTTTGTGATACATTAATAATACATTTAAATGAATTGATATATTTTTTTAACAACCAATGATTTGTCAGTTTTTATCGAATAATTTTAATATCAACAAACGACGTGTTCTATTTGTGGACAACACAACGTAGATTTATTTACATATAAAATCATTGATAAGTAAGATGAGTAATTAGATGAATTTGTGTGAAGAAATTTCGTAACTCATATGAAGGCTTGATTATGTGCATCAAAAAATTCATTCATTTTTGTGAGAATTATTTTGCACTCTTCAGATTCTTATTTACACCTTACTCTTTTCTTGTAAGGTTCAAAATCAAAGCATTGCTATTATTTTTTTTTCCTAAAGCAAAATAAGTTTTTCTTTCTTCAAAGTAGAAATATATTCAATACACCATCGTAACTTCATCTTATTACATAATTGATCATTTTTAAATCATTTTTCACACAAAAATAAAGTATTTTACATGTGAAAACGAACATTATCTTATTCTTATTGTTATTGCATTCATGATCTGATGTATTATGTACAGAATAGGAAGCAAAAAATACATTACACCATAATTCTCGCAATACACAATCAAACTTACAGATTTTACATCTAAATTGCGCGATAACCGTTAAATCGGCTCAGTCAAGAATCATAATATATATATATATATGAAATGATGTAAAGAAGACTGTCGTTTTTCTTTCACATTTAAAAAGTGTGCAAAGATAAACGGAAAACGGATTGTAAATCCCATAGATGAAATCCCCGGAAAATTGTCAATCTTATGATCTTTGTACTTGATAGCTTATATGTTCCTAATTATTGAAATTAATTCATTGACGAATATGATATTCTTCCATGATGCAAATGGTCAAATAATGCGGTATGCGACTAGTAAAATGAAATATAAATTGTTATATTAATGGGTCAGATCATAAAACTTGACAAAATGAGAGAAATTCAACTGAGAATTTTACAAACGTTTCTATATTTCCTGTGGAACTTTTTATAGAAACTAGTCGAAAAACGCCCGTGATTTTAAAAACATAATGATTAAAAGTTTCTGAGCGTTCAGAGTCAATTACACGCTCATACGTGTATAAATTAAAGATGAAAAAAATGCTTACTAAGAATACGATTGTAGGATCAATCGATATACCTAACTTCTCCGAAATGTAATGAAAAAAGGAACAAACTTAATTTGAAACTATTAGAAGTGCAATAACTTCAAAATTCAGTGAGCACTTTTTTCATCCGACTCTTAACTTAAATTATGTAATATTATCTAGAGTTAATTTAAATAGAAACTCCCCCGATTTTGTATTCGTCCAGGTATTACTATCTATCAGGGATTCGCAATACCATCTTTTTTAGCTTCTTCAGTAACATTGGACTTATCATCTTTTTCATTTTCTAGAAAAGTTCATAGCATCGGATATAATTTTCTCTGGATAAGCGAAAAATGAATTAGAGAATAGTCGATTTTACGACAGTAATAACTTACCTTTCGTTTCCGTTTTAATGTCATCTTCTTTTTTCAAGTCACTTTCAACACCTTCTTGACCTTTCTCTAGCCTAGGACGTTTTCTTGAACCCTGCAGAAAAACATTTTTTTCAACTTAATCATTTTAACTCATTGATAAAAATAAACATGAATCGGAAATTACCTTATAAGACCGATTATCTCGCCTTCCGCCTTCACCCTCATCTTCGCTATCGCTGTACTCATTTTCATGCTGTATTCGCTTATCCAATTCACGTTGTGGTAATCTTTCGTCTGGATTAGCTTTTTCTTCAGCCTCTGAATCTTCTACAACGGCACCATCTTCAGGTATAGCTTGTACTTGTACACCAGGTGCATGAGGTAGCATTCTCAAATTTTCAAATAATCTAGTCCTGTGCAAAAAATAATAATTAGAAAATTTAAAATATTGTATTCTTATAATTATTCTCGAATTCGCAACTCACTTGACTTTCTCAAGATATTCAGGAGTGTTTTGATTTGTCATATTAGATGGACTTATATGTAATTTGAAATCAGGACCAAAGTACTCAAAGTAATCATTGTATGGAAGTTCATTCGCAATTTCCGAACCAAGTGCTACCGACGTCTCATATGTCCAACATCTTGAAACGTTTCTAATTGTGTAACCACCACCCCCAACCATAAGAAATGGTAAATTATATTTTTTCACAAATTCAACGCATTTACCATGACCTTTAACAGTCAAATTAAAGCAGCCAAGCCGATCACCTGAATAGAGAAATATAAATTAACAAATCATCAATTAAATTAAATCAATTAAGAAGAAATTTTATATATTATGTAAAAGAAATTATTACCTGTAAGAGAATCTGCACCACATTGCAACACAACAGCTGAGGGTTGGAATGTTTCCATTACCTTAGAAATAATAGGGACAAATATGGATTCATAACTTTCATCATCCATTCCATCTCTAAGTGGAATATTCACAGCATAGTATTTACCCTGTGAGTGAAATTTTCAATCAAGTTATTAATAGATTGATTAGAAATTATGAGAAGCAAATATAAATTATATACCTTTCCAGCACCAATATCTCTGAGATCACCAGTACCTGGAAAATACTCTCCGTACTTGTGGAAAGACACTGTCATAACTCTATCAGTGGTATAAAAAGCTTCTTCTACACCATCACCATGATGGACATCGATATCAATGTATAAAACTCTTTGATGATATTTGAGAAGTTCTAATATGCCAAGAACTATATCATTGACATAACAAAAACCTGAAGCTTCGCTCTTCTTGGCGTGATGCAAACCCCCACCCCAGTTAATACAGATTTCGGATGCTTGCTTATTCAACTTCACAGCTGCTGCAACAGATCCGCCAGCTGACAACTGACAAAATTCATAGAGTCCGTCAAACACTGGGCAATCCTCTCCAACATTGACTGTTAACCCAAACAAAAATTTCATTTACTATGAACAAAGAATATATAATGTGAATATGAATTGAATAAGAAGGTATTTACATCTCTGCATTTGTTTGTTATACTCAGACATATTGTCTGGTCTAATAGACCGCAGGAATCGAATGTATTCATCGCTATGGAATTTCGTCATCTCGTCAGCTGTAGCTTTATGAGGCCTCTACACAGATTATAAAATTAAATCTTAATAATATTATTAAATATTACTACTTTATATAATAGAAGAACTGAAATATCAAAGCTTACGTAAATTTCCATTTTGCGGTATAGACCATAATTCAAAAGTAAATTATGAGTCATGCGTATTCTATGGGGTTTCATTGGATGTCCTTGTCCATAATAATAATTTCCAATATCACCTAAATAACATTGAAATATCATATATTTGTGTTAACATTAATATATTAATACGAATACTATTATGAGTTAAGTTAGAAGCAGCAAGTGTTCATTCGTGAATAGGTATAAGACTACGGTCGCACGAAGTACACTTGTGAATTTTTCATTTTACCTTAGAAAAAAGAATATTATTTCAGAAATTTGCGACAAAATTAATCAATTACCAGATTTAAATAGTAGCTAAATACATTTTAATCCATAAAGAAACATATTTAATTGTATAAAATAATTTACTTGCGAAAAAATAAGAAATTTTCTCAACGTTAATCTAACCTAGAACGCATCAAAGCTGTAAACCATAATTTACATTGTAGTTAAAATATTAGCAATATCAATTTGAAGAATATGAAAAAAAACAATGAATTTTTTTGAAGTTTATCAATTTTATTAATTGAAGTATAAAACATTCAAGAATTATAGTGAAAAATATTACAATTGCATCAACTTCCAACAAATTGACAAATCGCGTGTTTTCGTTTCAAAAAACAGTAAATTTGATGAATGAAGTAATGCAATCATTAAGCAAATCATTATTAATTTAATAAAGATCGTGACGTGATATAAAAATCATAATCGAACAACGGTCATTGATACGCTATGGCCGACGCTGGCTTCTCCGCAGAGAGTACGGTAGTCCGAAATTACATATGAGAATCTTTCGCCTTAACGAAAGAAAAATCGTACTTTAGGCTATAGCCGCCGAATCGCATACTATAATCCACGTGTGTATTCAGAGTATCTCAACCATCTATCAAAGAAATTTTGTTTCTAGTATTGTAAGTTTATAAAATAAAATCTCTAATAGCCGTATATCACACAATATAAGCCCTAGATAATTACATTTGACAACCCTACGACTATGTACCAAAATTTTTCGCGGGTTTCCGAAAATTCGCTTTATTATGAGATAGTTTTACTTACTATCGTAATAGTAGCACACACGCTTTTTACTATGTTGAATAGCTGACATTTTTGCTGAAATTAGTTGTTTCAGTACAAAGCACTTGATGCGAATTAAACAAGGACCGCGGAATGATGCGGTACCAACCAAGCAGATGAAGCGTCAGAGCGTCACTGAATGAGTGGGATTGCGCATGATCAACGGGCTGGTGTTGCTGGTGGAAATACGATTAACTCAGATGTCGTCGTTACATCCGGTACGCCATACTTGTGTGTTAACCAATAGCGTGTATAAAAACTGTATTGCCGCGTATTTTGAAAATACAACTTCGATAATGTATAGTTAAATAAATTTTTTATTCGAAGCTTTTTTTCACAACACCACTTTACATTGCAATATGTAAGTAAAATAATGACGATTACTCCATCATTTCAAGAATGCAAATTGAATATTCAGTTCTATCGATATTGAGTAAGGTTGACGATTTCTTATAATGAGCTGCTAATAATTCATATTAATTCAGGCGATTAGATTTTTTACAATTACCATTTTAAACATTTTGGTCACATTATAAATGACTAGGTTAGTAAAATACGCAGACAAATGTAATAATTCAAAATTGCGCTACGAATTAAAGAAAATATAAAAATGATGACGAGTCGGCTTGTCAAAAATAATAGCATTTACAAAGAATATATTCAATTCATTTAAATGCAATAGCATTCGCTTGGCAGTACAATTTTTTTTTTCATTTAAATTGAATCGATGAACGTTCATAGTCTCTATTTGATCGTAGCAGCATATTTAGTTTCCAAAATCAGTTGTCGTTACAACTAAACGAGTACACGTAATACATATATATCAAGCAGTGTGTAAATAGGAATTCTTTTTTAAACACTTATACAGAGTGCTAAAATTTAAAATATCACTTTTTACGTAATCATTTTAAGATTGAAACACTCTGTAAGTAAAAATATAGGACATTTCACTACCATTAATATTTTTTATGTAACACTCGAATTTAAAATTCGTTCATCATTTTAGAAAAAAATCACGCACCCTAAGATAGGAATTTTCAACAGATATAAATTATAATAATTTCAATTAGAATTTATATACTTTGTCAAATCGAATTTTTTAGTAACGATATCGTATTAAATATATGTAACAGCAATTGTAAATAGATAAATTTATGTGTAGCTTTAACTAAATATATCTAATTATGTATAATATCGGTATTAAATTGACTACAATGGAAAAACAGAGAGTACTATGTACCGGTGTATCATTTTCTTTTCATTTGAAAACGATATCATTATAAAATCATATTACGAAAAGCACCAAGGGATCATAAACGTCACATAAAAAATTACAACGCAAAAAGGAAATTATGATTTTCAAAATGCGACATGTATTATAAAGTGATATTCAAAAATAGTATTTTGCAAAAAACAAATGCCTTAATTTTTGATTCGGAGAATATTGCGAATAGTTCTTCGTATTCGTATTATCGCCAAGTATCACAAATATTTTGATGAATATTCTATTGTTTATAAAACAATGCGTATTAAATTAAGCCAGATTGTCGATGTTGAATGCACTGTCAAGGTAATATAATTCTTCCGATTAAATCGAGATATTTTTCGCTACAATCGGATAAAAAACACGTAATCGATTCGCAATCACAGAATAAACGTTTCGACCATCGGATGACAGAGTAATTCAAATCATTCATTGTATAAAAAGAATATCATAAGTCGCAAGACGGTATCGGTTTATTCCGAAAATCGAATGACAGTGGCTCGTTGCGTTAATTCTTATCTTTGTTTTCCAAGCGGATGCGTGAGGACTTTATGTCGTAAAGTGTTTTCACACGACTAGCAACTAATCGGCACTCTCCTCGGTCGAGAGAATCACAGCTACGCGTGACTCGCTCGCTCTCGCGATCTCTCGGAGCGAAATCTTAGAAAAGAAACGGTGGCCGACTACTTCCACGTAATTTCGGAAACTCCATTTAAACGACTCGCATTTTAAATTGTATCTACAAGAAATAACATCAGAGACCTACACGCGGAACAGCTTTGTCCCTCGTTGTCGCGTCTCCGTCCGTCTCGTACGCGACCGGATAAATTATCTTCGTGTGCGTGCTTCGTGCACGATCAACGGCGTTTAAACTCAGAGCGAGAAGAATTTCAAAAAAGTTTGCGGTGGTATCGGTACGTGGAGGGACGATTGATCGACGTCGGCGAGCTTCTCCTGGAACGCCGGATCCTGATCGGCAATGCACGGGTGACCCAACGATCGCCAGAATAGGCACCGACAATTGCGACACAGCTGAATCATCTCGGCGTACTCTTCGCGCAGCCCGAACGACCTTTTTCCATAAAAAATTTTCGTTAATATCGGTTATATATTTTACATTTATAATTTTATATTAGACTGGGTCAAAAAAAAAAACAATTTTTTTTCTCTAACAGTACTGTGAAAATATCGTTTATGACAAAAACAAAATTGCCTGAAATTTTGAGTCCTTAATATGTTAAGAGGTTCATCATTATAATCATTGATTTTTACGTAGCTATCTTATTTTTTACACATAACTCGGAATTAATCAATGTCAAATTTTTCACCAGTTCATGTCCTTAAAAGAAATTTAATGCTCTACAAAAAAGGTCTCTTAACATTTTTCTATCAATTCATTCCCTAATAAATCCTAGTAATCAATAATTACTTTAGAATTTTATTTCAACATTGAATAACTTTGAAAGGAATTTATTGTAACCATGGCCTGTAATTATTTATTGTACGTTGTACCATTTTCGACGAGTATCAACTAGCGACAGTCTCACCTTCGCGCGATAGTGAATATAGTCTTCCAGTCTTTTCCAGGGTTGTTCTGCCTGGTGGTCGATATCTGTTGTGGCGTAAAGTGATACTGAGCCAATTCGCGCCAGATTCTCTGTTCCTGGGCGAGTACCGCCAGGTGCTCGCAAGCCGCCGATGAAGCCTCAATATCACGGGGGTCGCTAAGTCGCAAAAGAACCTCGCGTCTGCACTCGGGCGGCAGGTCCGACCACTGGGGCTGCTGCTCCTCGTCCGGCTACAAAATTTCATATTATACATTGTTACAAAAGTTTCGAAATTTAAAACAAAGTTTTCAAATATGTATATTTGAAATTTATCCATAACAATGAAATAAACACAACATAATATTACACTGCAAATCCAAGTGTGTTATTTTAAAACACATAAATGTTTATTTTAAAACATGTGCTGGAGAAAGTGGTCTTTTTTTAACTGAAAGCAGTGAAGCAGATGGCGTTTTCCGTAACTGTGAAAAAAAGTACTTTCTTTCACAGTTGTGACGTCACAGTGAAAAAAAGTACTCTTTTCACAGTTACCGAAAGCGCCATCTGCGTCACTGATTTCAATTAAAAAAGACCACTCCTTCTAGCACTTATTTTAAAAAAAATCGTGTGACACACGTGTGACGGGGGACTTTATCGAACTCGTGGATCAATCCTTTCAGCGAGGACCTTCTACTCGACTTCGCCTCGCCTTCGGCTCGGCTACGTCTCGTCTACGGTCCTCGCTGACAACATTGGTTCACTCGTTCGAAAAAGTCCCCTATGTCACACTTGTATCACAATGTACTGATTTCTTGTAGTCATTTTTGAGACGTTTCCCGGTGTGTTATTATTTAACACACAAAATATGTGTGTTATTTTAATTCATCTAAGTGTGTTATTTATACACACATATTATAAATGTGTGCTAAAATATTATAAATATTTTAAATTGAATTTTCATTTATCTTCCCACGTGTATTTAAAAAAAAAAAAAAAATACCTAACATACATAGTGTTCACCTGAGTTATCGTTATCGAAGAGGCTATTTGTAGGATTCTCTCGAGGGCGGCTTTGTGCTTCTCCCACAAAATCACGGAACCAAGAGGTCTGCCGCCCCAGCAGCAGCCGGCGCTGAATGCCCTCACGCGCTCGATCAGCCTGCGTAGCCTGCCGGTTTGCTGCTGAGATAGCGATACTGCGGATGGAAAAATTCAGTATCTCCGAACGATATCAATCTTTCCTACATTTCGACCGTTTCTTTTTTTTTTTTTTCTATCTCGCACCTTCGAGGGCAACCTCCTCGAGCATGTTGAAGAGGACGCGCTGCGCGCAACCGCTCAATCCGCCCATACGATGACTCACGAGGAGGTCCAGGAGTCGTACGATGTAGTTGAATCGCCGACAGTCGTGCACCGCCGACAAGAAGTCCAGCCTCTTGAGGGCGTCGCTCAGTCCATTGAAGCCGGCGATCTGTCGATTTAATTTTAATGAAAATCCAAAATTTTCAAATCTTATAAGAGAAATGAGTTTTTAAGAGTAATTAGTTTTCCTAATAAAAAACAATTTAATACGATTCTTTAACACTAGATTTACGGAACCCGTCATTTTGACGGATTTCCAGTTTTATTAACACATTATTAATGTAAATATGTATCTTTTCTTCCCATTTAAAGTTAATAGTTTACAAGTATACTGGTTTATAATTCATTTTTTTCAAAAAAAATTTATGATTTCGTTATTGTTTCACATTGAAACTTTTTCATGAAAATAGGTATGTAAAAAGTGTCTGTAAATCTAGTGTTAACCATGGTACCATTCAAGGGTTAATATTTCGATAGGGTTGAGATTTTCGAGTCGTCGCAGTAGCTCAACCCTTTAATTAGGCATGTGGGGGTTCCAGAGATCCACGAGGCTAGCACAGAGCTTTTCCGAGAGCGCGGATTTTCGGCTTTGAGGAATATCGATCGGGCGGAAAATGCGGGTCATACGGGCTTCCCTTTAGCGCGATACGAGCTCAACTTGGCGGTGTCTTATCTCTCGCGCCGAGAATTTTCCCTCGGTATCGTTCTCGCGAGCCGAGCCAGGACGCTTTCTCGAGGCGATCGCCCCTTTTTTCCTCCTTCCTTCCGTCGCGAGAATCTCGTCTAAAAATAAGCTGCGCTGCGGCGAAAGGAGTCACTCACCTCGCGGGTGCATTTCAACGTGATGTGACAGTGTGGTTGGACGGCATTTTCTGAAACGAGAAGAGAGAAAGGGGGTCAGAATTGAGAATTTTCCAGCCGATGAATTTTTTCTAGAGCAACGAGAATAAAACGTATCGCGGTTATCGATGCAATCGAACGTACGAAGTACGCGCGCCGTCTGGATTTCAGGCCAAGGTGATAATATAAACGGGAGAGCTTCGAACTAACGGCGTGGATCCGTCGGCCTTCGGAGTTTCGGATAATCGCTACGTAAACTCGCGTCGTTCCGTGACGAGAGGAATTGAAAAATATCGCGCGTAGACCCGCGAGTTATCGGGGG
>NCVS01000496.1:167798-194043 GCA_003055095.1 Goniozus legneri | reverse complement strand
GGGGGCGAGAGGGTGGAGGAGCTGGGACAATCGATTAACCACCTCACCTTTCTTCTTGTCCTTCTCCTTTTTGTCGACCGGCTCTTTCTCGCTGCTGCAACAGAAAAATTTGCGTACTTTGGCTGGAGTTCTGGTTGCGAGAGGATGAAAAAATAAACGAGACGTGACATCACGAGAGAGATAAGTTCGTTGACTCGAATCGCTTCGCTACATACGACATAAGTGGGACTTTATTTCTCCTTATTTATTTCGAGACTCGTGGGCGGGGGAGCTTTTTTTTTACCAGTGCAAACGTGTAAAAAATGTTCCAGCGGGTTGTACATGGAAAATGCACTCCTTCGTATCTCGCGGTGGTAACGGTTTCAGATTAATCGGACGTCGCAGGAAAATAGCGAATGTCGATTAAGAACGGTCTCTCGCGTGCTACACAATCATATTTCTACGCCCACTAGACAATAATTTACAACGAGAAATCTGATTGATCGTGAGAATTGTATTGAGAAAAACAGAAAATCTTTCATTCTCAGCTTTTACTATTTATATTTATAAATAATAATAGTAATAAAAATTGCCAATATCTTATTAAATATTTAATTCGTAAAATTTATTTGAATATATCACGTGGTATTTCCAAACAAGTCTACCCTTTTTATTATTTATAAACTTCGCCTCAACGAAGTCAACGGCCGCCAATTCCCGTAGGTGTTTCTCGACAACAACGGACAAAACTCCGAAAGTTTTCGATTCACAAGGAGAATGAACGAAACCGCGTTAGGTGCGCGATCGCGGTAAGATTAGAGCAGATTGGATGACGCGATCGGATACTCTCTCGATGTTTTATCGAATGAACGCGACTCGTTGCGATATCGCGAGGGAATTTCTGTCGACTGGGATTCGGCGAGACAAAGTTGAAACTCGTCTTACTTTCGTACCGGAATAGACTCCCGTTTTTCTTTGTATTACTCGTCTGGTTAAGGTTTTAATAGAACATCGTGTCGCAATCGAGCCTGCCGGATTGCGCACCCACGCGATTACTGAATTAATAAGTGGTTCGACTAGCTCTGCGTAACAGCGCTGAAAAAAGGGCTGAGATACTATCGTGCGATTCCTTCGTTCTCACCGCTGAATTCTCTTCAATCGAAAGATGATACACAACTATTCCCCACTTTTCTAAATTCTTATGTAATATATTTGTTTACGTCAGACGAGAAAACTGTAAAATACTATTTGATATTTTCTCTAAAATTAAAATCGTGAAGGCCTCACTTTTTGAGACAGTGACACCTCAATTCACTAACAAATTAGTGAGAATTTCACAATTTCAATGAATTAATATTCACTATTTTAATAGTGGTATACTTTTAACTATTTTAAATAGTGAGTATTCACTACTAAATAGCTATTTTTCACTATTTTAATTTTAGAGAGTTCAATATTATTATACTAGAATTATTATTTGATTTGAATTAACCCATTTGCATCATAAGCGCATATATGCGCGCATTTCACTTGGAAAATACAATAAAAAAAAATGTTGGCGATAAGAACGAATCTTTCACTTTTCCGTGTGATGCAAATGGGTTAAAAAATTTGTTCGTCCGTGATTCGATTTAAATGAACCGAGCTACCGAATTACAAATCGAAAAATGATTAAGGGATAGAGCGAGGAAATGGAGGAAGAAATTGGGGAGTTCGTCCTTGCCCTTCCTCGTGGCACGCGCGTCCTGGCGCGAGGTCATCGAGGGCGCTCGTCGACGGCGGAGACCTTGCGCTAATGCGCTTATGCGCACGACGACGCGTGCGGTCGACGCCGGTAGCGAAACCTCACCTCTCATCATCTACACGCTTGTTCTCTCGCTTCGTTGCGCAACGCGATTCGCGGTATTATTACGAGTCGACGAGAAAGACTCCCGCGCAATATCAACGTTCACCCAATGGGAAACGAATTTGTTTCAACGTGGTTGCGAATTTTTAACAATTTGTTTAAATTAAACCAGAAAGAGAAAGAGTAAAAGGAAGAATGAGAGTGAAAAATGGAGATAGAGAAAGAACGATAAATTTTTCACAGATGTTCATTAATTTATTTTATTCCTATAAAGTTAAAGAGTAAAATTGAAAAGATTAACCTCGTCTCGAGTTTGACCCAACTATAAATAAGCGGAGAATAAAAAAGAGCTCTCGAAGCAATCGATAGATTTATTTTCAATTTTCAATTTTTTTTCGAATCCCTAGAATAGCGTATGAGTTCGCATGTGCGCATTTCGCGCTCGGTAATTTTTTGCTACCATTAGATAATTGCGCGCGGTTATTACGCGTTTGGTTTTACCATCGGGAGACCACAGACGAGCGAACGAAACGGTAGAAACGGCGAGCCAAAAGGTTCCAGCCAAGTGACTCACTACCAGTTAATTAGATCTCGAATCAATCCAATTGTTTGCATGTTTTTTCTTCTTTCTATCTTATTCCCTCTCGGATATCCAAAGCGGATTTAGTCGCGCAAATCTCTTGAACCCACGCCAGGATTCTCTTTTTTTTTTTCTTTTCGACGTTTAATCACGCGACCGTCTCGCCATATTCTCGCCGTTTTATTTTTTCCTGTCTTCCGCTCGGAAATAAACAAAATAACGCCGTCTCGAGGATGGAGAAGAGGCGGAGCAAAATTTTGCAAATCTCGTAATAAAATTTCGCTCCTTTCATTTTACCGTAATTGCGCGAAACTGGCCGTATCGCGTTTTTACTCGAAGACAATTTACAGTTCATTTCAGAGAATCGAGGCACAGAAAGTATTCTGAGACGTTGGAATAAATAAAGCCGTTGGATTATAAGATCGCGTAAAATCGTCCAACGGGACGTTTATGACGCGTGGGCCAGCGCCGGGACGATTTTTCCCGTACTATCGATAGTCTCGCTTCTATTTCTCTTTTTATCGGAGAGCGGAGAGAGAACGAAGCGATACGATTTTAATGAGAGCGGTGCGTCACTCGCGCTTTCACTGTTCCGGCCAATTACCTTCCTCACGTCTTCCTAATTTTCACCGTGTTTGCTCCTGCCCGCCGATTATTTCTTACACCTCGGCTAGAGAAAGCGATTCGCTCGTCCGCGCTCGAATTTTCTATTTATTTCGCGAAAATTGCGGGAATAACGCGACCCGGGTGATTCTGTAATCGAACAAAATGAAAATTTGATCGGGAATGGCCGTTATGCAGCGCCGAATTGGTATAGGTCGCGTTTCAGCTGGGTCGTGACCCAGATAAAATTCAACCACGGGGTGCGCGCACGCGTCTGGCGGCTCGAGCCAGATGTTTTCGCGATTTCTCGCGTTCCGTTCCTCGTTCAAGGATACCGGAGAGAATCCTGTCGGTGACAATCTCAAACGCTGCAAAGCCCAAAATCAACATATTCGCTATTCTCGTTTTTCTTACTTCTATCAAACAATATGATCGGCTGACCGTCATACCAAAACCAACTCAATTATAATAAAAATTAATTATTAATAAATTATTATATAACGGTTTTCACGTTCATTTTCCATACATGCAATTTTCTGAATGAATCTCTCTTACGTGCGTTCTTCGAGGACGTACCTGTCGTTGAAGAACAAAATTAGGTGTATTGCTCTTGAATATTTATTATCGATTTATGCAAATCTCGGCACTTCTCGTGTGATAAAAATTAAATGAAGTAAGCAACACAGAGAAACGTTTTATTTTACATACACTACGCGAAATCAATCTGTTTTATTCAAGAGAATCGCACCGGAAACCGAACCCCAAATGACTCATTGCGTCTGTTCGAATTTTCTCAAGGAAAAATTTATGTTGAAACGCGAGATTTTCTTTGCAGACCTTTTGGAAAATTGAAGTGGGAATTATTCGGTTACAAATATACTATCACGAGACGCTAAATTTATGTGTATAATAGAATTACACGTAACATTGTACCCTAAAAATTAGTACCTAATTTTTAATAAATAAATTCCTGATATAAAAGTATTTGAACTTTTTTCATCATTTTCCGCGGAATCATCACGGATGCGCACCGGAAGCGAATTTCAAGCCTCCGTTTTACTCGAGAAAGCGTGTCGCGAGTGCTCTTCCGCGCGAGACGCCGAAAGACGGGACGGAAAACTCCAGCGAAGAAAGAATTTTTCGTAACGTTATTATTTATAGGTAGGACGGTTGGAGAGCAATTAAGCGGTGCTTGAACTCTCTTATCGGTCGCGAGCTTTCTATACGCGAGCTTGAGGGTGAAAAAAGAAACGGTATTCGGCAGAAAAAGACGAGAAAAATACACGCTAAACGCGCAAGCGTGAAGCACGCACTGCTGAAAAGCGCTTTTCCCTCGCTGATAACCTCGGAAAATTTACCGCGAAGGAACTCGATTTTCTACCTCTGGCTAGTTTTATCGATTCCAAAAAAAAAAAAATGATCGTGAAATTATCCACCGGCACGTTCCTCGTTACGTACGAGTTATAACTTGTAACGACAATTTTATTTCATAGAGAAACAGCTGAACGAAAGCGGGTTTATATTGTGAGGATAGAACGTGACCGAACAAAAAGGAAAAATTAGTGGGTAGAACATTTGAATTTTGAGTGGTAAATTAATGCAGTTGGACGTTCGAGAAAACGCGAGTCGAATCGATGGGGAGAACGAGAGATGCGTTTTGGTGCACGTAGTATTGCGCGCCGAGTATATACACTAACGTAGTGTTTACACCGTACAGCTGTTACCAGGGCTCTATACAGAGAGCGTGTGTGCATTCGCAAACAAAGAAGTCGAATGCGTCGTATTCCTGCGATTGTACAAATTCGTTATCGAGTCTGTCCATTGAATTCATAAAATATCGCGTACAGAGTCGATTATAAGTCGATTAATGAATCGATAATGAATCGATTATGAATGTTTTTATTTCTAAGCTCGAATTAATTTCATACTTTTAGAGGTCATTTCCGTATCTCTAAGCTCATTGCACCCGAGCGTGACTACTCTCTTCCACGAATTCGACAAAAATGACTGGCGTGCGATGTAAACAAACATGGATCGAGTGGGAGCGAGAGAGAGAGAGAGAGAGAGAGAGAGAGAGAGAGAGAGAGAGATAGAGACGGAAAAAACGTCGATTCGATCGATGTAACAGCTGTAAACGATGCACGGATGCAACGTCGAGCGCAACTGCACTTTCCGTGCCGACGATTTCGATCGCGAGATGTCAACAAAGCGACGCAGAACGCGAGACGATCGCGTCAAACGTGACGTTTCGACGTCACACTCGCGGACTCTGCCATTCGAAACGGTGAGAATGGCGCTCCGCGCTATCCGCGACACGAAACACAATTCGCGATCTACGTACGCATCGGCGTTGAAAATTTTCCACGCTAAAAACTCACCGCAACAACAAAGAGAGCGTCTTGCCGTTCGCGCACTCGAGTATTTTCTTTTTTTCCCAGCCCTCGACGGTCTTAACCCATTCCTCTCCGGGACTTCGCCAATCCTTCGATATGAACGGCATTTTAGTTAACAGTTTTTTTTTACTTGGTTAAAATTTTGTTCTCGTATTGTTTATTTTTTTTCTTCTTCGTTGGCCAATGAGACTTTTCCGAACGGGCTAGCCGTCTCTCTCTAGCCCGTTTCGCGAGAGAACACGTCGCGACGACAGGCACCGACTCCGGTGCCGTACAGTTACGTTTTGCCACCCCGCGAGTCGCGAGAAGACCGCGGATCGACCGCGCATGGCTTTGTTTCCGTGACGTCACGCGTTCATCAGCTGTGCGCCTGTCCAACTGCGCATGCGCCACTACACTCATCAAATTGTCGACGTTTTAACGTTTTGTTTTGGTAGAAATTAAGGTACATTTTTTTCCATTGTGGTTTTTATTTTTCAAAAAAGTCATTGTCAATGGACACTAGTAAAATGTTATAACATTTTTTTAATTCGTAAAAACGATTCGTCACTATATACAAAAATAAAATTAAAATTTATGAATTCATTTTGTATAATTCGTCTATCAGACTATTCAACTATTCATAAAGATACGGCTTGCATGCTATCGCTGATTGTTGCAATTTCACTCTTGCTTTTGGATTTTTGTATCTCGGTTATCGGTTTCTCGTCTTTCACTTCTTCATCCAATTCAGCTTCGGATTCAGAATCCGATTCCGTTTCAGATTCAGATTCAGTCGGTGGGTAGTCAGGCTCGGCTGTATAAAATTTATAAATGGAATTAAATGTAATGCAACATTTTTGTACGTTTAAAGCTTACCAAGCCTCAATAATCTTTCGTTGTGCGCGTCGCTTAGGAATTTCTCTTGAACTTCTACAATTTCTTTAGCATTCTGGCATTTGGCGTAATTTGTCAGTAACTCTAAATTCAATGACTTGAATGAATGGCCCCAAGAAAATTTACCAAGATAGTAATCCGCCTCTTTGTTAAATCCAGTGATATACAATGATGCAGCGATAGCTTCCACGCAACTCAATTGACAGGGCTTGCCATAATTTATTGGATTAGCTGCTACAAGGAAAGGCAGAAGACGAGGATGCGATATCTTCATCCTATGGAAAGGTGTGTCATTCAAACGAGCCCAACTGCAATCAACAACGGCAACACCATACTCTTCGATTATATCCCTGTCCTCGGGACATACGCTCTGAAAAATTTTTACCAAAATTCAAATGATATATCTGCTATTTAGGAAAACCATTTTATATCAAGTTATACCTGTTTTCCTTGAGGAGATAAGACTAAGCCATTGAATCTTGTATTTAATTTCAATGTTTTAATCAGGCCATGTCTCGACAATTTTTTTCCAGAACATTTTCTAGGGTCGCAGTGTTCAAAATCCCACATGGCCACAGGAAAATCGATTGCCAGCTCTTCATACTCTATAAGATTATTTTTAAATGATTTTAATCAAAATAAAGAAATAATAATCGATGTGAAAGAATAGTTTAGATAATGAATATATGTAGTGAATACCTGATCCTGATCCTGAACCCGATTCATCTTTATCTGATTTGTCTTGCTCCTGACGATATCTCTCTGCTTTTCCAACCACTTGTCGTGGTCGTTTCCCCGTATACATCTTGTTCTTTCCTTTTCCCTTTCCTTTTCCAGACATATTCCAATGATACTATTCAAACTAGAGTCAACTGAACGTGGAAGAATCTTGAAGAAGAATAATCATTCGTTTTCACCCGTGCAGTTACACGTTCAAATTCAAGGTTATGAGCAATGACAAACTGGCAACACAAGATACTCGGCTGTAAAGTTGTTATTGTTTTGTAAATACTCGGTCGGTAAGATTTTACAATATGATGACATATTACGTTTATTCTCAATTCTCATTATTTCAAATGGTAAATTATTCAAATTATTCATATACCTTATATTATTCGTCTTCATTATACGCCGAATAAAATTTAATAATAATTAAAAATAAAAAAATGAAAGAATAATTTTTGCATCTTATCCGGCTTTATCGATAAAACAGAATAACATGTGCAAAGTGCAAATCAATGTAAATCTACCGCGCATTTGTCACAGTTCCACAACAAAATATTATGCGTTAAATAAGTAATCTATTAAAAAATTCATACATCTTTAGACCCGATTTCTATAAATAATTTTTGAGGGAAATATCATTTATATCATTATTTACCCACTACATTATTTGATATACGGCAGTAGTAACTGGTAGCAGAATAATCGCCGTCACAGTGACGTACCATATGTGGTATTTTATCAAAAATGTGACTTATTACCGCTTACGTTATACTTAATACGTTATTGTGCAATACCGCTAATATTATAAGCGAGGAAACGTGTAACCTGAAACTCGCATACATATGTCACACTCTGGTGAATTAAATTTCTTCCCAAATGCCATATTTTTTACAAACCAGAAAGGATATTACACGTCAATCGTAATTTACTTCGATCAGTGTCTAATTCAAAAAATAAATGAGATTCATTCGTTTCGAATAATACAGATCTATTTAGTTAGACGGCCCTGAAGTTACTTCGTAACGTGATATTAACAAGTAGCTCGCTCGTAGTACCAATCGTTCCGCGGAACACAAATTGCTGCGGACTGGTTTAAACGGCCAACAAATTCCTTAAACATGCGCTCGAAGGTCTTTTGACTCTTACTGAGCATTTAAATTGCGGTTTGTTGACGACAAGCAATTTTCTGGTAAGAATATTTTTTAATATATCGTCTCTTTGAAAATTACGCTCATTTCTAAAGTCGTTGTGAAACGCATATTATAATTTCGCAATAAAATGCATATTATCAGCATTGATCATGTATCTGTACAATTGTACATTTCTCTTTGACTTCATGTTTTTCATTTCAACTATGTTTATACATGCAGCTTTGAAAAACCATGGATCCAGGTATTTTTCAAAAATCTATTAAAAATATGTTGTCTAATTCAGCAGTCCAAAAATATGTGATTTTTGTTCATGTGGAAAAAGTTTCTTTAATTATAAAATTTCTGAATTTTTCAAAAAAAATAGGTACAAAATTTCATTCATAGTTGATAAATCTGTAAAGAATATATTTAATGAATCAAAAATGTTTAATTTTCATGAATTAATAGTTACATTTAATATTTTTTTCTAATATTATTTTTTCAGAGCATATTGGTACCGAAACTCTTGTTAAGTTGACTAGCTGGATACGCAGAATTTGGGAAATGAAACGTCGAAATGGTCCAGTTCAACAATGGGTTGATTCTATACCATCACCCTCAAATTCAGTTGCAAACGAATCCATAAATATTCAAGAAAGCCGAACCAATAATGATAGCGTTCAAAGTATGCCTAAAGATATACCTAATGCAAAAGGTAGATGTTCAGATACACCTTTCATGACTTCTTCAGCACCAATAGAGGTTCCTCAATTTCCTGTTTTAGCAGATAAGTTACCAAAGTGAGCAAATGGGAATAAATATTTGTAACATTTTACAACCCAATATCTAATTATCAAATATATTAAAAATATCAAAATTTGTAGTTCTCTTCCACAACATAAATTAGTTCGTGACACCAGTTTTCAATCAGACAGCAGTTACTGCAGCAGTGTTGAGAGTATATTAGAATGGAGGAAAGCAGATCCTGAAGCAATATTACTTAATCTTGGCTTTGGAGCTGATTTACCTAACAAACCTGAGGATCCTGGACCAATTACCGCAAGAATACCAAAAAGGTTTCTGCAACCATCAAAACTCAAAGGCATAGTCGTTGATAATTTCATGAAGAATCAACAAGAAACAAATGAGTCTTTCGAATCTGTATCCCTAGGATATAGGGGTCTCACTGGTAGGAACTATTGTAATTATTTTATTTAAAAAAAATGAATAGTATAGAAAATAATTTCATTAGATTATGCCTTATAGCAAAGATTAGATATTTTATAGAAAAATATTATTAATGAAAATTTAAATGTTTTGGGCTCAAAAAATATTTTTTGGTATTTGAAAATGAAAATTTTGTAGGAAGTACCGACAAGTTGTGTGTGCCTACACGTACACAACATCGCCGGCACTCCAGGTCAAGTAATTTTGTAAGTTTTGAAATGGGTCTTGTAGGTCGAATTTAAAGATGTTTAATTTTATTCTTTAATATACCTAATTGCATTATACTAGTGAAAATTTAATTTTTTTATTTATAGAATTGCTTTCATAACTGTCGCATGATTAATGAATATTCGTTCCGTGTTTTTCGATTTATTAAAACGTAATGCTTGCTTCTTAATAAAAAGTTTAGTCAATTGATTCAGGTGATTTTAAATTTCATAGTAATAGTTAAATTTTAATTTCCAAATTAATTTTTTGACTTTGTTGTACTACATTAGTTATAATTTAACAATTACTCATTTAGATATTAAAATTGTAATTATTTTATGGCTAATACATATGTTCATTACTAATTAGGTTCACCATATGTAGCACCATCAGAAATTGTACAAAAAATTATGGAGCGCTTACGTGAAAATGAAAGTTTTGAATCGGATCAATATTCATGCTATAATTGCGAACAGGACTGCCCGGCTCAACAGAATGGCACATTATCTGTGCTTTCACCCGATAATCGGGAATTTTTGGAACGGATAAGGAGTAAGAGTCCTGATCTACGTAGTAAACGAATGATAATTGGTAAATTATTATTTTTGTCAATTAAAACATTAGTTCGAGATTATTACATTTTTTTTTCTCATAAAATATAGGACAAAAATCATTTGCGTTTGATTACGATGGTGACTTAATAGAAGTAAATTCATCAAATACGCATTCGAAAAATTCTGGAGATGAAAGACAGGGACCAAATGGATTATTGAATATGCCAAACAAGATAATTGAAAATAGACAAACCAAACCGTTTTTTAATAGTCTTATTCAGGAACAAGATAAATATTCCAATGAAACTGCAAATCCAGTTCCAATCACTAAAACATCAAACAGTATAGATAGTAATACCGAAATAATTGAACCAATAACAGTTTCTACCCGAAGAGCTCATCTTAAATTAATCAAACAGAATGCAATAACAGGCACAGATTCATGGGAATCAAATTCCCATCCACGACGAGCTAGCGATGGTTTTTGGGAGACTGAAACCAAAATGGTCGACAATCAATCTACTACAGATGGGCGAAGATTTAGTGATGGTACTGTCAGTACTAAGAACAATCATAGCTCATCTCTTTATTATAGAAGAAGACATTTAAAACGTCAAAGTAGAATTAGCGATAATGATGAAGACACATATTGCGCCTCAGAGACTTCGCCTACAAATACTATAACGTATAATGAATTTGCCTCTGTTTTTAGTAGTGATTCGTCTCAAGATAAAAATGACATTTCTGAAAAGCTAAAAATAATTGATTCGGTACAAATTAGCGACAACTCGGAATACGATACTGAAAATTGTATTCAACCTGAAACACATACCAGATCTCAAGTACCTTTGTTACATGAAAAAGCATTAAACTCTAATTTAGAGCCTAAAGAATCAGTGAATAATGAAGCTGTTCGTTCTTCAGATGAAATTACAAGTAACTACAAGAAAAATGTAGAACGTGGTTTTCCGCAAGATGAAACTAATTCTGTTACTTGTTGTTTTTCAAACATTAAAAACGATAAGAAACTCGAAAAAAATAAGAAGAAATCGGATAGAAAACCAAAAAATAAACGAGAACTGGTTGAAATTCGTGGAATGTTAAGTAGCGTACTATCAGTTAGAATGGAACCTGGATTTTGATGAATTAAACAGGGTAGTAATGGAAAACGTCACATGGCTTTAAAAGATGATAGTCAATAATAGTAGTCTAATCGTGATATAGGAATATAATATAAGCCATGATGAATATTGAGTCTTTAATTTTTCTAGAGGCTTACAGCTTTTTGAAAAATTTTTAATTTTATAGTTAGTTCTTTTATTATCTATGAAATATATATTTAATAATATTTTTCAATCAATGTAGGAAGTAATTGTTGTATCCTGAGAGTATTTCATATCAAAATTAGTTATTCTCAGAATTTACTAGGTATTAGTTTTATGAATTTCGTGCACAATCTCATTAACAATCTTTAACATGCGAAATCTAGTCTTACAAATTGAAAGAACATTATTTGGACCAAAAATATCCAATTTTGATTCTGAAAAATTCAATTATTTCATTAAAAATGAATTATAAATAGAAAAATGCACATTTTCTGTGCCAAATAATTGTGAATTATATTTTTGCCAAAAAATTTAATTCCTGAAATATTTTATTGAATTTAATATTATTTAATATATATATATATATATTTTATATAAGATATTTTTAAAATGTATAATTCATATACAACTTCTGATGACATCACAAGATTTTATAATCATTTTATCAAATATATTAGTGAATCAAACTGATAATCATAGACATAATTTTGTTATCATCAAATTTTTATTTAATAATTTATTGTGATACATAAAAAATTAAAAACTCAAATTTTTCAACTATATGTGAATCAAATTTACAATCTACGTAAATATTAACAATTATGACCAATCTGTATAATTATGTGCTCAAGAACTTTAATTAAAAAATTAAATCTTTTATGACGACAATATAATTTTTACTCACCTTACATATTTTTTTAATCTATAATTAATTTATAAGAAAATTCGTTCTGATACATGAATGCGGATGAAAAAATCATAATTTTTATTTCCATTACTATTATTCTTATTAATACTATAAACTCAAATTAAAAATTTTTATTTTAAAATACCTTAGTTACAAAAATCAGTTCAGAAATTATGCATGAAGTTTGAACAAGACGTAAATTAAGTGAAAAAGCAGGATGCCATAATGCTAAAAATTCGATTAGATAACAATGATTGTATATAGAAATTGATATTTTCCTAAATGGTAATACAGACTATGTCTGGTCCAAAATATAAATGCTGGGATACTTATTGGAAGTTTTGCTTCTATTAACTTATATATTAAGTGCAATCATGAAGAATGGTTCAATTGATAAAGGCTGTATCTATTACGTGTTTCCTAATCACAACAGATTAAAATTTCATCACAATTCATTTACGGAAATAATCAATGCATTTATCACACTACATAATTATTCAATTTTTCACCGGCATAAAATCTCAATTTCTTTCGTATCGTCAAATTTTTCAGAGTGACAGATTCGTAAAATAGTTTTACTCGTGATTGATGCACATATAAGGTATTTGGCAAAAAATTGCATCGATTACGCCTAAAACTATTACGCTCGGTACAAATAGATCTGTAGTCCATTTTCACCTTAATTATAAATATGAACCAACTACATTACCACTTCATCATTTGCATCCATATGTATATGTAAATGTGTTTGTATAATGTTGGTATAATGTTGGTGTGGTGAACGTGAATGTGTGTTTCGACAGCACATTTTAGAACATATACGAACAAATAAGTGAAAACTCATTCTGTATTTAATCTTCTTTTTCCTCTCTGAAAAAAATAATAGAATAGTAAATTGATAATGTATACCAATTGAAATTTATAATCGATTAGCCTTATTTGCTTATTACTCACTTTGTGATTTCTTGCTGTTGTTGATCCAAATGAAGTTCAACAATAGTCTCTGTTCTACTTTGCACTTTGAAAGATACCTGTGCTGCTATATACTTATCCTTATTATTCACTGACCAGCCAGAATACTATAATAATTCAAATACATACAGATTAAATTATATTCCAGTATAAAAAAAATATATAGTAAGAAAATGTTGAACTAAAATAATCACCGTTGATGTGCTTTTGTACAATGTTTTTCCATCTTCTTTGAAAGGTAAAAACTTTTGAAGCAATGCTTTTCCATCTATCCTCCACAAGGTGGGGTCATTTCCCATGCCAAGATCGGATTTGGCAACAACGAATGCACCAGACTAAAAAATATAGATGCATTAAAGTCAACTTTAACTGTTTTCACTGATAATGAAAATTGAAAAACCCTAAATAAATACCGTGAAATCTCGAGGAAGTTCTCCCCCAGATTCATTAAAGCTATTGTCATCTGAATCTTCCTCGTCTTCATCATCCTTGTCGTCATCTTCTTTCTTGGAGCGTCTTTTCCTTTTTGGTTTTTTCCCAGAATCTGAGTCTGAATCCTCTTCTTCGTCCTCATCCTCTTCATCTTCTTCTTCTTCTTCGTCTTCTTCATCTTCCGAGTGGTGTCTTTTCTTTGCTCCCCTCTGAGGTCTTTTTTTGGCTCCACTCTGCTGACAATAAAATAATTATAAACATTTTCAGTGAAAATAAATCATATCACGACGAATTATGAATTTAAAACTCAGCTAATAACATTTAATAATTACGAACGAGTAAAATAAAAATGCTCAGTATTATCGACATATTGAAATAAGACTTGCGAATCGCGAATAGTTGAATGATATTTGGAAAAGTGACCGACCGGCGCCACTGGCCGGCCGGCGACAATGGCTGCGACAGAAAATACAAGCTCCGTATGACGATTAATACCCACTATCTCGGAAAATACAACTTAACAGGCGTCATGTTGGTAGACGAGATGCGTCGTAAAGGGCGAATGTATGCAACACTGTCATCACATGAAAATCTCGTCGAGACTAATCGATTAAAACGAGTTTTGCAAATGAGCAATTCAAACGACGGTGTTGTCCCAAAACTACAAATGGAGTCTTCCATGTCATGTCTCTTACACAAAATTTTTACAAAAAGAAGTCAATATGAAACGTAATTGAATGTTAGGCAAGAGATAAAACCCTCAGTATACGATATTAGGCAAAAGATCAACCGAACACGCTCTATGAACTAACGTGCCGAATCCGAATGGTCATAGCGAAACTCGGTTAAACGATAAAAAAATGTTCCTCATGACTATAGCAATATAATCGGATAATTCAGAAGTGCAGAAGAGATGTCGATTGATATGATAAACGAGTAGCTTTAACTTACTTCAGCGTCGTGCTCTGGATTCCATTCTTCTTCGGACGCACCTTCTACTTCCTCGGGATCATCCGCGGAATACTCATCTTCGTCGGAAACGTCCTTCGTCTTCTTCATACTCCCCTTACGCGAAATTTTGTTATTTTTTTTATTCACACCACGACGAACAGCGAGCAACGAGCTCGTCAAAATTAGCAAGATGGTAGGTAAAAACGATTAAACCGCCAAGTTAGTAGACTCGCTAGCAAACACTTTGCACTGAGCCTGCGATTCGACGTGCGCCGAACACTTCAAACAATATGGCGTCGATCTGTAATAGCGGTTTAGCGGATAGCTGGGCTGCCTGCGCAGCCACTTCCACGCATAACGGAAACGACGCACAATCACCGCGCAAGTATCGAAAATGCAGTCTAAAATTCATCCAATTTTATTTACATTCCGCCTCCATTGCAATAATGTTCTAATGAGGTTCTCATTAGCAATCGCATCTTAAACCTAATATGTGTGTAGTACCAAATTTCGTTCTACAAGAAACAATAATTATTTACGAATAAATATAATTTGAAAGGTAACGAATTAAACTAATTGTTAAATTACGAACCAACCTCAAAGCGATACAGTCAATAGACAGATTAAAATCAGAGCGAATCAGTCAACAGATTTATTCATATCAAATATAATATTTTATAGATATTAACTAAAGGTTGAAAGTTCAATATCTAATATATTAATATTTTTGCGGAAATTTTTTGTGAAATATATCAATTGGTAAATAGGTTATGAATAACGACGTCATATGTACAATAAACGACAACATAATTATATTGTTGACGATTGTTGTTTTTTTTTTATTCAATTTTTTTGTCACGATGAATATTTTTTAGAATTTGGAGCGAACTCGAAACTCGGTGGGTCGATATGGAGACCATAATGCGCACGCGTATTGCCGCGAGACGTTGGGGCTCGCCTCTCAGTGTTCGTAAGGTTGGCTAACCCTGTAGAAGGGGTTGACACCACGGATTCGCGAGTTTACGTCAAAAAGGACATCATGTTTGAATTGTACGGAGTCGGCAAAGACAGCATGGTTTATCGTTCACCGCCGCCGAGACGCAAAGAAGTCGACATTCTCGAGGTATCGAGTACGACGAGGCCTGATAATTTACGCTTTATTTACATCTTAAACTCGCTTCCCCGATCAAAATATTAAGATTTTTTTTCTCGTAGACCCAAACTTTGGATTCGCGTTTTCGTAATGAGAATGAATCGATAAACGATCGGAGATAATTTAGCATTTATCGACCAAGGGACAATGTTTACAGACGTGCCTACAGCTCTCGTCGCCGGAGCTGATGAGGAAACTGCCGAACGGCGATGCCCTCCATCATCTTAAGGACACTGTCGTTTCGACGTCCTCCGATAAGGACAAGGAACCGCCGCGCGAGAGCGGTAATATCACAATATTATTTTGAGAATGGCCTAAGACATTTTCTCTTGACGGCAGAAATTAAAAGAAATATTTTACGTAAATAAGTATTTTGTAGGGTGTTTAGAGAGACGATAGAGTGAAAATTAGAAAATAGACTAAAATCATTCTTAAAATGAACGTAAATTAATCTCTATAAGAAGTAAACGACGTTCGAGAAAAACCACAATGGCAATATTAAATTAATTTTAAAAAAATGACCACACGTCGAAGGCGCAACAGTTAGTACCGTAACTTTGTAATAAGTTTGCAAAAAATGAAATCGTTCGTCTGTGAAAAATGCTTACGTGTGGAACCGTCGCAACCGAGACATAAAAAAAATGACCAACGGTGTTTGTTTCTGAGAAGTCATCGATCGCGATCGCGCGACACGCTCGATAGGCGTCTAGCTTTCTAAGAATTATCGGGTTCAATTTTCTACCCCTCTTCTCTTTTTTCACGCTCATTCGCGATGCTCGGTTTCGGATCGTACAAATTCACCGATTCTGTATATTTTCTCTCTCAAATTTCACACGTCATTGCGAGATTTACCTTACGTAAAATCGATTATTTGTATATTGATTGAGGAAATTACGTAAATTAACGTAAAATCGACGCTATTATTATTTTTGTTTGAGATTTCATTTCTTGCGAATGAGAATTTATAAAACAACAAGAGAAAATCTTAAAAGACGTTTATCGTATTAAATTCTAAAATATTCCCTTACTTCTTAAAGTGATATTATTAGTTTGAAAAAATAGGAATAATTTTGGATCCCATCAAAGAAAAAAACCAAGAGGTAACGTTCCAAATCGACGGACATGATTTTCTATTTTCCTAATCGACGATGCGACGCGTCGATTCTTTCGTACGTCTGTAGGTAAAAGTAACTCGCGCGCTTTCGTAGATTTCACGTATCGATGATCACGTTACGGTCATCGCGGATGTCGAATTGTAATCAGGATTAATCCACTTCCGATTGACGAACTTCAACTCGTACCGCTTTTACATTTATTTCAATTTTCAAGGTCGGAACGCGGGAAGAAGATGGCTCATGGGAATTGGTCTCTTCTTTTTATGCTGTGCCTTGATTGCCGGCGTCGGGCTACCGCTTGCCCTCGAATTAAGAAGCTCGCGACTCCTCGAGGCGCGACTGCAAGTCGTGCGGAAAATGCTGTCAGAAACTCCGTTAGTGGATGGGTAAGATTTGTATTAAATTTTGTTTGTATACAATATATTTACATATTAATGTTTTGGTTTTTTTTTTCAAGTTACTTTTGCAATCACTGATATGATTTATGCTACACGAGAATTAGTTTCTAGAAGCAAAATTGGAAACAATATTTTACACAGTAAGTTATTCAGATGGTATATGAGTTTTTCTCACTTTAATAATTCTATCCTATTACAGAAATTTCCTTCTCTGTATTAAAATTAAAATTCAGTTGATTTCACATTTTTTTTTTTTTAATTAAAAAGTTATGTAAGGATAGGGTAGTTATACACTCGGGACTGTGACACGCACAGGTATGTAATAATTGACTCTGCGTCAAAGTTACATGACTCTGTACAACGTGCAATGAGAAATTATTCCTTTTGCGACTATACAGTCAAAATTTTGTTACAGACATAATGAATTCGCGTGGAATCTGCTGAAGCATCAGGGCACCACTAAGCTCAAGAATTTTCCATTCAATGACGATCTATCCAGAAATATGAGTTGGGGTAGCCAGTGGCAAACCGACCTCCCGCGGCTCGGTCGAGGTTTGGTCGGTGCCCAATTCTGGTCCACTTACGTACCGTGTGAAGCTCAGTTCCTAGACGCTGTGCAACTGACACTAGAGCAGATTGATTTGGTGCGTAAGCTGAGCACCAAGTATCCCAGAAAGATGAGACTGGTCACGTCGAGCAAGGAACTGGAGCAGGCCCAC
The DNA here is from genome assembly GCA_003055095.1 of Goniozus legneri. Taxonomy (NCBI): domain Eukaryota; kingdom Metazoa; phylum Arthropoda; class Insecta; order Hymenoptera; family Bethylidae; genus Goniozus; species Goniozus legneri. The sequence continues at coordinate 176,169 of NCVS01000496.1, read as the reverse complement.
AAAGATGGTGTGATAGCCAGCCTGTTCGGCATCGAGGGTGGTCACAGTATAGGTGCTTCGATGGCCGTACTTAGAAGCTTTCATCTTCTTGGCGCGCGATATATGACCTTGACCCACAAGTGCAACACGCCTTGGTTAGTATAACGCGACCAGATGGCTTGTGAAAATCCATCTTGGGTTAAAAATAAATGTAATACTATATCCGAAGGAGAACCCTAATTTGGTTTATTGCTAGATCTCCATTTGGAAAATAATTTTATTTATAGTCTATTTTCTGTGTTACAATTTTAACCTTTGAGAGGAATTATCTAAAAAAATCACATTGACATCGTTATGTTCATAAGTACTTTTGATGAACTTTAAAAATTAATTCATAGGGTCTGACAAAAATTTAAAGCGCGTTCCTGATTTTCAGGGCTGATTCCTGTTCTGTTGAGAACGAAGATGCACCGATGGATTTTCATAGCAACGGGCTATCGAATTTTGGCAAATCCGTCGTGAGGGAACTGAACCGGCTCGGCATGCTCGTCGATTTGTCACATGTGTCAATACGCACTATGAGGGACGCACTTGCGATAACGAAGGCGCCAGTGATATTTTCACACAGTGCCGCTCGCGCCCTTTGCAATTCCTCGAGTAACGTGCCCGACGATGTTTTACGAAACTTGGTATGTCGTAATTATTGTTTGTTCTGCTGTTTACGTTTTGTCACTGTTATTATTATGTATTGATTTATTTTTTTTATTATTTATTATTTGTTCAGATTCCTCATGAGATTAATTCTCCACCAGACTTAATTTCGTAACTATAACTTATCACTTACGCTCAATAGCTATTGTCTCATAAGAATGACTTTTTTAAAACGGTATCTCTTCTTATCAAAATTCATCTCTGGGTCGTTTATTCTCGGTTCAAGTTTTTCACGCTTCACCCTTACTTTCTTTCGTCTGCTTTCAAGTCTCTCAACGGAGGTCTGGTTATGGTCAGTTTCGATAGCTCACATCTCAGTTGCGGTGATAAGGCATCCATGTATGACGTCATAGGTACGTACAGACTTAGTCGATACAACATCGAAGATAATCGTAAGGAAACTAATTCTTTTCACTCTCTCGACAGCTCACATAAATCACATAAGACGAACAGCTGGTGTGAATCACGTAGGTCTCGGGGCTGGCTACGATGGAATACTGAGGTCTGTATTTTTTCATTCTCATTTTACAGATTATTAATACTATTTCTACCACATTTCTATTTGTTATTTCTATTTTAATTGACAAGTTTTTTTTTAAATCCAGGATAAATTAGAGAGAAATAATATCATTGAATTCATCAATAACTGTACACTACGTTAAAAAATTAATTTTTGAGAAATTATTAAACTTGGAGTATAATTTTGAATAAAAAATGATTTTTTGACAACGCTGTGTGAAAATAATGTCGAATAACTAAACTTAAAATTTCCGTTGTAGCCCGCCGACCGAGTTACCTGACGTTTCCGGTTATCCTTTGCTGCTAGCTGAATTAACGAGAGATCGAAGGTGGTCAGCCTCTGATATCAAAAAATTAATAGGAGGAAATCTACTGCGAGTACTGAAGGAAGTCGAAATGTTGGCAAATACGATGTCTCATCAGTCGCCAGCAGAAGAATGGATACCACAGGAGCACATTGAGGATTCCGATTACTGTCGCTATCACGACACGTGAAGAACCAAAAAAATTCATCTTCGGAAACGAAGTTGTGTTTCGGTACCTGTTAAGCTATCATCGTTTTTCTTATAACTGTTAGATCTTTTTTAAGAATTTCAATCGCCACATTCTTATATCGAAATAACGAAAATCACACTCATACATTTAGAGATAAAATTGCTATATCGAATTAATTTTTTTATAAGAAAAAAAAATGTTCTGAAATATACTTGAAGACGAACGAAACTCGAGATGTGCAATTTACCTTATTTAGACTCTCTATTCTCTTCTCAGTGTCATTCACGTTATTGCAAGCGGTGTATCTATGTCAAAGCAATTATTTAATTCGATCGTACTTGCGAGCTCACAAAACGCGACTTGTAACCCAATAACGATTTTCCGCGCAGATTGTACCGTACTAGATAAAAAATAGATCTAAATCGTCCTTTCACAAAAAAAAAATTGCCAGAAATTGAGATCGATCGATTTCTCGTCTAGAACTAATCTTTTGTAAAAGACTTGCAGGTTCTGAAATAGTTCATGCGAAACTGGATATAGCTGGCGTATTATTCGAAGTTCGATCAATTTAATTCGTTTTTCGTGCGAATTTATTACGGAAGGGCAATATGTTTTTTTTATATCAAATTAACTGTAGCGATCTATCTGTTGCTTTACGATGAAATTGATTAAAACGGTGGTTGATCGACCATACGGAAACGATAGTTTTAAAATATCAAAAGACGTTTACTTTCATTTCACTGGATCGCTTATTACAATTTAAAATCAAATCTGAATTATCAAATTCAGACAAGTCTCAGATCAATCAGTGTGACGATTGTTGACCTTTTTTCCAATCTGAGAGTTCCTACAGCTCGATGTAAAGTTGCTATTATAATAATCTTAACGACACTCGTGAAAGAAATGAAATTCGACTGTATCCAATGATCTTAGCATTTCTATCTCGAAGGTTAATTGAACCCATTGCGAAAGCTCGTCCTCAATCGTAAACTTGACCTATAGTGTATACTTTGCAAAGATTATTTAGTTCGAACCGTACTTTTAGTTCACTCTAGTTTTATAAATAGATTGTTTTGTTTTACCGTGACCGATAACGATTCTGTAAATACTAGATCGTGAAGAAATGTTTGTTACTTCGTTTCGTATTCTCGGTACGCTTTGCGACAAACGAGTTTTTTTTCTCGAGCCAGTTTAAAAGCTATCATTCGGCGAATTTCGCGACGGGCTTCGAAAGCGAATACACCTATTGTAAAACCGACACGGCATGTGCGAGCGTTGTAAACAAAAGCTCAGTAGGATGAAACGAAGTCGAGAATATAACTACCGAGAATGACATTTGTTCGAATTTCAATCGGGTCGCGAAACAAAAACGTTTTGTAAGGAAAATTGTTGCGCGTTCGAATATATGTAGGAGTCCACTTCCGAGTAGAAATTTTTGCATATTGGCTAGAACCAAACGTCATGTGTTTCAATTTAGTCCATTTTAACGAAAGAAAAATCTAACACCAGTTTATTTTAATTTTAATTTATTAAAATTAATCTAACTCTTTGAACGTATTTTTGAAGCCAAACTATAATTTTTTATACTTAAATTTTAGATAAACATGAATTTATCGTATGTGGAAATTCGACGCATTTTTTGTATAATTCTCGATGATCAATCGAACAAAGATTGATTTCATAAATGGAATTGTAAAGCAGATCGATGCCGAAAGACAATGGCGCAAGATAATACATCGGATTCATAAGGGCAATAGAAGGAAGTGATGAAGTCGTTTTCGTTTCTCATTCCCAACGTTTAGTTTGGATTCTGCGTGGTCACTGAGAACATTTGATCATCCGTACGACATACATATTCATGTACGCTACTCTAAATAAGTTTGGCAACTTTTCGTTCGGAAAGATGGAACTAACCTTGCCAACGTAAACGTACAAAGGTAGAGAGCAGCGTTGTGAATCGTGGAAGGGGATTCGAGACACCGGGTTAAAGAGGCCACGATAAATTGCAATCTAATCCCCGGAGTCAGCGCGAAACGATTGTGTTTTGATACTTTCACGTGTCAAACGTGGAAATTTCGCACTGACGAAAATTAATAGTTCATTTACTATTTTTGATAATCAGGAAAAGTCCTAACTAAAAAACAATAGTAAAATATAATAGCTGTTAGTTATCGTTATCATTCGTAGTCGTAGTCAGTAGTAGTAATAGTAATTGTTGTATGTACAACAAATCTTATTTTTCATCATAAAGAATGAAATAAAAATAAAAAACGAATAACAGGATAAACCGGATTTGATTTTTTTTTCTCTAATTTGCGAGTTTCGAGAATCGCTATTAGCGCCTTTTTGCATTTATTTATAAACAAGAGTCGCGAATGGCACGAGCGAGGAAGGCCTGCGTGGACGAGACCGATAGCGTTCTCCCTCTTCGTGTGCACTCCCCCTCGTTCATCCCGGTTCTCCCGGGAGGCGATCGGCGGCGTTCGGTCCCCCTGGTCGTCCGCGGAAGTAGTGGGGCGCGCAACAACCGAAGATTAGAACTCCGCCGCTCGGCTCGCGGCCCCGAAACTTCAGTTTCGTTTCTACCAGCCGCCCCGTGGCGCATCATCAATCCGCGCCAGAGCTTTTTCCTCGCTCGTCGCTCCGACTTTTTCTTGTCGTGATTATTCCTCCAAATAAGAATTTGCTCGTCTTAAAATCTTTTGGATTCTCGACACACTTTCTCCGAGTTTCCAAGAAGTGTTTCTATCGATAGTGCATTTCACCGCAGAATATGTTTTTGTGAATAAGTGATCGAAGAGGAATATAAGTAAACGGTATGCTTTCGGCTGGAGCCGTTCGCGATAAACTGTATCTCGCTCCGTTACGCTCGCGTTCGTTCGCTATTCGTTTTCGTTTCGTAACGCTTCCCTTGCGCTCTTGATTGTGTTTTTCGAGCCGAAAAAACTTATTCTATTTTTCATTTATTCATTTTTACATTTGTTTTTTTTTATTCTGAACGAAATTCTTCAGAGGTTGATTTGAAAAATTTTTGCAAGTTTATTCCGTCTGGTCTGTTTCTCGAAAACAATTTTTCTCGGTTTGTTTGGATTCTCGAAAAGAATTCGGCAAATCGCGCACGCGTGAAGCGTCTCGCGCGTCCGACGTACGGCACGTGCGCGTTCGACTTCCACGTGCTGCCCGCGGTGGGTTTTACGCGGCACTTTCGACAAACCGCAATTCCGCGAGGTCTCGACACTTCACCCTGATATCGCCCCATCCGCCGGCTTTATAACGCGAAACAATTGATATTTTTGACGAATTTCTTTTCACCGCTAATATCGTGGAAGAAAAATAAACTACTTTGCGGTGGATGAGCTTTCGGAAGAGTAGGCGGCCGTTTTTAGCGACGATATTTCTTGGCGAGACGCCAGAGAGAGTAAACTGCTTTGCAAAAACTGGGAATATTTACGAGCCCGGTGGGGGCAAGGGACTCCGACGATGTTCCCGCCGAAAATTCGCGCTTTGGAACGGAAAGCGAACAAAGCTCTCCACGTCACGAGCCTGTCGCGAGTAGAAAAATTTCTTTGTACACTTTTGTTGTTGAATCTGATCAATTTTTTTCATTAGTGTGACCAAAAATCAGTTTTACAAATAAATGCAAAATTTCAATAGAAACAGTGTATAATACAAATAAGGAATAACTCGGAATAACTCACGAGCCTGTCGCTAGTAGAAAAATTTGTTTGTAAACTTTTGTTGTTGAATCCGATCGATTTTTAGTTGCAATTTTCATAAGTATGGGCAAAAATCAATTGTTTTACAAATAAATGCGAAATTTCGATAGAAACAGTGTATAATACAAATAAGGAATAACTCGGACGAGAAACCGATGACATTTTTCGAAACGGGGTCCATTTCGAACTAGTTTACGATTTTTCCCGAGAGCTCCACTTTCTATGCGCTACAGGCAACTGGCAGGTTTCGATCGGAGGAAAGTCGCGGACGATAGCGAACGGCGACCTTGACACTGAGCGAGATCCGAAATCGAAAGTGCGAGAGTTTCACCTACTCCAGAGAGTGGATCCACTTTTACGCGCCCGATCGTGAGATTATCGCGAGCGGATAATAATCGCGGGATCGAATAATCACGGGATGATAATGGGCTCGAGCTTTCGCTCGCGAACGAAATAATCGACTTTGCTTGCCAAAAATTGTTTAAAAAACTACACTGAGAAGAAGGATTTGTTGAATTAACGAAATATATTCAGTTGAATTATTATTTTCCATTCAACTGAGAATATTTTTAAAATATTTACTTGTAGTGAACATATATATTGTTCACGATACATAATCAAGAATTTGCAGAATTAACATCACAAATAGTTGAATCAAAAAATTTATTGAAAAAAAAAAATGAATGTTTGGTTAATAAGAATGTAGATCCAGGTCGTTCAAATTGATTTTTGACCATACATACAAACATTCTTGTTACTTCAACCAAAATACTATCGATCATAAAGAATATTATGTTAAAACAATTAAATTGATTTTATTCTTTTAATATCAAATATTTAGTTGGCAGCCCGTGACTGAAAAATCTTGTCGATTCAACTCAATTTTCAACGTTTCAACCAAATTTTTTTCTCAGTGTATACTTCCGTGCTCAAATTTTGCACTTATTGGTATAATTGATCATATTTGTGAAAATTGTGACTAAAAATTAAAGAGTAAGAAACCGTACAATCCTTGACTCGATGACCCCGCTTTGATCTTTCACAAATCCAAATCGAGAGATCGAGAAGGGAAGCGCTCGTTGCGACAGGCGAGTGGGCCGCAAAAATACGCCCGCCGATCGATCTTTTTTAATCGTCGGCGAGTTGTGCGAGCGCGAAAACGTATCTCTCATCTCTCGCTTGCGGCTCTCGAAATAAAACTCGAGGCGAGAGAGACGGGAAGAGAGAGAGAGAGAGAGAGAGAGAGAGAGAGAGAGAGAACAGAAATCGAGATGCGCCAGATGCGCCGGATGAAAAAAAAAAATCTCTCTTCTCGGTAGTTTGAAAAATTTTTCAATTACAAGAGGGCGGAGAGAAATTTGCATCCTCCTCCGAGAAGTCGCGTCGCGAAAAAATAAAACTCCGTCGAACAAAAGCGCGATTCGATGCAAAACAGCGCGGATTCCTTTCTATTTTTTTTTTTTTTTTTTTGACTGTTAATGACGCTCGCGTCTCATATGGGCTCGTCCTTTTGTGTGTCGCAGTACTGGGAGCGTTTTGGGGCGAGGCGAGCGATTTTTCACCCGTGAGGACGAAGAGGAGCCGTGAGTATGAAGTACAAGGTGAGTACGTCGTCTTTTTTCTCTCCTTGGCAGAAATCCTACCTCCCACATTTCGGAGCGCGACAACTCATCCCTTTGTCTCGATCGCTCGCGAGCTGCATGAGATAATTCGCGCGCGTACAGTCGCGCTTGATTTATCGCCGGCGACGATTCGTTCCGGGTTTCGTTTTTCTCGACATCGGAAATTTTGATTTACGATCGGAAAGATTCGCGGTTACTCGACTCCTCTCGATTGTCGTCGTTATCTCTTATTTGCTGTTTTTTCTCACGTCGGGGTGAAAAAAAAAAGAGAGGAACGATAAACGAGCGCGCGATCGAGCATCGAACAAACGGATTTAAAAATCGAGTATCCGTCTTCGCCAGGTTTTACGCCTCATTGCGAGTTCATAATGAGATCCAGTTCTTTTGCGCAGATCGAGACTAATAGCTTCCCGAGATGATCGAGACGGTCGCTCGGTTGGTTGTGCGTATCGAAGGAGATGATGAAACGCGATTGTAAAAATGAAGCAATTTCGATTAATTTTTCATGATTCGTTTTATTTTACGACATTTACGAATGCCAAGATAACGATAAATATTTATAATAGAGCTTCAATACCTACGTATAGAATAATTAAATTAGAATATTTGAAATTTTTAATAAAAAATTAGTCATTGAATTAGCTGTGATTTTTTTAGCCGTTTCAAACACTATTAAAGCAAGTCTTCGGTAGTATAGTGGTCAGTATCCCCGCCTGTCACGCGGGAGACCGGGGTTCGATTCCCCGCCGGAGAGTTTTTTTTTTTTTCAAGCGAACCTTCTACAGAGCTGGTATCTCGTATTACGATTTTTTTCATAAAATAAGATGATAACATTTATATTTTATTAATTTGCAATACATAATAGTTATAAATAACAGATTTCTGAAGAAAAGTTACTACAATATATCAGAAATAAAAATCACGAGATGAAAATAAGATTATCGGGTATTATTTGTTTCTCGCGTTGTAAGCCAAATAAGAATGCATATTGGTCGCGTGCGAGGTTGTATAATAAAACTGGTTCTCCTGCGTCTTCTTACGCGAACGTCAACCTGTTTATAACTCTGCTCACGGTCAACGGATCAACGTCGCTTAATAAATTATTCGCGCGAATTAAGGAAGAATAAGTACCCCATTGACGATCAACGGAATTGCAAACTTCGATAAATTACAGGATACGAAAATCGTATTTTGAAATAATCCGCTGGACATTTACAAACCGCGTTAGGTTCATCGAGCTCGCTCGTAAACATAAAAGTCACGGACGCGCCGAGACACGTGCAGAGTAGATCTCATTTTCTCTAGTGGAACCTCGATAAAAAAAAAAAA
>NCVS01000496.1:147700-167759 GCA_003055095.1 Goniozus legneri | reverse complement strand
AAAAAAAAAGAAAGCTATGCAAGCGAAAAAATCGCGCGCTTTATCAGAGCGTATAATTTTGGGTGCTCCAAACTCGAAACAAATTTAGAGAAAACTTCCTCTCTATCCGAAAAAGTACGAACAAAAAATTTTTTTTTTCAAATTTCGCCCAACGATCGATTCAGTACATAAATTTTCGTTTGATCGTGCTTGAGAAGAAAACAACTCGTTTGGTTTCACAATACGGTCTCATTGAAATTGATACGAAAATTAACAGGGTCCATTAAAGCAGAGATGTAGGAATCATCTGGATCGGATGAGCATCGACGAAGATAGATGGTTCTGATTATACAATTTGTTCGTCCGCTGTAAATTAAGAAAAAAGGGACGGCAAAGGAGGCGCGTTATAAATGAAAAGGCAGTCTTCATCTCGTTAGAGGGCTTCCTTCGTTGTCATCGCATGGCCGCACATTGACCTCGCGCTATATCGGTAACTGTCAGCATCTATACCCAATTGTCCGTTGTCGAAAAGAAGTGGAGCGTATACGCCGTGTGTTATGCACCAACCGACGGAATTCGAGTCAATGGCGTGCCCCGGGAGCTCGACGCAAATTCTCCTCTTCCGGGAGGATTGGGTTACTCCTTTCTTATTTACTCCGAGAAGAATAGCAACGTGCCACTTATATTTCCGTACTAAATAAATGGCACGACTATTCAGAAAGAATTTTGAATTAGATTAAAATTTTTAATAAACACGCTTCTTAATTTTTATTAATTGAATACAATTCTTTTTTACTTTATTTCACTTTCATTCTCTGATACCACCGACTTCGAGAAGAATAGCAACGTGCCACTTATATTTCCGTACTTTAATGGCATACTTTGACTATTCAAAAAGAATTTTGAATTAGATTAAAATTTTTAATAAATACGCTTCTTAATTCGTATTAATTGAATACAATTTTTTTCACTTTATTTCACTTTCATTCTCTGATACCACCAACTCCGAGAAGAATAACAACGTGCCACTTATATTTCCATACTAAATAAATGGCATGACTATTCAGAAAGAATTTTGAATTAGATTAAAATTTTTAATAAACACGCTTCTTAATTTGTATTAATACAAATCTTAACTTATTCTTATTTTTTTTTTTTTCTACTTTATTTCACTTTCATTCTCGATACCGGTAAATGGACTCTAATCAAGACCAATCACGTCGGCGTTCACCTACATTTTATGGAACTAGCCCGACAATTATAGACTCTTTTTTTGCTCTTCTCACTTTTCTCGACAAAAATAAAAGCGACCGGTTACGAAATAAAACTCTCGTTGAAAAATTCACTCTTTAGACATTCAGCAAAGTGTGGAAAGCGATAGAATATAAATTTGTTCGTTTGGAATTCGTTGTTTACGTTTGTCCTTGAGGAACGGTGAACCGGTAACGTGGCAACATTGTTTGAATTAAATTTGGTAGCAACGGACTCGTGAAGAAGGAAAAAACTCAATTCGCATTCCAGTGGCATTCGCTTCCGCGTCGCGGAGCAAAATTCAATGGGGGGGGGGGGGCCGAGGAAGCCCGGAAGGTCCTCGCCGAAAACGCCTCGGGGCACGAAACTCGTTGCTCGAGACGCGGGAGTACCGAGCGCAAAAGAAGTAGCGTTTGAAGTCGCGCGAGTCGAGAATGACAATTCGTCGAGTCATTGACACTGATGCGATTCAAAGAGGAATATAAAGGGACGATGTGCTTATTCGCGTTCTTTTGTCACTTTGAGATTTACGACCGGCGTCGATTGTGGCCCCTGAACGAACCAATTCCCTCTCGTTTTCTTTCCCGGAAATTTTTCATAATCAAAACAAAATCGTACGAGACCAGCGGAGCTTTTAGCGCTAGAATCACGTCTGTACGCTAGAGAAGAGAGAAATGAAGTATAGTTAGAGGATAACAAAAATTTGGATGGAAATTCAACCGAAACGTTGAAAGATCCCGAGTCAAAATTTAAACAATAAATTCAGCCTCGTTAATCTTATTTCTTTTGTTGTGGTACTTGCCGCTAAAATTGAAACATTATTCAGACCCTAAATAACCCTCAAAATAGGGTATGGAGGCTGAAATTAGTGCTTTAAAAAAATATTTCGAGCCTCCAAAACTTACTTTCACCACACCACATCACACCACAGTAGAAAAGTAGATTCTGGAGGCTACATTTATTGTTCTGAAACAATAATTTGAAACCAAAGTTGGTAAAAGCGGACAAAATTACCAAGTTTAGGTTGAAATTACAGTTTCGATACATGGCTTGTCATGATTTAAAAAAATGATTTCAGTCTCCTCACCCTCGAGTGGGATTTGGAGGCTAAATTTAATGTTTTAATTTTGACTCGGGATGCATTTGGAGAATTAAAAAATTTCACACGTGTCGGTTCCTCGGACCGTAAACAGCGCGAAACTAATTTTCTCGAAAAAATTTATGATTCGTGACGTCATTATCGAAATGACAGGACCGATGCTTATATGTCCACAGGAGTGCGAATGGAAATACGATGTTGAAAAAAGAGAAATGAAAATTTCTGAAAAATCGTAAATGTCGGATGACACGCTGAAGTAAAGAAAAAAACCCAGTGTTTATGAAACGAGTTTTTGTTTTCGTTACTGAAATATCGGTTCGTAATTCGTTCCTTGAAAAAAAAAAAATTGTTTTTCCCTTCGTGATTCGACAAAATTATAAAATTTTCTAAAATTATCTTCTAATACATCGGCCGAGATTTTACTTCCCGACAAAGCGAACGATTTTCGCTGTTCGTGTGTACGCCAGCGAATAAATAATCCGTCAATCACGATTCTGCTCGCATCTATAATTAACGGCTGTACAGTTAACCACGATCTATGCCGTTTCCTATGGATCGTATTCACGATTGAGATTCACGTGACTCGCCGCTCGCGCCGCGAGAATTTGTAAAACGAGCGGCCACCGCGGAAGAACGCGAAACGCTCGACAAAGGATTTATATTAAAGAAATCTGCCGATCTCTTCCTGATGATTAATCGTTATGCAAATAAAAAATAATTCCTGAATTTCAATAACTCTCCGAGATATTTTATTCATCGATCCAATAATACTCACTACACATTCTCCGTAAATTCAATTTAGCCGTTAATGATTCTTTTGTATAAACGAAGCGAATAATTTATACACAGAAAAAAAGGATCACTTGAATCGAGAAATACATAATATACTTGATTCAAGAGAGTTATGCGGAAGAAAGAAAAATTCCGTCGTCAACAAAATAATTTCTCTATATTAGTAGAAAATTAAATTTTTGAATTGAGAATTTTTTTTCTTGAATCAAGTATTGCCATACTTGAACGAAATCTATTTTGTTTCATTTTAAGATGATTATCTCTCAAATAAAAAAAATTAGTTTAAAAATAGTAAAAAAATAATAACAGTAAGTAATAGTATTTCTTGAATGAAGAATATATTGACTCATTCACGGACACACGTTCTTGGATCAAAAAATTCATAACTATTGCTTTTAAAATTCATTTCTTTATTCAAGAAAGAAAAAATGACGTGATATTGGAAAGTATATTTCTTCCGCATAACTTTCTTGATTCAAGTAATCCTTTTTTTCTGTGTACACGATTTGTTCTCTTAGAATAAACAATTAAATGAAATCCCACTGTGACATCCGTACCAACCAGGATATTAAATTAAGACTAGCTCGATGATTACTGGGACAAGGTGAGCCTATTCGATTTCGAAAAGAGAAAAAAACCAATAGACTCTTCCCGTCGCGAGAAAAATTTGAAATAAAGAGCGAGGACGAGGCATTCGTCGAAGATAAAAAAAAAGGGCACAGGGACGCGCGAAACCGTTACAAGTTCGCGTTAATTTTCGATCGGCGCGAATTCGCCGATTCTCGAGATAGGCCGAGATCGATCCGGTCTCTCTCAGTCGAGTTACAGTTCGCGCGCGCGCAACTTGTGGCCTTTTCAAAATGAGCCCGGATCCCCCGGAATACGATGATCTAATTGGGCGCAAGGTCGATCTCGTTTCTTATTTTTCGGGAAAACGCGAGGATAGCGTAAATTGTTTATAAAACGAGCCGCGTGACGAGATTATCTAACGTTATTATCGTGACGTTATTCTCGATGTGTCTTATTGCTCAAGATGTCTACGTAATAGCTCGCAGAATTATACAGAACAAAATTATACGTGCAATCGTCTGTAAATAGCCACGCGATCTTGGAAAAACGATTTGTTCGCTGAAATCGATATTTGGGGTTTCAGGTGAACGACCCGGAGGACCGTGAAAGGGGCATCGACGAGTCCAATGGAAATTGGTACGTAATTTTCTTATCTACCCAATTTGCACTTGTTAAGTGGCATTCGCGGTATTATCGAGAAATAAAATTATCGTTCGATTTATCTTTCAATTTGTCAGAAATTTTTGAGATTATTTTCAAACTGCTGAATTTTCAGGCAGTGCAAGCACCGGGACGAGAAGAAATCTAGCGAGAAGGAGACGAGGCTGGTGATAGTCGTCGGGTTGCTAGCGGTGACCGTGATCGCGCTCGTGGTGACTCTGACCTTGCAGATGGCCGTCTTCCGTAATGAAGAGTACAAAGAGATGTGCCAAAGCGAGGAATGCATAAAGACCGGTACGTCTAACGAAGGTCGCATCGCCAGACAATTGCGAGTCCTTCGTTTTTCATAAAATATTTTCTCGAGTTTAGCCGCGAGAGTCATCGAAGCCATGAACAGAACTGTCGAGCCGTGCGACGATTTTTACAAGTTCGCCTGCGGAGGCTGGATCGCGAAGCATCCGATACCTCAGAGTCAGACCTCTTGGGACCAGCTGAGCCTGCTGAGAGAGGACCTCTTGAAGAATCTCAGAATTCTCCTCGAGGAGCCGGACAAGGAGGACGACCTCAGGCCGGTCAGACTCGCGAAATCGCTCTATCGGACCTGCATGGATACCGGTAAGAACTAACAAATTGAACACTGATAGAAAAAATAACTTCAAGAAAACTAGTTTCTTCAAAATTTCATTCTTGTTTCAAACTATTCAATTCTTTTCATCCAAGAAATTATATAATATATTATATTATATAATCTTGAATCAAGTTATTAGTGTTATCGATCAAACAATAATTAAGAAACAATAATTCAAGAAGAAATTCTTGAAGTGAAACAACTAGTTCTCTAAAAAAAGATTTTCTATCAGCGAATGAATCATAAATTCAAATAAAAAAATCAAACGAGGCGTCTGAGAAATTCAAGACTTTTTAAGATTCTTTAAGATTTTTATTGAAATGAAAATTCTTTGAGAAGATCGATACTCAAGCGGAGACAAACAACAGATTAATTATTGCGTAACAGTCGTACTACCGATCGCTAACGGTTACGAGTGTAATTTTGCCCATCTCGGGAAGCGAATAACTCAATAATGGTTGATAATTTATGCTTACGCGATAGTAATTTCACGCGTGCGATTACGTACGCGCCTTCTTAGAGATCGAGAATAAACATTTAACGGATCTCGCTGCTCGCACGATAAATTTCGCAATTATTGTTTATTACACGCCAACGCGTGTCATCTCCGTTTTGTCTTTCTCAGCGAGCGTCGAGAATCTCGGCTTGGAACCGATTTTCAACGTTCTCGCCAAGGTCGGTCTGCCGAGAGACCCACCCTTGCAGAATCGAATGTACACCCTCGATTTATCGAAAATTGCCGGCACCGCTCAAAGAATCTTGGGACTGAATTTGTTGCTCAATTTTTACATCAGCGAGGATGTGAGGGACACGACGAGAAACAGGATGGTGGTACGTCTCGATATTTTTATCGCAATAAATTAACCCTCTATGGGCCGAATTTTTGTTTCAACTTCGAATACATTTTGAGAACGAAAAATAAGAAATTGTGAACTTATATGTGCAAACGAAAACAAATTTTCATTTTTTAAATTTTCTTAAATTTTTTTAGATTTAAAAAAATTTGCTTTATTTTTCCTGCATACTAGTATTACACTGTTAAAAAATTGTGTAAAATTACAACATTGTTACAAAACAATGTTTAATAAAATTACACTTTTATATGTTGTAATTTGGTATTGCAATACATTTCTTGTAAAAAAAAAATAAAAAAAAAAAACAGAAAATCAATTAATCAATCAATCAAAAATCCAAAAAAATCAATCAATCAATCTTCATTGAAAATTGTTCTGCAAATTTACTAGGCGTGTTGTAAAAATACTAAATCCGCCTTGCGTCTAAACTTCCTGTGGTTGTAAAACTACAATAGAAATTTTTAACAGTGTAGTTATGTTGGCAACATCATATAGAGCTAAGATTTTTGCGCCATCTCATGAAAAAACTAATTATTTTGTAAAATGTCGATGAATTAAAATGTGACCTGGAGGCCCACAGAGGGTTAAATAAAAAAAAAAAAATATAAACTATACAAAATGTACGGTTCAGATGGAACAAGTGGCACCAGGGTTCAGCGAACGATACTTACTCGAGCCAGAGAGATTCCAGTCCGAATTGGCCGAGTACAAAAAATATGTCAAGGCCATGATAGAACTGGCCGGAGCCGGCAACAAGAGCGCGATTTACGCGGACGAGCTTCTGAATTTCAGTACCAGCGTAGCGAAGGTGAGTGGCCCGATAAAAGCGGAGAAGCAGAGTCGTTAAACGAGAATCTTTCTTCAGATAATGTCAACGCCTGAGTTCAGAAGGAGCGCGAATTATCAATTCCACGACGTCACAGTCCACGAGCTCCAGCAGCTGACGGATCTTCACGCTCAGAAAGTACAAAAAAAAAAAAAAGAAAAAAAACAGCGTAACAAGCTACACCTCGAGTCGTAAAATTCGAGTTCGCGTGCGAAACAGAATTTTTCGACTCGAAGGTGGCGATATTTTTTTACGATCGACGCTGATTGAAATTTCGTTGCAGTGGAATTGGACGACGTACTTGAACGCGGCTTTCGCGAACACGAACGTAACGATAGACCCCAGGGTCGACCGAGTGATCGTAATGGACCTGCACTACTTGCAGAAATTACCGCAGCTACTCGCGATAACGCCGTCCGCCACTATCGGTACGCATGAAAAACTCGCTCTCGCTCTCGTGGGTTCTAAACGAGATTGGAGGGAGCCCCCCATCCCATCCCCCCGTACAATCCGCTCGTAATGCGCACTTACTCGACGTCCCGGTACGGCCGGGTCATCCAGCCATTATCGAATTTTCCGTTCCGATCTCGTTTCACGCCCGCGGTTTCCACTCATCTCGCTGTCACGTAAATCTCGTTATTAGATTATCTCGCCAATCGGTCAATTCGTCTAGTTCATTCACTGGATATTTCCTGAATGAGACTTAAAATTCTGAATTTTTTACTAATTATATAGTAATACTCAGGTAAAAGTCCCTGTCATTGGCAGGGCCTCCATTATTGACATATCGTTTAATTTTTTGAATTATTTAATGAATTTGATAATTAAATTCAAAATATTGTAATTCAAAACACGTTACGTCCAAAACGTTAGTTTATTGTCATTTAATTATCAAATTGATTAAATAATTCAAATATTAAACGATATGTCAATAATGGGGGCCCTGTCAACGATAGGGACTTTTACCGCATAGTAATTTGAAAAATTTTCAATTTTATTTTACGGAAAATCGATTTGTTGATTACTTATTTGTTTTATTATTACACTGAGAGAGAAATGTTGTTGAACTAATTAAATATGCAATCATATGAATGAAAATCTTTTGAGAGAAAAATTTATTTTTAACTATACTTTGGCGCGAAACTCTGCCGAGTTTCTTGATTAGCTGATTTAGCAATTATTTTGTCAGACTGAACGATTATTTCATCAAACTGTCAAAATATCCTCTTGGCAGTATATGAATGCATATCTAATTGATTCGATAAAATTTTTTCCCAGTGTATACTCATTATTCCATCTAAGTAATTTTAATCGACACTTCAAGCTCCTCATTACTGTATTAATTAACGTATTAATTACTTATAATTATATCGCATTACAGCTCGATTCTTATGGTGGAGCGTGTACTCCACCGTCGCGCCGTTAACTCTCCAAAAGTTCCGAGATCTCGGCTTCCAGTTCTCCCAGAAAGTTTTCGGCCTGAAAGAGAAAACCCCGAGATGGAAGGGATGCACCGGTAACGTGAATTCCAACTTTGGCATGGCGTTGAGTTACATTTACGCGGAGAAACACTTCAACGAGCAAGAACGAGAGAAAGTAAGCGCTTTCAGCGTCAAAATTTTCATTTATTTTACAAATTCATAATCTTAGGCACTGGAAATGTTGATGGACGTAAGGGACGCGTTCAACGATATGGTGACCGAATTGGACTGGATGGACGCCGGCACGAGGATGAGGGCCCACAGGAAATTGCACGCAATGAGGCCGTTCGTCGGATTTCCAGAGTGGATCACCAACCCGGAGAAACTCGACAAGTATTACGAAGGGGTGAGTGAGAGAAGGTAAAATTTTTCAGCCACGTATCGAACCCTCGAATGTTTATCGGTAGGTCGACGTGGTGGAGGGAAAACTCTTCGACACTTTCCTGAAGCTGACCGACGTCGGGGCCAGGAAAAGCCTGAACAGCCTGCGCGAGAAACCCGACAAGGATCGATGGATATCCTCGGGAACGACAGTGAATGCCTTTTACAGTGCCATACTCAACTCAGTCAGTGAGTAGTCTGCGATTAGAAAAACAATTTTCTCGTAATTGTGATAAAAATCGTAATTTTTAGCTTTCCCGGCTGGCATCCTCCATCCTCCCTTCTACGGAAACGGATTAGAGTATGTATTATCCTTGTACGAATTAACGCCAATTGGGCTTGGGAATAATTGACAATAATTAAACTATCGTCCAGATCTATCAATTACGGCGCTATGGGGGCGATCATGGGGCACGAGTTAACTCACGGTTTCGACGACCAAGGTAAAACTTTTTTTCCTTCTCCTCCTGTGTCCACAGCGAGAGTAATTAGAGTCGTTAAGCGTAATTGATTATCGCTGTTCCAACAGGACGCAGGTACGACGAGAAAGGCAACCTGAGACAATGGTGGAGCAACGAAACGTTGCAACATTATCACAAGAAAGTCGAGTGTATCATCAGTCAGTATAGCAGCTATCATTTGCCAGAGCTGGGAAATAATTTCACGGTGAGCTTGTAGTTGAAAAAAAAATTCTCCGCTGATAACGTTCGATGATTACAGCGCATTTATGACCAAGAAAATTTATACAAACTGTCCTTTTTTTCCGCAGGTGAATGGTATTAACACGCAAGGTGAAAATATTGCCGACAACGGGGGAATTCGCGAAGCCTACAGGGCTTATCAAAGATTAAAAACCCGCGGTTCGAATCAGCAACAAGCTCTACCTGGTCTGGCCGGCTATAGTCACGAGCAATTATTCTTCTTAGGATTCGCGCAGGTATGTAAATGAAACCACATCTTGCGATTACTGTACAATAATTTCTTATTTATTCTCTAAAAAATAATTGATGGAATAATTACAAAGAGGAAAAACTTGTCATTTTTCTAAAAGGTCTGGTGTGGAAATTACACAAATGGAGCACTAAAATCAAAGCTGATCGAAGGAGTCCACGCGCCGAATCATTTTCGCGTGATAGGAACGCTTTCGAACAACGAGGATTTCGCTAAAGCATGGAAATGCCCGCTCGGCACTCCTATGAACCCACAACACAAGTGCGTATTGTGGTGAAAATCCTTTAGCGACAGTCATAGAAATACCATTCTAATCCGAGGAACACGACGAAGCGAGCGTAAAATTATGAGTTGAATTTTTATCTTAAGTTTCATTTTAGTATGCATAATGAATATGCAAAGATCGATATGACGTCAAGAATTCACTGTAAATAGACTGATATTAATAGGAATTAACTAATAATTTATTATAATCATAGATAGAATTCCAATTTCAAATGTATCATCTGTAAATATCATGCAGGAATGAAAAATAGCAAGTTTTTTAAGTTCTTGTATTATAAATGACAATAAAATTGTAACTCTCTATTCGCACTATTTTTCATTTATTCATTTGCCTTACGTTTCTTGGCCTTTTTCTTTTTTGTCGTAGCATCGATTTTCTCTTCGCTAACTTCGAATTGCGTTGTACTTTTGATTTTTTTATCTTTTTTATTTGTCGAGATTGCACTTAGATTTTTTTTCTTTCTAGGTGATACCTCTGACTCTATTGTTTCAACATCCGTTTCTTTTCGCTTTTTGGGACTGTTTTTAATTTCTTTATCTACATTTACTAATTTCTTTTTCTTATTCTTATTTTTAACACTACCATTTTCTGTCGATGGTTCGCGGCTTCTTTTTTTCAAATTAGATAAATGATGTTGGAAATTACTACTTTCAGTTTCGCTGGTCTTGCGTACTTTTTTCTTGGGTTCTGAAGTATCTTCCACTTCAACCTCAGCTTCGGTCGATGTTCTTTTTGATTTCTTTTTATTTTTATTATTTTTCTTAGTATTCGGTACAATCGAATCTTCATCTTCGAGTTCTACAATGACCTCTTGTCTTAGTCTGATTTTTTTACTCTCAGGAGCATCATCTTGTAGTTTTATTTCCTCTTTATGGTGGTTTTTCTTCTTAAAAGACTTCATAAGCGTCATACACGTTATCCTACTATCGCAACTAGTTTCACACAAAATACTTAATTTATCTGTAGTGTAACGCCAAATTTTCACTTCTCCCGAAGAAGATGCCGTTACTAACAGGTCTCCTCTAGGAGCTATACATTTTACCCTAGTGTCGTGAGCTGCCTGCTCGAGTGTTCTCACACATTTTTCGAGATCGTAAAATACGATTTGACCAGATGGCAATCCTACTGCGATTAAATCATCTTTTAAGAACTCGACACACGCTATGTGAGCGTCGAATTTCGCTTCATTGACAATTCCCGCAGCTTCGAGAGAGTATATGTAAGCAGTATTTTCAGAAGTTAAAAGGTATTTTTCGCCATTCGGACTCCATCTAACTATATCTACAGATTTAGCATAAAATTTGTTTAACTTCGAAGTTAGATTGGTAGCGTAAGCTTGTCGCCCTTTAATTAAATTCCATGTTCTGAGAATACCATCTCTCCCAGTAGATAAAGCTAGTTTTCCTGTAGGATGTATCGCAAAAGTGTTCACAGCTTCGCCATTGTGAGGTTTCTGCAAGTGCAATTCTGTTTGCCAGTTTCCACATCGAATTCCAGCAATTGTACCATCGTTACTACAACTGAACAAATGAGAGGAGTCCGGAGTGTAAGCCAAACAATTGATTTTATCTGTTGAATAAAATGTATCGACGAGATTAATAATGTGAAAAAATGATTATATTGATTATAATAGTAAAATCTTACTATCATGATGAATCAATTGTCCAGATTCACATCGGTGTTTCATATTGAATAAAGCAATCGATGTAATACCGGCAGAAGCCAGATAATGTTTGTTACTAGCAATACTGTCAATGCTCCGTAAATGGCTACGTGTGATAAAACTCTTTTCCATTTGATATTCCTATGAAAATATTAAATTATTATTCGGTATTCATTATTTAAAATTAGATAGATATTGTAATTATTTCAACTAAACTAGAAGTTCATTAAAAAAGACTAAAATAGCTTAGTATCTAGACAGGATAAAGCAAAACATTTATAACCTCAAAAAAACTTTTTAGTCTGATTGTTTACTTACATTGACGATATTATCGATTTTATAACCGACAAGAAATCCCTCGTAAGTGCCTAAGACGACTTCGAAAGAGTCCGGCATGTCTGATTCTAATTCTACCATTTTTATATTGATATTACAATACTATAAACACTAAATCTCATGACGCTCAGCAGTCACTACACGTGTACCTCTGCGTGTACTCATCATTGATGCACGCCGTCTCTTCACGTGCATTCACGGCACAGCTGAGTCGGTATTATCGTTGTCGAGAATATGCAGGAATATTCGAGCAATTCGAGGAATGTCAAAATATAGCATGAAAATTTCTTTAAAATAAATATTATTTAATACTCATTTAAAATTTGATCTATGTAGTAACAATTAAATTGCATCAAAAAATGCTGATAAATGGCTAAAAAATATATTCATTAATCATAATTCCAAATAAAAGGAAAACGGTAAACAAATATTGATTCAGTTATTTCGATCTTCTTTCCGCACATCGTAGTACATTGAAGTTGTTTTTCGAATCGAAGATATTTTTGATCTTTGTGTGAACGATGAAAATATTAATACCCTTATCAAAGTTGAG
Organism: Goniozus legneri; assembly: GCA_003055095.1. Lineage (NCBI taxonomy): Eukaryota > Metazoa > Arthropoda > Insecta > Hymenoptera > Bethylidae > Goniozus > Goniozus legneri. Next base: position 155,449 of record NCVS01000496.1, on the reverse strand, counting down.
TATAAGAGTAGGAGGTAATTTTTCTGATGTCAATAATCTGTTTGGTAGTATGACAATCATTGTGCATCTGGATACTGAACGTTGAAAGTTTCCCGTCTGTAATTGCTTAGTCATTACATTGAACTGAAATATTTAAGTTTTAAGCAATAAAAATGAATACAAGTGCTACAATAATAGACTTTGTTGTAAAAGACATCAGGTTTCCAACTTCATTGTTAGCTGATGGTAGTGATGCAATGGTAACAATTAAAATTCTGTCTTATTTTGCATAATTGATTTATCATTAAAAATGATATTTATCACTATCAGCACACTGATCCAGACTATTCCTGTGCTTATGTTACATTGAAGACTGATAAAGAAATTTTTGGATATGGTCTAACATTCACATTAGGAAGGGGTACAGATATTGGTAATTGATCATAGTTCCTATGAACTTTTTATTCTAAATGTTGAAGTTCATTTATAATCCTTATCAATAATATTATAGTTGTGCAAGCCTGTAAATCTATGTGCAAATTGGTTATCAATCAAAAAACCGATGCGATATTTAACGATTTTGCATCATTTTGGAGAGCATTAACAAGTGAAACTCAACTACGATGGGTCTGTATACTTATTTTAATTTATGCTTCTTGATATTAGAATTACACTGAATATAAAATTTCAACTTCTTATTAGATTGGCCCAGAAAAAGGAGTTATGCATTTGGCCACTGCAGCAATTGTTAATGCATTATGGGACCTATGGGCTAGAATGGAAAAGAAACCAGTATGGAAACTCTTAGTGGACATGACACCAGAACAACTAGTTTCTACAATAGATTTTCGTTACATGTAAATTACATATTTCGAAAACACATGTTTTATCTTTGATATATTTAAAGAAAATTTTTTTTTTCAGCACTGATGTTATTACTAAAGAGGAAGCTATAAAAATGTTGAGAGATAATGAAAGTGGAAAAGAATTTCGTGAAGATTATCTAAAAAATCATGGGTATCCTGCTTATACAACACAAGTTGGTTGGTTGGGATACAGTGATGAGAAAATTAAAAACCTATGTAAAAAATTTTTGGATTTGGGTTATACATCTTTTAAAGCAAAAGTTGGTCAGAATTTGAAAAATGATATCAAAAGATGTAATTTAATACGAAATGAAATTGGATATGAGAATAAACTAATGCTAGATGCTAATCAAATATGGGATGTTCAAGAAGCTATCGACTGGATGAAGCACCTGGTAAAATTTCAACCAGTTTGGATTGAAGAACCAACTTCTCCTGATGATATATTGGGACATGCCAAAATAGCAGAAGAGCTTAAGCTGTATAATGTTGGTGTTGCCACTGGAGAAATGTGTGCTAATAGAGTAATATTTAAACAATTGTTACAAGCCAAAGCCATTGATTACTGTCAAATAGATTCAGCAAGAATAGGAGGAATCAATGAAATTTTATCAGTATATTTTATGGCTAAAAAATTTGGAAGTAGGTTTTGATTTTTGTAACTAATGTATATACATATATTTCATTTTTTTTTTTAATTTCAGTTCCAGTATGTCCACACGCAGGAGGTATTGGTCTATGTGAAATGGTTCAACATCTTCAAATGTGGGATTTTATTAGTTTAAGTGGAACAATGGATAACAGAATAATAGAATTTGTCGATCAACAACATGAACACTTTGAAGAACCAGTAAAAATGCACAAAGCTTGTTATATGCCACCCACCAGTGCTGGTTATTCTACTAAATTGAAAGAAAGAACTATTTTGAATTATAATTACCCAAATGGAAAAGAATGGCAAAATTTATTTGCTAAAGGAGTTTTCAAAAAAGATGTATAAATATAACTCAATGTTATTTTAATAAAATCTTCCAAACATAACAAAAATTGTATTGTCTTATAACTAAGAAATAAATCAAATTCTATAAATTATTTTTCAAATATGATTGAACAGTTTCAATCTGTAAAAAAAAATATCATTAATAACAGAGTATTTGCAAATATAAACAAGTAAGCTTATATTCAAAATATACTTACAGAAACAAACCAGTATGAATTTGGTTTGAACATTACTCTCTTAATGAAATTCATTTGTTCTACTGGTGATATAACATGTAAATGTAAATGATTTATAGTATTAAAAGGTGGCCAATGAAATCCAGTTCTCGTAGAAGCTAAATCAAATCCCTGTTGTTGAGATAAAGTTTCAATCGCAGAAACCATTTTATCATCTAAAAATAATTTCTGAGTTCAATAAGAGAGTCAAAATTACTTTTACTACCACTGTCGCATTCTTGCTATGAAGAAATGTCAACTCACAAAGTTCACTATCATCCGGTCGTAGTTCTTTCGCATTAGTTATGTGTCTTTTTGGCAGTATCAGGTAATGGTGCGTCGAAGCTGGATAAATATCTTTTATACATGTTATGAAATCATCCTAAAATGCAATAAAATATATAACATAAATATTTTCAGCTGATAAGTATGTGTCAAAATTTTAAGGTTAAAATGGTATAAGGTACCTCATAAACTTTCTGTCCAGGTTCTTCATCATTTATTATTTTGCAAAAAATACAGTTTTTCACCTGATTCTCCATGTTTAAGAAAAATATATTTAAGATCGTGGGGTGGATCAGTTGCAGTTAAGTCTTAGTACATCAGCCATGACATAACCTAGCTTTATCTAACATTAAAGAAGATCATCTATTAAAGTGTTCCGTACATTGATGCACTTTCTTTAAGTTTACATATGATAAAAGATTTTTATCTTTTGCCGAGTAAGAAAATTAAAAAAGAGAAAATAGAAAGGATAAATAATTTTACGCAGTTTTATGATCGCATAGATTTTTAATTTAAAATATATAAACTGTATATCTATTTATAAGTAATATGAATTTTTATTTTTATATACTATAGTAGCTGCGAGCTGGATAAATTAACTCGTGTAACATTACGAGTGTAATCGTAAATGTGGCAGTTGAGCTCAAGTAAACTTCAGTACATCTTCATAAATCAACCGGTAAAAATTGCAATCGCTTTCAATAAATCTTTCTGGTCTCGTCTTTTACATAATTTGTCCTTGCGTATTAATTATCATACCCTATTCAGTCCACTCTACAAAATATAATATTACACATTTGAGACTATTCATCACAAAAAAGTTAGTTTTCCAAACTAATATTGCTTTTACATCAAAGTGAATAAAATATTATTATAAATTTAAGATATTTATCGAATCAAAAGTATTTCGAACGAATAAAACTAATCTTAATCACGACGTTTTTTTAAAAAATTCCCTTAGAACAAACTTTACATTTTCGTTCATTTTTTTCCTGTATTATAACTTTATTAACATCACTTTCGGTATTACGTATTTAAATTTTGTAAATATTACTAAATTATATTCATGTTTTTGTATTTTACCTAAGAGCCGACAGATGTTCAAGTCCTCGCAGTATAAAAACGCGCGTTCCTAATTTCGTCAATAATATTCCTCGTTTGCTTCGCGAATAAGCTAAAGCGTACGGTAATCGAAAATTCATTTAAGAAAAAAGATAACGACTTAGACTGTGTGCACTAAGTAATGAAAAACAAGTATAAACGTAATAATAATTAAATGGCATACTAATCTATTTTGTGCGACTTAAATAACAAGAAATCGATCTCGCATTCTCGAACTTGTTGCGTATCACCTATTGGCCCATAGGTGTTCTTATCAATTAAGAGTAGCTTTTTTTTCACGGATTCTCGCCCGTCTGTACAACGCGAACGCGCCTACGCGCGTTTCCTCTTTTTCTCTCTGTTTTATAAATAACTCTTATAAATTAAACTTATCGTCTAATGTCTAATCCGACCCAACTTCACGAAAATTATAAAATATACATAATATTCGCTTTAGTGGCATTTTCACCTTTAATACTGCAGATTCTGCCCTCTGGCCGTAAAATAACTCTACCGAGACGCCTCGACGTCGGTCCCTCACCGAGATACCGATCTCGATTTCGTTTTTTTTATTGCTTTCTAAGATCGGTTGAACTTTTTCGACGAACGAAACCAGAATTCATTCAAGTGAAAAAAGGACAAGTTAAACCTAGCTTAGAAAACTAGTAGAGAGGTAAATTTCAGCTGCCTTGATAAGGCATTTGATCTGGAAGCGAGGATGAATGGTTTTGATTTGGGCTTTGATGAAAGTGCGGATTCGTGCCATCCTGCGACATCTCGTTGACTACCGGTTCTTCGTACTTCCCTCTCTTGAAGCGCCCGTACAACGACGAGTAAGGAAGATTGTAATGTATAGCCGCTTGATTGATGCTCATGTGCCCTAATCTGAAAATTTAACAGAGATTATCGAAAAATTCTCGAGTAACAATCCGCACACTCGACTCTCAAATCTAACCGTCGTAATCGTACAAATACTTCTCAAAGAGAGAACTTTTACAAAAAGTGAATGAGAGAGTTGAGAAATACAAAGCAATATTTTTTCTGTTCGATTACATATAAGAGAGATTTGTCGAGCGTATTTTGGGGTGAAACGAACCTGACGGCTTCGAGAGCCTCCGTCATGGCGTCCTCGCTCCACGGCGTGGGGTTACTTCTGCTGAGCTCGATGCCCTCCCTCTTGCATCTGCCGTAAAGCGTGCCGGTCGGGATCCCGAACTCCGTCGAGGCTCGCTGGACCGACGTCTGGCCCGACCTGATGGCCTCGAGCGCCCTGTCCAGATCGGCTTGCGACCAATTCGTGGGGCTCGCGTTGAACGGCGCGGCCAGTCGAATACCCTCTCTTCTCGCGATTTTGTACAACGTGCTGGACGGTATGCCGAACGCCTTCGACGCCTTGTTGGCCGATATCGTGCCCGTTCTGAGGGCCTCGAGAGCGTTGTTCAGACTCTCGTCGCTCCAGGATTTCGTCGGGCCGTCCTTCTTTGGCGTGTCGATGCCCAATCTGTGCGCCCGTTGCCACAACGTCGTCGATGGTATCCCGAACGTTGCTGCAGAGAACAAAAATTCTCAGTGCATGTCGCGTCTTTTCTAGTCTACTCTGACGTCTTGTATACGTCGATATATATTTTTTTATCAATTATTTTCTACAGTTTCGAGCTCATTTTATAAAAACAGAGTGAAAATATGACGTGGTTATAAAATCACCGAGCTTTTTTCGTAATTAGTTTTTCCAATACGGTCCGTATGATAACTCGGTTTTCGATATTTTTGATGTGGTTTCTTTAAATATTTGAAATAGTTCTATCTATAGACTATCGTAGTAGTTTTATATTAATCATGTTTTATAAATAACTGAATAGTGAAATTCATAATGAAAAAGAGATGAGCTTCCGCGTTTAAGTAAAGACTCGATAATCGATAGTCATCACTATATTACAAGAACATTCACTCGGATCGTGAAGTCGCATAATTTTCAGTACTATTGATTACGCAGTTTAACGTCTTACAATGAAAGAGTATCGCAAACTGATTTTTTGAAAACCATACAAATTTTTGGCCTAAACTAATTTTTATCGTTGTTTGACGTATACAAGGCTTCGAGTGAGCCGTAGCAAATCAACCAACCGGATGCTTTCGTCAGGCTCATGTCGTGATTCCTGAGAGCCTCCAGGGCCGCGTCCATGTCCTCCTGGGTCCACGACTTCGAGCCGTGATGATGCGAACTCGACTGGCCGTGCGGCCTCGTGTTCATCTCGCCGGAATCCGAGTGCACCGAGCTACCGGACGGCATCAGGCCCAGCAACTCCGGCGTTATCATCATCATATTGTCGCTGTCTCCCGCGTTCTTCGAACTGACACTCGCGCGATCCGACATGTGACTGTCAATGTCGATCGTGTCCGACGAGTCCATCGTGTGCAGGGTCTCGAATTTGATCTTCACGCTGTCGCAATTTTGTATTTCTGCAACGAAAGCTATAGTCAATACAAAAAGATCCATTATTTCACATCTGAACGACCGAACCTTTGCCATCGAACGTTAAACAACCGCGCTAAGAGAAATTTTGACAATTTGGTTTAAAACATGAATAGTCAAATGTTGATACAACTATTGCTCGTTTTTAAAATTATTAAAATTTACTATTTCATGGTTTGACCTCTTCTCGAAAATAGCGAGTAAAATTATAAATTTCTTCGAGTGCGGACTGAACGAGGATGCGCGAGCGTTGAATGGAGCAGCGCAAATCTAATCGTTTCTAGTTGAGCCAGATTGGGCCAATTATTTCGATCCCTCGCTCATAATTAGCAATCGCACTTACTCCGCTCTCTTGGTCGTTGCACGTTTTCAGGCTGGTTCAGGGATAACGATACGATACAAAAGGTGTCTCTAGTTACCTGTGTGGTGGTCCGGGTCTCTGAGGTGGGTGATCGTGGTACCGACGAGGGTCGCGCTCGGCGGCGTCGGCTGCGTTTCCGGCGGTAGATCCACCTCGGCGGGGTCCGGATGATGCCCATAATGGCCCAGTCCCGTGTGACAGAACATGTCACCTGTTGGTAAACACAACGTCAGTATTCGATCTTTCAAAATCACAGTATACTGCACTCAATTTTTTTTTCTCAAAATTATTCAACGTCGCGATTTACAGACTAGTGAGTGAATTTCAAAGTTTCGTTTTTGTCACCTTCAGAGTGCAAAGGGTCGAATCTGTACCAACCGTTATTGTTATTATTATTGTTGTTGTTGTTGTTCGCGCCGCTACCGTTGCTGCCGCTTCGCTGGCAAGTTTCCAGTACTACTGTTGCCGGGGTTGACTCCGCGCACTCTTCATCTTCGGTCGGCCAGTCCCTATGGTTCTGCGAAAAATAACCAAGCATACGAATATAGAAAGCTCGGTCGCGGCACCGCTAGTTTTTCGGCTCGATCCCCGGCCCGAGATAAATTCGAACTCGTAGACGAGCCGGAATGAAAAAAAGGAAGGGGGGAAAAAAAAAGAGTATTTAACGATCGCGAGGGGATATTTCAGGGCCTTTTTTACGGAACTTTGCCCTCCTCACCTCTTTGTTCTCGCGACTGTAATCCTCGTTCGCCTCCTCCTCCTTGTACCGGTCGAAGTGCCTGGACTCGCTGGTCCGTTGCTCGAAGCTCGTCCTGGCTCGCTTGTAGCGCTGATGGTGCCTCTTCAACTTGCTGAAGTTGAGACGCGGCGTGCCGGGTTCCCTCGGCGGCGAGCTCAGACTCACGGACGGCGGACCCTCGCGACTCTCCGGCACCTCGCACAGCCCTTTGATCTTCAGCTGATCGGCCGTCTTCAAAAGCGACTGAAACGGTTGAATAAAAGGTAACTCGAGCTCTTTCAGGAATGAATATAAATATAAACTTTTCAACGATAAATGGTATCTGGCTCCTTGACATACAGATAAAAATATTAAACAAATAAATAAGAGAAGAAATAGTGAAAAATAAAATCAATGACGTAAAGGGGTTAAGATCAGTCCTTTCTCATAAACGCGTATTAATTCATCAATGAGCACTTTGTCCCACGCAATGTGCGTAGTGGAACATGTGTTACGATATTCTCAACTGCGGACCACGTGGCTCGCGAATCTCCAAAAGCAACCCCTACCATCGGTCTCTTTTATGTTCGTTCTTAACCTTGAAAGATGGAGAGAAAGAGGAAGCCGAAAAGAGGGGTGAGGCGGAAGAAGAGTAAGAGAGAGAGAGAGAGAGGAGGGCAGAGCGAGTGAGAGAGAGAAAATCGTCTCGAGGGAAGAACGACTAAGATCGAGAAGTTTAGATGTATATATG
>NCVS01000496.1:46360-124065 GCA_003055095.1 Goniozus legneri | reverse complement strand
GAGAGAGAGAGAGAGAGAGAAAAGCAAGAGGGTGGGAGCGAGCCGGCCAATCGAAAAAGGGACGCGGGCACTCACGCGAGGGATGACGCGGTTTTCGTTCAAGGCCGTCCACGTGGTCAATCCCGAAAATATTTTTCTCGATCCTCTCGTCCGGCGTTTATTTAAAGAAGCCACGACCACGCGCATTATAACCATGTGTATAATGTTAGCCTCTCACTTTTGAAAAATAAAACTTTTAGTGCTCTATTTTTACTATATTGTTTGACTGCCACCTAAAAATTAATACGAAATATATATTTATATTACCTGACCTGTTGTTTTTGGGTTGCTCTCGTATATAGCTCAATAAAGTACAACTGATTAAAGGATTTCAGATTACGGGAAAGTTTCTCGCAAGTCTCCGCGAGACCCAGGTACTATATGTATAACCCCGAAAATTTGGTAAAAAATTCGGTATCGGTAGGGTTCTTGCGAGAAAGTTTTTTGAAATCTTACACCCTTTAATCAATTGAATTTTATTGAGCCCTATGCAACGAGAACAACCCAGCCACCACCGGTCTGATGATTTAAATGTAAATATATATCTTTTTTTTAATTTTTAAAATTTAAAAATTTTTTAATTTCTTTGTGGGTGTTGTAAAATATAGTACAGATTACGTACAATTCATTACAATTTTCAAGTTTCATTTTTCAAAAGTGGGAGTTAACATTATTATAACCGCAAGTTCTTTTCCTCGTTCGTTCTAGTTACGTTTTGTTTTCATTCTCGAATAATAATCTATATTCTCGCGGCGTAGTTCCGAAGCTAGCGAGAGAAGGAAGAGAGGTAATAAATTTACCATGAAATATCGAAAAATTTCGAAATTTGCGATTCGAAAAGATATTTCGCGAAAAATATGATAAGAAAGACGGAGATGTATTCATTCGGCGAGTAATTTTTCTTTTCGACGTTGGACAATTTTTCTTCTTTCTTTATTCCCCTCCATTTAATATATATATATATATACCTTCTTCGTACCTATTTCTATATCTCTTATAACAGAAACGAGAAACGGAATAACGGGCTCCCGCCTCATCTTGCTTCTCGTGATTACGACGGTTCTTCTTGTTTCTCGAGCGAAAAGAGACGAGGAAAGAGAAGGAGAGAGGAGAGATGGGTAGGCTAGAAGAAGAGAGGGGAAAGTTGAGCCAGAAGTTTCTTAAGAAAAGAGAGAGAAAAGTCAGAGCTGAGAAGGAGGGGCAGGCGAGAGCGAGAAGGAAAACTCGGGGATAACTCGAGCTCGCCCGGACGGAAGGAGCGAGCAAGTGATTCGGAGAAAGGGTGGAGAGAGATGAGAAAATAGAAAAAGTAAGAGATACCTGGAAGATACAGAGAGAAAGAAAGAGAGAGGGAGAGAGGCCGAGGGCTGAGATATATAAGAGAGTCTCTTTGTGCTTTCTGGGTTGGTCATGAGAGAGAGAGAGAGAGAGAGAGAGAGAGAGAGAGAGGAGAGCGAAGGGATGAAAGCGGAGGATGAAAAAGCCGGGGGGACAGATGGCCCTTTCAGACAATGAGAAACTCGAGAGATAAGGGGAACGTTCGCGCTCGCGCGCGCGCGAGAGAGAGAGTGGGATAGAGAGGGAGGGAGAGAGGCAGATCAGAAGCTGGAATATAGGGACGGACAAAGAAGAGGAGGAATAAAAAAATATAATGCGAGAAAGGAGACGAATGGACGTGGAAGGGGGAGAAAAAGGACGACGAATATATACTACTTTTTTCGAGGGGTGGGTGTGCAACGAACGAGCGAACGAGAGGGAGAGAGAGAGAGAGAAAAAGTGGGAGCGTGATTGACGCGAAGCGGGTGAGTCAGACACAATCGACCCGAACGCGATTAACGACGAGCCCCCGTGGCTCCTCAACGAAAACTATACGCCGCAGTTCTGAACCCGAGGAAAATGTAGGACAGGTTGCAATCCGATTACCATACGCTTTTTGTTTCTCACCTTTATTCTCGTTGGACCGTACCGAACGAGAATCGGATAAACACACTCGCCGATCGCGCAGAGGAATTTCTGCGATTAGATTATGAAAGTATTTCGCGTGATTTAGACCGACTTTGTTCCGTACGACCGATAAAAATGTTGTTGTTCCTCGTCGTCTTCTGCCTCGTTCGGCGGATGTAATCTCGATCTTCTTTTTTCAACGACTCGATTTATCGCGACGAATTTTCCTCAATAAAGATATCGCTCTCTTGTTTTATTCGAATATTACTGTACCGAAGGAGAAGCGACGAGGTTTGTAGATTTTGCAAACGGAATGTTAGAACAATTCAAACTAATCGATTCGAGGTGATCGATTTTGAGAAAATTAGAGGGAACGATCGAGCGGCATGGGCGGGCAAACGTCACGTACGTCAGGGACGCGAAAACAGCCGGGCGCTCTCGCGTCGATTTAAATACACACGCGTGTCACGTGGCCAGGCGCGTGTAGTTTTCGGAAATCCATCCCATTCATTCATCGGTCGCGAGTGTACGCGCGCGCGCGCATTCACCGGCTTGTTTGTTGACGTACGCGCGCGCGTCGCCCGGTGTGATTCCGATCGCGTGTCGCCTGCGAACGTGCCTCGTCCATTCAGTAAGAGATTCGAAACGAATTCGTTAAGATTTGGCGAATTTAATTAATTTTTCGTCGATGTTACAAGAACTTATCTCCTCATATTTTAATTTTTCAGCTTGTACCGATTAAATCTGTTGTATAATGAAAATTAATTTGTCTAATTATAAAAAAAAAAGCAAATTCAATTGAATTTGATTTTGAGAATTGCAATACCTATTGTTTGGAGAGAAAAATTCTCGAAACGAACGGTAGAAAGACAAAAAGTGAGCGATACTCGTACGCGAACGAGGCCGCTGTGTGTCTCGGGCACCGCGATGTGGGCTTTTTTCGCACTCTTCCTGGCAGAAACTGTAAGCGTGTACCTATTAGAGGTAGCGCGCGCATGCACAGAGATCGATCGAAAAATCTAGAAGGTTTTTATACAAGTAAGTAGTGGAGGAACACGAGAGAGCGGAGAGAAGGAACGAGCTCTCTCGGAGCCCCGGAGCTCTTTCTTTCTCTCCTTTTTCCTTCGCCGTTCCTCCCACGCCCGGGATACGATTCCTCAGTCTCTCTATCTCACTCTTTTTTCATCTCGTTCGCCCCGTTACTACCCGAGACTTCGACTACGCTCTCTTTAAAGAAACAGGATGTGCGAGGAGCTAAAGGGATAGGGGAAGAGACGGTGGGAGAGAGAGAGAGAGAGAGAGAGAGAGAAAACTCAGCCATGAAAGGGGGCTGATAAGGGGGAAAGACGGCAGAGGGGAAGATTATACGAGCGGGAGTGAGAGAAAAGAGGGTGGCTATCGAGGGTAAGTAGGATAGACGTCGAAGAAAGACGTGGCGATGACGAAGTAAAGGAGGGCCGTCGTCTTCTCTGTACACACGGGGAGTAAGAAAAATTCAGAAGAGAGAAAGGAGAGGAGGCGGTAGATGAGAACGTTCGAGGGGGATGACGGGCAGGATGTTACATACGACGGGAGGGAGAGCGGGAGGAGGAAGAGATCGGCGCGTGTCGAGGAAAGACGAAACCTCTCTATATTTCTCTCCTACTTGCGTCATTTCTCCCTCGGTGTATATATACGTATCCTCCGTTCCTTTCAGCTCGCTCTTCGTCGTTGCGTCCTGTCTCTTGTCCGCTGAGTCAGAACGAGCGGATGCAGGATAGAGAAAAAAGAATGAAATCGTATGTGTGAGAGAAAGACAGAGAGGGGAGACGAGAGAGAGAGAGAGAGAGAGAGAGAGAGAGAGAGAGAAAGGAAAAATTCGATCTGACGGAGATGGCGGGGTAAATGATAGTGGGAGAGACCAAAAACGGGGACAAAGAGAAAATGACAAAGGCGAAGAGGGGCGTTCGATTCGATTGGAAAGGCTGCCAGAGAGGCCTCTTTCCTTTTACCAGCGTTTTCTCCGCATTATACTTCGTACTTTCCGTTGTTCCTGGCTCTCTTTCCATCCCCACCCACATTTACCCTCTCCTGCACTCTCACAGACGCACTCGAGCTCTTCACAGGGAGAAGGCGTATACTCGAGCCTTTTCTCTCCCCCCCCTCTCCACCCCCTCTCTTTTCTCTTCCGTCTTCGTGCCCCTTCTCCTTCCCACTCTTCGCCTTTCCTTTCGTCTTTCTCCGATTCGTCATCTATCTTTTCTATATATCCTCGCTCCATTTCCTTCCTCTCTCTCTCTCTCTCTCTCTCTCTCCTCGCCTATCTCTCCCATTCCTATCTCTCTCCCCCTTCCTCTTTCTATATTTATACATCCATCCTTCTCGCCATCTCGATATTGCGACGTTATGCGCATTTACCTAGACTCCGGTGACTCGGGCTTGTCTTATATATACGTAGATATACTCGTACACTTTTACATCGCATCTATGCATCGGGTGAACGGGGAAAATGTCTTTTGAAATCTTTCTGGGTCGCGGGCGCGAGAACTCGTGTGCTCTCTCGTGAGCTAGCCCGTTACCGAACGATCGATACCTAGATCACGATCTACGAGAATTTTAACTCCCCCCGACAATTTTTCGCGAATATTTACTCGCTATTTTGAATCTCATTAGCGAAATTATCTTCAAAATCTTGACAATTCGAAAATACGAAAACATCCGACTTCATTCGAATCGTTTCAAGCATGGAATATGAAAGGAATACGAGAAAGAGAAAGGGATAGGAAGAGAGAGGCATAGGAATAAAAAGGAATGGAAAGAGAGAGGAAGAGAGAGAGAGAGAGAGAGAGAGAGAGAGAGAGAGAGAGATGAATATAATACCAGGAAAGTAACGAGCATGGACAGAGTGGAAATATATAATAGGCCGACGTATGCGAGCACGAGAATGGCGAAGAGAGAGGTGACGGAAAAGGAGATCCTCTCTGTCGCTCCGTCTCGTTATCTTGCCAAAGAGGGAAGAGAGCGAGAGAGGAGAAAAGTGCTCACCTACGAACGCATAAGAGGAGCGCACGGGTGGTGGAAGGAACAGTAAAATTGTGGAGAATGCGTACGCGACGGCATCGGGGTGGCCTAGATTCGAGCGGGAGACCTGCTTTCTAGGCAGCATTTCTCTTTATCACCGCTGACGGAGGAGGGAACGAGGGGGGTCGTCGTATGCCTCCCGACGTGTTTCGCGATTGTTGTGTCGCTGTCTCTGTGTACGTGTAAGCGACTGGGTAAAGCGTGCTAGCAGAGAAAATCGCCGTTCCACAACGTTGCCGTTTCGTATTGTGTACGGCGCATTAACATTGAACTTTTACACCGTTCTCGAAGTAAAAGACAGAAATATATAAAGAGAGAGAGAGAGAGAGAGAGAGAGATGTACATATATGTATAGAGAGAGAGAGAGGAGCAGACTACTCGCTTTTGAATTTCGCGGTATTAATTGCCTTGCTTCGTTTAATTCGCTAGTATATTTTTCCTCTCCCATTCTCGCGTTTATTTCAGAGTTAAGACACAACTCGGTTAACCGTAAATGTTATGTCGAGGCATTATACAGAATTTTTTCCCTATCGTTTTTTTTCCCGCTACCGTTTTCTTATAAACGATTCTCATTCTTAATACCATTTATTCGATTCAATTAGAGTCTTTGTAGATTCTATTGAATTGTCTTCGGTTCGGGATAATCGACAGAGTAGAATTGCGACGTCTCATTAGGTGAAAATGTTGCTCATGACTTAAAGAATAACCCGAGTTAAAAAATTTGCGTGGTTTTTAATAAGTCAGTACTTTATACTCTTATGGTCGAATTTAATCGATCAAGGTTTTCAAACATACGAGAGGAGAATTTATTTTGGTTTTCATAAACACAGCTGGACGTTTTAGAACCTTCAATCGGTATCTCTATCATTAACTAAGACGCGAAACTCAAATTATTCAACCCGGGAAGTTATTTCGTAGTAAAAGATCTTCTCGTATCGACAGGATTCGATGCTTCACTCCGCGGCGAAGAAGACTTAATTTGTTTTCATTTCCTGGTCCCTTCGCGGCGCAACGAGCATCGATATCTACTCGTTGGGGTTTTAAAGCGAATGTACCACTTGATCTCGCTTATCCGTTCGCGGCAATTGTTCGCGCGATTTCGTCAATTCCTTAATTACAGATAAACTCGTCAAGTTGGCACCGAGGGTGAGTGATAAACGAGCGTTACGAGACGCCCGTATTTTTCTTTTTCAAGTGCGCGTATTGTACGAGTACGCGGTCACGCACGGCGATCGGCACGCGACGTTACGTGCACCACGTCGTTCGCGAATCGATCCAAAATCATGCATGAAGACCGATTCTTTAATATGGAACAACCGATATCCGGGGTGTTTACAAATTCGAGCGTCCACAGAATTTGGAAAATTTTTGGCGGAAATTTCGCGTGAAACACAATTATCAGTTTTCATCCACGTGACCTGCTTTTTTTCGTCTAAAACTCGAACGAGTTCAAGATAACCGCTCAAAATAATCTGTTGTGTGTAAACACGCCTATTAAAAACCACGTACAGCCAACGGAACAGGCGCGTGGCATTTAAAAATTTCGCGCGAAATCGGTGTCATTCCGAGTGCATTGTACAATCTTTTTTTTTCGATAAACCAATCGAATCGATCGATCGTAAATTCACAACAAAAAATTATTTACTTAGGATAAAATACGATCGCGTTTTATACGATATTATGCTGACGTTACAACTGTTACGATACCCTTTCCACTCGAATTTATTTATTAAATCGTCTTTCAACTCACCTCACCATGACCCAATCCAGGAATTAAAGTATGAATTTTCGACTCGCGCAAGCACGAGCGGATCCTCTTGAAGACGGCAGCTCTGCCGTACGTTGCTCGTTCCGTCCACGCAAGAAAAAAATTCAAAAAACGATATTCCAAAATGGTCACTGGCTGCTTAGCTCGATGACAGTCGCACAATTCTCCGATTAACGAAAGGCAAATTAAATAGAGAAAGAAAATAAACGAGATTTCGGAGAAGTAGCGATCGAGAAATCGCGCTATTCGCCGCGAGTGGCAGCTGTCACCGCACACGCTCCGTATCAAGCACACGCGCGCTCACACCGGCTCACGGTGCTGTTTGCCCGTGAAAAACGTCGCGGCACTGAGTGCACTACGGCAAGCTCGAGCGAGCAGAGCGGCAAAATCGAAGCGCGCGCGCGCAAGCGAGAGGGGAAATGGGTGACGGCTCCGTCGCCGAGCCGCCTTGGAGGGAGAGAGACCACCGTTGCTTCGACTGCTCGCCCGCTAGGCGTCGCTACTCGTCCGTAAACGGTTTTCATTTTTCGAACCACGAAATTCTTTTCTCGACACTTTCTGTCTCACGGTAACAAACACTGAACTCGCGATAGATTCAGACTGATTATTTTTTTAGATTCTATAGTTTTTATGTGAATTGTAAATTTATCTTTCACTACGGTTTCTTTCCTTCGTCTTTTGCGATTTTGCACTTCTTTCTTCCACCTTTCGTTTCTCCCGCTTGACCGGCAGCGCCATGGGCCGCATACTGCCATGAACGGAAACACGTAACTCGGACGAGCCCCCACCGCTCCGTTTTGTCCAATGGATCTCTAATCATGTGTTGGACTTTTTCAAATCGGAAAGACCCGCGGAATTTGACACCGAGACTGGAAATTTGCGATAATTATCAATGTATGTAATTTTTTGTCTGTTCCTACAGTACTTGGGTAGTAAAATGTAGTTTACGAATCGCGATAATGTAATTTGTTCAATAAGTGGAAAGATACTATTTTATATTCAAGTTTTTATTCCTCTCGCATCGACATCGCGTACCCCACCATTCGGCCCGGGAATGCGCACAACTCTCCAACTTGTCCGATCACGCATTTTGCCTCCACCACTTGTGACTCCCACTTCCGTTCTGCGTTCGCGATCGTTGTCGATGAACGACATCGTACGTTAACGCGCAGCTTTACGGCCATTTGCCATTGTGTAAAAAGGAACGAAGACGCGCGGATAGTGCACGCTGAGGACCGGGGGGCTGGAGGTGTAGTTTTTCAAGATCCATCCTGTGATATTTAGTTTGTGCCAAGATAGGTGAGTAGTATGCGATATTACTCGTCTATCGATTATTAATATCAAAATACGGTCGATTTGTCATTTAATGAGAAAATTCTGAATACACATGCCCCTCCCCCCACTTCATCTATCAGCTATCGGTAATAAATAATAAGAGGCTAGTTTTCCCTCTATTTTTTTCAACAAACGCGATCGATTATCATTTGTTTGTTTGATCGAAGGAAGTTAAAATTAATACGATCGATTTTTCAATTATGTTATTAACCGGTTGGAATTTACTATTTTGTGTTAGTTTTAATAAAGTGAGAGCAAATCATGAGAGTGATTTATCATGTTTCGAAAAAGGACGATATTCCGTGAGTTCGAATGTGCTCGATTTGTTGAAAAACAGAAAATTTTCAATCACTGGAGAATTATACGTTCAATGGTGTATACCTTGAAAATTACAATTTTACAATGAATTTACAATTGCGGAAAAAGTGTATCAACTAGTGGTAACGAAGCGTCATTCGTGATAGCTAATGTGGTAAAAATTTAAATATAGATTTAAAGCGTAGTAAATGAGATTCAGATTTTCTCAACGTTTTGCGGAATTTTCGCCATTTTGATTTTACCAAGCTTGTAAAGTCAGCCATTATGTATGCGAGCTGAGTTGCGGTCCAGGGTCGACAGAGATATCCGAGAAAAATAGTTTACTGAAAAATTATTCACATTACGAAATTTTTATCGACCGAAACTTCTGTCTCTTCTATTATCTTCGCATGATAAATTTCCGGATTTGTTGATTTCTGAATTTTAATAATTTTTATGATTGATATATTTTTAATAACGAATAAATCCACATTTATGCAAATTTTATACACCTGATTACGTATTTATTTCAACTGAGCACGTGATTATTATTTCATTACATTCTTAATTTTTTGTGGATTTGAATTTGTTTTATAATCATAATTACTACCTGAACCATAAAGTGTGTAAATTATTCTACAATTTAATATTTGACATTAAATAATTTTTCATACGTATATATTTTCATATATATATACGTGTTAATTATTTTTGTTACGAATATTTCTATTTCTTTAATATTTTTTTTTGTATAACTTCAACTTATGT
Source organism: Goniozus legneri (assembly GCA_003055095.1). Classification (NCBI taxonomy): domain Eukaryota; kingdom Metazoa; phylum Arthropoda; class Insecta; order Hymenoptera; family Bethylidae; genus Goniozus; species Goniozus legneri. The sequence continues at coordinate 114,854 of NCVS01000496.1, read as the reverse complement.
TGTATTCAAATTCAATGACACGATGAAGAAATTGCGATGTTTAATAGATTTCTGATGCGTACACGACGCATGCTTGTATTCTCGGTTTGTTTCGTTTGGTCATCTCGCTCAATCTCACGTTAGGTCGGGATCGTTCGTGCTCTTTTTTTATTGGAGTCTGCGCGCTCTGCCGGTAGACGTGCAAAACTCGTCTGGCAAGAGCCGTTGCGTCGCGCCATTGTTGGGAAGAGCGGCGCACGCAACACACGCGCTCTTAAATCGTTCGTGCATCAAAGTTTTCCAACTTTCATCAACCCGTTTTGCCTGTGATATTAGGATTGTTGTTTTTTTTAACATACCAATTAGGTGAGTTGAAATTATCACGAACCGATCGAATTAAAGTAATATTAAACTAAGGTGTGTCTATGGAAAAATTCCTTGCGCTATGTCGAGGGAGGGGAAAATTCTTGCGGGAGAGCGATATATTTCATCGGCGGGCGTTTCCTCGTTCGAGCAAAATTTCGTATCGTCGTTCATACAATTTCGTATTTAAAACGTTCGTGATGGATTTTCGCGATTTTTTTAATGTGCGAAATTTTTTTTCACACCGCATGCTGTCGGTCATTTTCATTGTGCAGGCTTTTCCTTCGTCGCCATCTTGAACAGTCGTGGACTTGCGATCGGCCATATTGCAAATCCACGTCTCATTTCACAGTTTTCAGGGGCGTAAGGGGCATAAGTACGAAAAGGATCGTTCGAATCGATTTTATCGTTCGTTGCGATTGATGTAACTGAGTATACATTTGTAAAAAGCTGTGTCAGTAATTTGTTTTTGTTTAGCATACACATTTGCCCGGTGTCGTCTGACGTAACATTTAGCCGTTGTAAAAGATAACAACATAAATAGATTACGCAATTTCGTATAGGTAGATCGAATGAATTTTCAGTTCTACTGCGTTATTTGTACTGATACCGGCGTTAGAGTTGGCGCATGCGCAACGTCGCGAATAACAATCGATTTTCCATTTGGCATTCGTCTCAAAAATAAACCGCGTAATTTTTTATTAATTATATCATTCTATATTATTTATTAGAATACAAACTACTAATCACAGTACTAATTAATAATTTTATTAATGAATTTAAAATAATAATTGAATAACAGGAGTCTCGCTTTTAAATTATCGATAAAATATCAATATTATGACTGATTATCGATATTCGTTTTGTTTTCGATTAACAGATACGTACGAAATAAATTTTAGCGAAATTTATTTTTTCGCAGTAAATTTCCGATGTTGCGGTAGGGTCTGCATTATATAGCAACCGCCCCTGAATCCCGGGGACCTCGTTGAGGCTCGCGCGCAAATCGCGTGCGCAGCTCTAGTACAGCTGCGCATGCGCAATGCTTGCGCGTCCTCCTGCATTATCCCCTCCCATATCCCATTACCGTTAGGAGGACACGCACAAAGGAAAAGTCCAGAAGACCTATCCAACCGACGCGCGCTTGCATCGCTCGCCATTTTGGAAGCTTCGTCGTTTCGCTGCGGAGCTTTCACCTCCGCCGCCCAATAGTTTGCACAAAGTTATATATTTATAGGTATAAATAAATAACCAATTTATTTCGCGTTATTCGAAAACGTCGCGGATTGTTGTATATTTTCCGTTTGCGTCAAACTGTTGCGAAATAAGATAACATAAGTTGAAAATTGTGACCGCGAAACGTCGTACCACCCAATCTTGAGTGTTGTGGTTAATTGACTCTAAATTTTTCTTCTCTTTTTATAGAAACGAAATGGAAAGCAACCAGCATTACTGCCTAAGGTGGAACAACCACCAAACAACACTTATCCAAAATTTCGACACACTTCTGGAAAGCGGTACGCTGGTCGATTGCACGCTGGCGGCGGAGGGCAAGTACCTCAAGGCGCATAAAGTTGTATTATCCGCATGCAGCCCCTATTTTGAGGTAAGTCGTTCATTCTACATTTTCACTTAGCTGTCGTTTCGGTTGAATTCCATTTTTCGCGTGGGTTTTTTTTTTGTGGAAAAAAATGTTATTGTGTAAAGGTCGTTTTGTGTTTTCGCGTTTTTTTTCCAATAACTCTTTGTCGTATTACTCCATGAAGAAAGATCAATACCAAATGCAGAGTATATTCACTAGAGTAGGGGGCTGAAGGGGAGGGGGCTTGAGTGATGTTGAAACAAGATGGCCGCTCTAGTTGAACGCCTGAGCGGGTGCTGAAGGGGCAGGCGGGAACGGAGCCTGAACGTTTCTCTTGATCAATACAGGGAAGGCAAGATGGCCGGTTTCCAGGGCACTCTCCCTGGGATTTTGCTTTGAAGTGGGAGGGGTGGTGGGGGTATATGGAAATCCAATTGAATGCAGAATTTCTAGATATATTGAAACTCGAGCGTCGAATGGAATTCAATTAGAAATTTATTCTCTTTCGGTTATTTAATTGTTATTTTTCGATAATTGCAGGGTCTCCTCAGCGAACACTATGATAAGCATCCTGTCTTCATATTAAAAGATGTTAAGTTTGATGAATTAAAAGCCATGATGGACTACATGTACAGAGGGGAAGTTAATATTTCCCAAGACCAATTGGCAGCACTTCTCAAAGCCGCCGAGTCCTTGCAAATTAAAGGACTTTCCGAAAGTAAAACAAATGAGAGCAGTAATAAAACGGACACAAGGCAACAAAAAATCACACAACCAACGGCACCGTCGTTAGACATTCCACACGTGTCTTCCGGATTAACCATAGAAAGAAATAACATCAAAGTTCCTAAACAGAATTTGGTGGTAGGGTCTATAAGTGATATACCTGAAGATTCGGCCAGTCCACAAATACCAATATCTAAAGGATTATCGTCCAGGTCAGTTTTCAACTATTAAAAATTTTACCTTTTATATTTTCTTCATATCTTAAATTTATTGTCATTCAATAACTGTATTTGAAATTCAGGGAAGGGTCACAAAGTCCAACATCAAGAAAAAGAAAGAGGTATAGGAGAAGAAGCGCCGGGGAGGATACCTCTATGGAGAATCACGAAGCATCAAATTCGAGTGACGTATCCCAGCAAGTTGGTATTCCGGCGCTTGGTATTGCTCCGTTAGGTGAAGACAAAGCAGTTTCAGACATTTCGGAAAGCGCCAGATCGTCACTCGTGACGCAACTGGCGAAACCGACAGACGATATGTTACAGGTAAATTTACACTCATAACTCATTCGCGCCAATGTCTAATGGAGACTGTATTTCTATTGCTGTTTTTCTTTCGCACGTTGGCAGATTAAATATCGTACTTTATCCTTCTAGTTAGTATCAATTCAATATCTTTGTAGAGTGGAAACGGTACGAAACAAATACAACTTACTTTTCTTTTCTTAAATTTTGCTTTCGCAACAATGATTTAAGGGTAATGAGAAATAATAATAAATATTAATGAAATACAGATGCCGCTAGAAAAACCTGAGCCTAACGACAGTCTAATTGAGCCAAAGTCTGAATACCTGGACGATCCCGAAGAAGGGGTAGAAGACCTTACACTGGATGAAGATATGAACGATTTAAATGAAGTGGAACAAGATAATAATAGAGCTGGACCTTCACACGACCCGTCACAACATCCTGGTGAGTGAATATCTTTAATATCAAATGTTTCGGATTCTGGTATCAGTAGTGAAACGCATGATTGCCAACGGTATAGAAACAATTTTTTCCCTTGGTATCGCAAAAAAATTTCTGTAATGAATTAGCGGACAAAATATCGCGGTTATCCTTCGATTTGAAAAATTGATCGAAGGATATAATTTCGTTTATCTGAGATTCTTGACGGAGAGAAGGCGTTCCATAGCTTTTTTTTTTTACTAATCTGACGCCGGGTTTTGACTGAGAATGAATTTTAAAAGAAATGAAAATGTTTTGTATCTTATATTATTGAACGGGTCGTGTAACGATTGGCCGACACTAGCTTAGGTTTCCTCGTTGCAGGTGGGGGGGCGGGAGCGCGGTCTCGGTCGAGAGGTAATTCGGGTGGTGGTGCCCCCTGGGCGTCCCATTTCCTCGATTGTAAAAAAGATCCGCACACAAGGTGGCCACGCCCTGACGTTGACGTAGGCGCGTTGCTTAAATCGCTGGCGAACAAACAGGGCAGGAAATATAGTTTAGACTCGGTTAAAATGTCTCTGGAAGCGATATTGCAGCAAGGTGTTAGCACCACTCAGGCATCCGAGATGTATGGAATTAATCGTTCAACGCTGCAATTCTATTTGAAAAAATTGAACGTCGTTCGAAGGAGATGGAGACAACAACCTAGTACTTTAATTCAACCCAGGCAATCCTAATAAATGTAACTGCGAAAAATACATATAAGTCGAAGATAATTGTGTACAACTGGATTAGGCTATCATTTCATATTATTATTATCATATTGTTATATCACTGAATGTTATATCGAAATTCTATTTTCAAAACTCAGCTTGTGCTATATTGCAAAATTGAGTGAACCTGCGGATCTAGTCGAATTGTTTTATAGTATTATTTATTTAAATAGTTATTGAACATTTTATTCAGATTATAAGCATTTATAAATTTGAACGTTGATATTATATAAGATGTGGCAAAGGGTGCGAGATACGTCAGAATCTCAGATAGACTGAAACTATCAGTATTATTTCATTGTATTGAATGTTATTAGGTTATTCGAATCATATAGTGCATATTTTTTATGTTATATAATTGTGAATTTAACTACTTCGCGATATACGATTATATACAATAAATTGTTATCTATAAAATCAAATTACATAAAATGTTACATATAAAAACGATTCCACTATAAATCACTCTTTTTCAATTTCGATGAAGGATGAAAAAGAAAACATGCGTCTCACTACACAGCACAATTTTTTCTTTTTTTTTTATTCAAATGTGCCAATATTTGTCTCTAATAAATTAATCGTAAAATAAAGTGTTGTCTGTTCTTGAAATTGACTTATTCAATTGCGTGGATCTAAGCTACGTTATTATTTATTGGATTTATAATATCTTTGAATTAGCAGGTATGACATCTTGGCATGTTACTGGAGACCAAAATAATGCTGCTGGCGTAGGAGCGGTAACAGGAGCTCCTGGAACAAGGGACGATGTCTTTCTCGCGAATCCGGAAGCTGCCACACGCGACTCTCAAGGTAGGCTCACTCTTGCCAATACGTAATCATCTCTGGACTCTACGACAATAAGTACTCAATGATTGAATTTCAATTAAATATTTACAATACGATTGTACAGTATAACGCTCATATGTTTAAAGTAAAATCAGTTCTCTTATTGCCAAATGATCTGCAAAAAAATAGAGCACTTATTGCGTAAGAGGATCAGAGTTTATTCTCTTCATTCACTGTCAAATAACGTGGCTCAACCAAAAATCCGGTACGTTCAAGTGTAGCACGGTCTCTGAAAGATCTTTCATTTTTTCCGACCAAAGCATGTAACTCTTATTAATTTATGTTACTTGAGTTATTTTTATTATTTTTAAACATCATTTTTATGTGAAATATTTAACTAAAACACATTTCGAAATCATGTTTCATATAAATTGATAAATTTATCTGTAATCAACATAGCAATGTTGCATACTGACCTCTCTCTCTCCTTTGAATTGGAAAACGAAATACGAAGAAAATTGGAGTTAAATCGCGGACGTTCCTGTAATTTGTGCGCGGCAAAAGGAAAGGCTATTGATGGACCGAAATGTCGTGCACTTTTAGTATAGCTTGAATTTTCACCAATATCTGTATCGGATACAAATATATCTCTTCATTTATTTACGTTCGTTTTAGAAAAGCCAATGATTCGGTTCATCGGTGGCTCGAAATTTCACGAGCTACCTTAGCGACAGGCATTGCGAGAATCGCTGTTACTATGGGAAATTTGAGTTAAATGGTAACGTGAGAGCTTCTACGGCCGACGAGCGAGAATGTTACCCACGCTTCTTTCCCGTTCGTGCAATTCTCAACATAGAGGAAAATATCGAATGTATAAAAAGTTCATTAGTATCCGTCAGAACGTAATCAGTTCTGAATTTCAGATATACTCCTGTATACGTGTACGCTTCCTAATTGCAAACCTGCATACGCGAAGAGGTTCTTTTATTCCGTCAGCAATTTTCCGTTATACGGTATTCTCTCGCAACAGGCTATTCGTATATAACACGTTTAGACTGTAGAGAGGAACGAGGGAAAGCGCCGTCTCGACTCCTTTGTACGTGTACGTACTGTAGACAATTTCGAACTAAAACGTTCTCACGAAAACTCGTCGGCCTTGGACCCAATGGGAGCTTCATAGCTATGAAAGCTATACTTCTTCGCAACCCACGACTCGGCCAATGTCTAGAATTTCAAGACATCCATTACCGTTTAGATATATCACACGGGTGATATAAAACATCTCCGAAATAAGTTTTATTCAATAGAGCTCAATCAAACCCGGTCGTTGAACCGCGCTCTCTTAACGAAACGATTACGTAAAGATTTCGTTCGAGATGATAACAGATAAGAAATAATAACATACGAAAGTATTTAATTCCGCCGTGACGAATTATATTCGCGTGATACATAGATCGAGCGCTCCTTATTCGCAATATTTTTCACGTTTATTCAAAGTTAACCTCGCGCTGCGTAAGAAACGAAGACAGACTGGTACGCGTCGGTGTTAAGACGATTTTAAACGAACCAGCTGCTGCTACGTTGTATTCAATGCATCTGCCAAGTATCGCAGCTGTCGGCGGCAGATGTTAACTGAAGAGTCGGCTCATAATACAGATGTCGCCACCGAGAAAGTTTTAATTCGTCTAAAAATTATTTGCGAAAATCAGAGCTTTGAATTATCGCAATCGGGCTCTACCAATAGCGGTTTCAACGTGGAACGAAAGGTAATGTCGGGGAGAGAGAGGAGCGATCGCTCTCTCAATGCTGGCCTTTTACTTTCCTTGGAAGGAATATCAGTAGATTTTGTTTTTCACGTTCTCGCGTATATCAGATATTAATTTTCGAGTTGAGAAAAAAAACCGAAATAATGTATGCTCGCATTGATAGTAGAGGTCGTTTTTTTTACCGTCAGAGACTTGTTACCTTGAATAAATTTTGAGATCCATGAAAAGAGGTTGAACAATTTTTGATTTCGGTTTGAAGTATAATATTCAATTTTATATCTACTGACGGTTCTCTTTTATTTGAAATATTTTTATGATAATTTGTTACATTAATTTTGCTTGGTCTATATTATCACGATATCTGTATCTGATTACATACAATAATATCGAGCTCCGCACTCATAATGGTAAATTGAGTGTACGTGAATTCTTAAATCCGGAGTTAAGCCACGTTATTTACAGCACGTAGATGAACATTGTAAATGTGAGTAAGATTCGGTGGATGTGGTAAAAATAGAGTAACTGCTCGTTAATTTGGGAGATGCAGAAAATCATTTTACATCATTTAAAATTCTCCCAGAAAACAGGCGTTGATCTCTATCTTTACCAGAGAAAAATTTACCATAAATACCCCCCTCATATCCCTACTAAAGATTAAAAGAACAGAAAGCACCCTAGTAGATTTACGTGTTTTTCTTTTATTGTTGGTAATTCCTTACATGGAAATTTTTCGTCTGAAAATTAAATTCGTGAAATACACATTCTCCATGAATTCACCTGTCCAATCGATGTACCGTTTAGAGCCTGAAGGAACGAAAAGAAAACGAGAGGAGTTAACGAACTTTGTTCGACACAGGGCCAACTGTCTATCTCTTTTTCACGTTTCGGGTTGTTTAGGATGACCTGTTTTCTTCACTCGCTGCTCGAATAGAATACGCAGAGAACACAATCCTAACGTTTGCCTTTTTCATTCAGCTATTCACTTTTTTCCATACAAGTGCTTTTTTCATACTCGACGATAAAAGTTGGTCATGTGTCAATGCTTTGTAAAATGTATATGAGGACACGGTGGTTGTGGAAAATTTAAATGTCGAATATTTAGCTAGTCTCATATTTTCGCTAGGTGCAATCGCGCCCACTTCTTTTTGCCGCGGTTCTTGATTAATTACCAACAAGAACGAAAAAAAGCACGTATTTTGGTAGTCGTGATTACGTGTGAAACGTGTTTTCATTCGTTACTCTCATAGCGATATGAGGGCGTTTCACACGCTCTATGAGTTACTGTGTGAGAAATATTTTTTTTTTGGTCCATCCGTGTTTGCGTACACTCGATAGTTATTAATCCATTGCGTTGTGCCATTATTTTACGTAATTCGTCTTGCATGCTACGCTTCCTCCGGTAGTATAATCATACTTACAACTCTGGTGATGTGCGAGAACATTCTTATTTTTCGTTTAATTGTCGTTTAACAATAATAATTATTTCAGATTAACTAAAATGTTTATTACGAATGAAAATATGAAAAAGAAAGTACTTGCACTCACTGAAAATTTATTTACTAACCCACGTGTATATAACTCAGCTTCTTTGTTCGTAACGCATAAACATCAAATAATTTGTTAATCCGAGTATAAATCTCTTTTTATGTACAACGTATATATACACGTTATACACAATTTTTCTGTGTGTGTATATATATGTATTGTAACTAATATGCTTAACATTACATATACGATACTATTTTCTTCGTACGATATTACATTTGTCGCGTATGAAATATTACTGTTTAATATTTATTCATGGTACTGTACTCACTCGTTATTCGATTTTCGTTGTTATTGTACTATGCCATGTTGAAATTTGTTACTATGTATTCCCTTTTTGTATATTTTGTTTTTCAAGTGATAGGTAAATTATGTGAAATTATATCTACGAAGAACCAATTATGAAGAAAACGAAAGAAAAGGTTTAGTCACAATTGAACATTTTTCAATTGGGACAAAACTGAACGTGGATGCCATGTATGAAGAATCTGTACGAGATAAGAAGAAAGAAGAATTTTGAACAGCGTTACATCTTGTGCGTTGGTCAATATTGAAGTGGATATGTATTTTCATTGGCCTATTTGCCAATGAATGTATAGAGTACAATTTATTGCTTAGAAAACTCTTTCATGGTTTGTTATGTTATTTTGGTTAGTTATATTTGCTGCAGTATTCGGTCGAAACATAAATTCGACATATCGAGTAATTTGCGCATTTTTCTAATCAGAAGTCTACTATAAAAAATAGGTAAAGTATATTGGAGTTGAACTTTTATTTTGTTTTTCATGTTATAATATATTTTATTTAGTATAAGTTGAATGAGTGTGGCAAGATTGATTGAATTTAAGAAACTTGAAAATCATATGTTATATTGTTTAGGATATTATTTTCTTACCATAAATTTATATTTATGTTTCTGTTATTATAAACGAAGTAATTTTTTTCTTGGGTACTCCTGAAAATCGTTTTACATAAACATGTTTATGAGTGTTGCCATTTCGTCCTTTAATATGAAATTGCAACAATAATTTTATAAAACTAACGTTTATCTTTTCATTTCAGAAAAAGCATACTTTTATTCTTCATTTCATGAATTGTTTTACTGTTAAGAATAAGATATCTCTCAATACAATGAGAATATGTTAAAATTTGAATACTAATATTGAAACGTATAATTGAAGATATACGTTTTTAATATGTATTTATATATAATTTCTTTTTTTCACTTCTATGTAGGATGTTCTTCAAATGCAGAAAGAAGAACTATTTATTGAAATATCTTCGATAAGAAGATCGTTTCCACACATTTTTATGATTAATTTTTACTTTGTGGTATGCAACTACACTCAACTGATAATTTTTTTTTTTATGAAATGTCATGACATTTTTCTTAATTATCTCTAGATTTAATGAAGTTGTGAGAAGAAGTGTTTTCGTCAAATCTACTTCGAATGTTCTACAATTTTTGAACTTTCGAAGTGAAATTATTATAATAGTTGTAGTTATGATTTTACATATGAATTTGGGTAAATATGATTCAATTATATTCACAAATTTGCAGGTTTTATAAGTGGTATTATGTTTCTATGCGAAAAAATTTATCGTATTACAATATGTCTTTCATCAGTTTTATTTCTGAATATGCAACATCGTATGATATCATACTGTTAATTTTCATTTTTCTGAAAAATCTATATATGTTGTCTCATGTGATGAGTACTGCATATTTATTATTATTTCTAAAAATATGATTATAACACATGAATCCGGAAAAGAATAATTCTTGAGTAATGGAAATACATAATTCTAAACAGATTTGTCATGTTTGCGAATGGAATTATGTCATACCATGATCTTTCAATTTTAATTATTGCGTGTTTTTGTGATTATATATCATTTGTTTGTTATTTTTATTTTTTGTCTATGATATTTTCATAGACAAAGTTTTGTGTTATTAAAAAGTGAATACGACGAATGAACTAAATATTTCGAAACACAACGAATGACAATCAAAAAGAAAAATTGAACATTTTTCAAAAATAAGAATGTGAATTAGTATTCGCGTAAGTATATAGTCTTATGTGTTGTATCGGCACATAAGGCGCCTTCCATTATTTATAAAATTTGTGTATTAATTGTATGAGTCACCTATTCTTCACTAATTTTATAATTTATGAATAATTTAGAAAGAAGTTGGATTCAATACTTCATGAAGATCTCTTTGTGTAATAATATAATGACTCATGCAATTATATGCGTAATTTATCTTGAAAGATAGAAATATTTCAATATCGTATAAAAATTCATTTCTAAATCATCATAACAGGATATTTTCATCTTACATCAGGTGAAACAATTTGTCTTTATCTATGCATTGGTAAGATAGTAAATATAATTTAGTGTCTTATCAGGCAATATATATTGATAAATTTTTCACAACTCAACACACAATATTTATTTTATAAAGATTAATATTTTTTCTTACTAACACATCAGTTTTCCTATCCACATTCCTTTAGTTATATTAAATAATTTTCAATGCGCAGAATTGTGAGAAAGCAGTGTTTGCATCAATATCGAATGAATGATTCCATGTGTGTTATGCAACTTTACAAACATTTGCATCAGATGGATCTTATTTGGTTATAATCTAAGGCGCCAGATTAAAACCCGAAAATGTATTCATTTGATGTAGATGAAACTTGTGAAAGGTGAATGTGGTGTATGATTCTAATATGAAAATATTAAAAAATTCATATTTAAATCATTTTATTACATCAATCTTGTTGCGGGAATCGCAGAGATGATGTAATCAAATGAAATAACTTGCTTAAAAGTTTTTCTCATGTGCGTAAAAATCATACAACTACAGTATTACTGTGAGATGAATGAGGAGTATGCGTGGTTGTGAGTTGATGTTATCCTTCGATATTGTCGTCTTCTAATCTGGTCGTCTGTGATCAGATAGTTGCAAATGAAACGTAAGTAAAAAATTCTGCTGGTCAAATCAGTCGGAAATGTTCGAGAGATTGTACATCTCTCAGGGCTTCAACGAGGAGTAGGAAATATCATCTGACAATTCATTCCACGAAGAACCTTTACAAGATCCATAACGTCGCTGTTGCTGCTGCTGCTGCTCCGTCAACTTATTAAAAGATCGCACGAATTTTCATAGTACACTCCGTTATCTGGGTGATTTTCGTTGCTCAAACTGCGATGAAACTGAGAACCACAGCATGGCGTCAAGTATGTTAATTTTATTTATATTTTATTCGTTTTTTGTTCATTATAATATTATTTTGATGATTGAATAGTATACTTTATCATTATTTGAAACTGATTAGTTATTTACTAAACATTTGAGTCATGTTGTGGCTGTAGCTTTTTTATAACAAATTTGAATAACGGTTGAATAATATGTTAAATTATTATTATATAGAATATATTACTTTTATTTGAATTTTTTATTCAATCTATTCTTGAAAAATTTTGTATTGTTAAAAATTGATACATTCAAAATCAAAATTTTATAATGCAAAATTAAAATCTCAATCGTAATTTTTTTTTATAATCGGCGTATTAAAATGTTAAGCTATTAAAACATTGATAACTTTGATTTGTTAATAAATAAATGATTATTTGATATGAAAAAATGAAATTAAACACCATGTGTTTTTGTAACATTGAACTATCATTTCAAATTGGAGATAATTATTCCTTTTCAAACTATTGAATATTATATATTGTTGTTTATTCTGGGGATCTGAGATTCAAAAATTTTCGAGGCAAAAGTTTTCAATATACAAATTCATTTTCCGCGATAACATTTACCTTAAATATTGGTATCAACAAATTGATTGATTTTACAAATCGCGATAATAGTTCATCAAGATTCAATTGGTTTTACCTTTATAGATTTATATAATTTTTAATTCGATAAGTTTTATATCGCTTGTTATTTCTCTGGGGCTATTAAAAATGAATTTAATACTTGTAAGTTTATCGATTTTCATTGTATATTCACTTATTCAACGCGAGACAAATTTCAAATTAATGATAGAATCGAGTTTGCTAAGAAAAACAAAACGTTACATGCGAGAAAGTTGTTGTATTTCGAGGGCTGTCTTCAAATCGATGTCTGCATCGTGGATTTTCTTTCAACGCAACAAATCCATCATCATACCCAGCACATATGGAGCACACCTCTATGGATTATTGGAAATTGAATGAAATAAAATTTAATAAAATGAACTAAAACTGTTTTTTTTTTAATTATTCTCCTTCCTTATTTAAAAATTAAAATATGGAATAACGAAATTCCAAACAATTGTCAATAAAGGATTGTTAATGAACGTTTATTTTAGTTCGTTGCTTACGTACTATAAAATCATCGTTGGGACTTTTTTTTGTTACTTTATCGGTGTCAAAATGATTAGCTTTTACATTCGATGTCGAAAAATTATTGCTCTCGTTCTTTGTAATCGTATTTTCTTGCTGAAACTATTTAATCGGCCAAAACTTTGGATTAGGTATCTACATGTTTTTAATATTTTTTTTTTGTACTAATTTCGGTTATTGATTTCTGGCAGATTTTAATAATATATAGAATCAATTTTTCATATTCTGGTTGTGAACAAAATTTCTTTGTTAATAGCTAAAATTAGTTTATTAAATTGTTAAATTGAATGTTGACGTGTAAAATCAAGATGTTCTCAGTTAGTTGCAAATTCTTTGATAATGACACGTGTAAAAATGGTATGACTATTCCTGTCGTTTATTTTCTTGTCAGAGTAGAGTTACTAAAATATCTGAACAAACTTCTTGAAAAAACACTGTTATAATAGATAAACATTCTAGTATACTCTTTTGAAGTCTCAAGTACAGATATTGTCTAGCATAAATAGTATCAATTTGAAGGAATCAAATTCAGTCTTGATAATGAAATCAATATAATTAATTTGTTAGTTGTCAAATTAAGGTTATTTTTTCATATTCTTATAAGTCACAATCGATTGCAAACTCTCGACAATTCCATAAAAGCTGTTAAGTTGTTGCAAATATACGAACATCAAAGTAACTGGTATCCCTTCTTTATCAAATGTCATAATAATGAAAATATTGTAATATCACTTTCCAAGGATTGAATCATGGGCATGTAATTCGAAAGAAGTAATGAAAGAAAACAATGACGCATAAAAATAAGTGATTCTAATTAATATATGGTGCATGTCATTCATTTGATAATTTCAATAAATCTAGCTTCGCATTAACTGTCATAGCGATATAATAATCGCTGAATCGAAAAAAAAAGATTGATGCACCATTTGTCATTACATTTCTCAGTATAATCATCCCTTTATATCTCATAATTACAATGTGTGTTGGGTGCAATTATACAAGGAGGCATTTTTTACGTTGGGTTGATTTAATGATTATGCGGGTGTAAAAGTCAAAACACTAATAATAATGCGATTCACTTTTGAAGCAGCATGTAAATAACATCAAATGAAATTAAAGACTGCGCAGAACAGAACAGACTGAGCAAAATCGATTGCTTTTCTTTTGTAACTAGAAATAAAAAATATGTTCAAGTGTTCAATTGTAGGATAAATCAAGTATTTTGAATTAATTTTGGTCTCTTCCTATGTCCTTCTAATTAAAACTTTGCGCAGTCTTCGATACAAGCTTACGTCCAGATCATTTTGTCCATACGCTTGGCTCAAGCTTTTTATCGTATCCGATGGTATTACGAGATTATTATTGTAATTGTTTGAAGAGTGGTCAAAATTGGAAATTAAAAGAAACATTTACCGCCGGAATTCTTGATGGTTACGCAAAAACTGTTAAAAAGAGAAACCCATATGTAAAAGGCCTCCCTGTATGTTTGCAGTCAGCCCTGCGATGGAGGGTGTGTCAACTGGCGAGCTGAGATTTCGATGTGTCATGTGCGGAAGGGGGTATCGTTCTCGCTCTTCTTTAACGCGACACTCGAGATATGAATGTGGCGGATTAGGATCAAGGTACACCTTCACCTGCACACTTTGCGGAAAATACTTCTGTCGTCCGGATCATCTTAAACAGCATATTCTCAATATTCATGGCGGTTCGATCAACAAATAATTTTGATATCGAATGTTGAGTAGGTTTCAAGAGCGAGTGGATGCGAGGTTCTACTTTGAATACGACGTTCTATGAACTGCGATTTCAAACTTTATTTACTTATATATAAATGAGATGAATAAAATTCAAAGGTATTTTATCCGGATGGATAAGAGAGGGTAAGGCCATTTTCTGTACCAAAGTCTTGAATATGGAACGACAGTTGATAATACTTTTTTCTTATTACTGAGAGAATCGTTGTTCTGATCCAATGAAAATACCAAAGTAGCCTGTTATAATATTGTAAGAGTTCAAAGATTTAGTTATTTAACATCTTATCTCCATATAGTTTATCGAACAGTTTGAAAATAATATACATATTATAAGCATACTGTGCTTACACTGTTGAAAAATGAAATTTCATTATATTGTTATAAGATTTTTGTAAATATATAAAAATGGTATATTTGATAATGTATAATATCATTTTCACGATGATGTGCAATGCCAACTTTGATTGTGATATTTCCATAGATTCTGAAAAGTAGTGAAAATTTGATTTAGTCAAGTAAGTTGACATTTTATGCCAATTATTGGTTCGATAGAATTACATAATTCGAACAGGGACCTCAGGTTTTATATTATATTACAGGATTTTTTATATTAATGGAACTACATATATTCTCATCAAAAGTTCCTGTAGGGTTTAATTAAATCTTGGCATTTAGGGGTGTGTAGCAGTGTTATTGAGAGATTCTATTAAAAAAAGACGTACTTCTATAAAAATACGAAAGGTTCAAAAAAAAAGTAATTTAATATTTTTATCAAGTTTAAGGACTGCCAAATTTATCAACTAATGCCAAAAGAAATGTATTCTTTCAATTATACACGCAATATACTATTTTGCTAATTAATTATATAAGATATTGATGACTAATAATAATCTGCATAAGTTTAAATACGCTAGGTGATAATGAGAACAAATATTAAAGATGTGATAATTATTTGTTATAAGTGCGAAAGTAAGAGAGATTTTTTTTTCGTTCTAAAATAAGTCGATAATTGTATACATTCACTGATTCGATATAGACATTGAAAAATTGGAATTCATAAAAATGAATATTTTTTTTTCTGGCACAAAGTAATTTCTCACATGATAAATATTATATTGTTTTTTTTTTAATAACATCGATCACTCAAATTTAGAACAAGCAATGAATATTGTTAATTTAATGATGTATTAAATTGATCAAAATTATGAAATAAAAATCAAATGTTTATTCATTGTTATTTTGTTTGTATCAATCTTTTTTCTTATACAAATTATAGTAAGTTTAGTTTATCATATGCTCAACATAACTTTTTGTATGATCTATGTATATCACATAATTTTCATTCTTTTTGCAAGATTTTTCTTATCGAAAATCATTCTGTATTATATCACATCCTGCATACAAAGGCTTTGCAAAAATTACACGCTTTTAACATGAAAATTAGTCAGTTGCCATATCATAGAAGATTAAAAAAATGCTTGGAAAATAATACAACGATTTTGTAGTGTGTTTTAAAGGTACATATGTTTGTGGAATAAGACTTATAATTCAAAATCTGTTATCACTACTACAGTGTTGAACATTACGAAGTCCATGTCTTGTTACAAGTATTTTTATATAATATGTATAAATTTGTTATTCCGAATTCATTTAAATATTCTTTTTATTTTATCGTCGTGTGATGAATTTTCGTTTTTAGTTTCAAAACATTCGCAGTCTTTGTTCGAAGTTGCAAAAGAATTGATTTTGAGATCGAAGGGTTCAGAATCTCAGCCCTGAGCTAGCCAGTTGGAATTTTGGCGAACTTGGGAAAAATATTTTAGCTAGCCGCGGTTCCAATCCGAGAACCAATTCTTTTGTAAATTTTCGTTTCGTTTGATCATTCAAATATGATAGCGCGAGATGGTTGATACTCGCGATTAGTATTCAAATCTTTTTTCTCTGTCATTGCAGATTTATTATATTTTCCGACCAGAGACGGAGAACATCAATGCCCAGATTGCGGTAAGCGTTACAAAAATCAGTCATCTTTAAGTAGGCATACCAGATACGGATGCGGACCGAGAAAAAAGAAATGTATATGCCCACACTGTAAGAGAATGTATTCTAGGCCTGACACTTTAGCGGAGCATGTTGTACGAATGCATAGCGAGAGAAAAATATTATTAAATATGAAATTCTTCAATTAAAAAATTGAAGCGAGTTTTGAAAACATATTTATTGTATTTAAAGAAAATATCATTTGCAAGAGCTTACGTATAAAAAAAAAATCATGTATTTAGGTATAAATATGTATATTTGTTATAAAACCAAGCGATACTAAGAATAATATCATACGAAAATATTTGAAGACTGAATATTTTTTTAAAAAATTTTAGATAATCATTCTTTATTTGAAAAAGTATTGAATTTATTATGTACAATTAAATTGAGATATATTCAATCATGTATGTAGTGTATACGATTAAATCGTTTATATTTATAGATAAACACAGAAAATTAAATTAATTCTTTCACACATCTTGTTTTCTTTACATCTGCATCAGCTCCAATGCCTTATTCCTTCCTGTATTAAAAACTGTTTATTTCTATATGATTAAGCATTTCTAATGCTTTATTCTCATGAATTATTGTCTTATTAATTTTTCCGAAAATTGAATATCGAAAACAATGGACTAAATTTATTTAAAATGCTCTTATTTTTAGGAAGTTGAAATTTTTCACAAATATGCGATACAAAGTTGACTGAAATACATTTTCTAATTTGTGAACTATTGGACAGGTTATTTTCTTTTAATTTTCAAATTTATTTCTAATTTTCGTTCGTATTGTACCAAGACTTGAAAATCAATTGTTTGTCTTGAAAGAAAATTGATTCACAAGCAAAAGTGGTAGTTCTGTTTACTCTTTATTAAGTAGTACAATAGTAATTTGAATTATATTTTTGTTCATGTCGAAAATTTTTACAAACAATATTCTCTGCTCTAATGAGTCTTTTTTTGTATTGTCATTTCAGAAGAGAGGGATGTTAAAGAATCGATTATTATTTCATGCAGCGATAGTTCTTCTGATGGAGAGAACGATTGGCACATGGTTAGGATAAATCGATCTCCTTTAACAGTGACAAGAACAATAAAGAAGGTATACTTTTGCATCTAATGTAAGTAATATTTTAAAATATAATGCAAATTAATTGCACATTACGTGTGATTGTTTTTAAGGAAAGCACTCCTACATTTGGCCAGATAAGAGTTAAGACAGAAATGGAGTTGTCAGAACCATCTACTTCGAAACAAATTATCGTTCCGATAGTATCAGATTCAAGTTCGCTCACGATCGAAGAAAGTTCGAACGAAGATTCGAACGAAAATAATGAACCAGCTGTTAAACGACTTCGAACTCGTAAGATGATTCCAATTCAGAAAGTATGTTTTCTATTTATTTTGTTAAAAATATTTTATTATACGCTTCGAATAAATCACTAATAAGATATGATCGTTTCGAAGGAGGATAGCAGTGGATTGGTCAAGGAAGAAACATCTTTATTGTTTGAAGATGATAAGCTCACCAGATCATTTCCGTGCCGCCAGTGTGGCAAAAAATTTCTACGTGCCACAACTTTGCGTAGTCATCTAGTGAACGATTGTAACAAAGAGCATAATTGCGTTTGTGGTCGCCAATTTCAGTATCGGGCTAGCTTTTGCCGTCACAAGAAAATATGTCCTGTTTTTCTGAGAAGCTTGTCTAAATAAAAATCTTAATTTTTCGTTTATAATTTATTACAATTTTTTTTTTACGCGTATACTTTGTATATATTAAGGTTTCGTATGATGATAAAAATTATGTTACGGAATGAATTCCTTCTTCGACGTACAGAAAATACCTTTAAAAATTTTCTTTTTCATATTTGTATTACTAATTTATTTTGGAACGCCAATAATGTTACCAAATTTTTGAATTTTTTTATCGAGCAGATAATAAATCTTTTTAAGCTTGAAAACGTCTTTGATTTTTATTCGTTCTTAGTAACTATAGGCACATTCAGTCGAGTCCATACCCATTCCCTTCATATTTGTTATTTATTCGAGTTGTTTCATGTGCTGAACTAATGATTTTCTTCGTCTAATATACACAAATACCGCATATTCATCTTCAGAAATTATACGAAATAGTCCATTCATCCTTGCAAAAGCGCAGCTTCGATCATCAATAATATTACACACGTCTTGGCGCTTCTTCTGATATTCAGTCGTTGTTGATTTCAGATGTAAAGAATATCGGAGATATTGAGATATCGTGCTTCTACTGGAAGTCTCTAGAGCAAAGCGGAAGAGGCAGGTTTTTATGTCCCAAATTCCATAAAAGTCTTCAGAAGGAAGAATTTGAAAGAGGTTTCATCACTTGAAGAGTATTACAGTTGTATGGATTGACGTCCTTATTATCTTTTGGAATTTATTGTTGATATAGCGTAAAATTCGATAAGTAACTTTACTTGAATATTTTATTAATTTTCGTACATCAATCATCGTCATAAATCGATTTGTTCACCTGATGCAATATAATTGAAGATTATTCTGCACCCGAAGATCTATATAACCACCTCTGATTAAGATCACCTTTTGAGAAGTTTTAATTGTATGTTTCGATCGATAATCATGGATCTTTTCGAGTTGCTCTACTAACTATTCGAATATTTTGTAAATACTCGGCTGTTTGTGTTACAGGTGTAAAAAGCAAGCAAAGCTCGGTAGTTTCCACGACGCGTCGTAATTCGTCGAACCAGCTGTCTCAATTTTCACCTCCAGACACGTCTAATTTGAACAAAAAAGTATGTTTACAGAAAAAAATTATGTGCTCCAAAGGACTCGAAAAATGGTCTACAAATTTTTCTCCTATTCTCACAGAGATATATTTTTTTTGTGCACAGTCAGGTATGAGATTCCCGTGCAAGAAATGCGCGAGTATCTTCAGATACAAGACTGGTCTGACTTACCACGAGAAATATCAATGCGGTCAAGAACCACATTTCAAATGCCCGTATTGCAAGTACTGTTCCACCCACATTTCTAATACGCGCCGACATGTGCGTAAACAACACTCAGATTGCGAACTCGATGTTATCGATTTAGCGAAGCCCCAGTCTGTGTTTCGCTGATCGTCGATGTTTTGCGGATTTTGATGCTGAAATAATTACTAGTCTCCGAATAATATAAACGATATATATCGTGCACCCAAATGTTATAGTTTCACATGTGAGAGATTATGAGAACTAGAATAAAAAAAATGAAATAAATTGATGTATTTGAAAATTTTTAACGCTTGTTATTTACCTTGAATTAAGAAAACAGTCGCATGCACTTCAATATCGATAACATTATGTACGAGTGAGTTTTTCAAGTTTAGATAAGCAGCTGTATGAGGTACCGTTAATGACATAGTATTGTAATATATTATAAAGTTCAATTATTTATTTTGTAAAAATAGCTGCGTGATAATTATTTTCATTGATTTTTGTTGCAGATTACTACTCTCTCCCTGGAAATTTCAATCCTCACTATAACAGAGAAGAAGGTCATTATGATTCTACGTATTCGTTTGATTCGCCGAAGCAAAAATATCCTTGTCCATCATGTCCAAGTGTTTTTAGCCGTAAAGACAATCTTCATTATCATATTAAAGTGCACTGTGGTAAATTACCTAGATTTGAGTGTCCTTATTGTCGATTGCGCGCGAAGTATAGCTCAAACGTTCGCGCTCATGTACGAAAGAAGCATATAGGACAACCCGTTTTCGCTATTGACATAACTAAACACCAATACAAAAATGATTGCGAAAATACAAATTTCGAACACATGCTTCAATAATGTTATAAAATATTCGTGTTAATTTAGTCTTCTTGGCTTCATATTTGTAAATACTCGAACTAAAAATATTCCTGTTTCTTGTATTTATTATATAATATATATATATATATTAAATAATATATATTAATTTCTGTTTCGATGTATAAAAATAAGAGTTTATATTATTTATGAAGTATTGTTTAATTTTTAGTGTTATGCAATCACGATTAGCCATTCTGTATTGCGATGTTCTCAAATACGAGAATCGATTGAAACGAAAGTTTCCATATTTTATTTAGACAATGAATCACACCCACACAAAATACTACAAAATGATGGATAACTCATTATGTTCTATAGGTATTTGGATTTCCGATCCACTGGAATGTTTGATATGCAATTACGATTTAAATAAATTGATGAATTCGTTCTGTTTTTGTTTTTTTAGGATTTCCTGAGGACATACTGAACATGACGGAGGCAGATTTCCCAATGAATTCAAAACCGAAAAGGCGAAAATCGGTAAAACGATTTTTCTGTCCAAACGCGTGTGGTAGTGGATTTTCGCACAACTACAGCTTGACGCGCCATATGCGTTATGAGTGCCTGCAGGAGCCGAGATTCAAATGCCCTTACTGCGATTATCGTACAAGACGGACTTCACATGTTTATCAACATTTACGTTGCAAGCATCAGGATAAACCAAAATCGTATATCGATTTAGGCGCTACTTGTTCGTAGATAGCTCGTTAATTGAACTTTGTTAATTGTATATACATCTAATTTCTAATGTGAATTATATCTTTTTCTGTACTCTATGTACATACGAATTCTACGTAGTGTTGAAAGTGACTGATATTCTATTGAATACCACAAATGACATTTAGTACGATAATGAAAAATATCATTATTTCGGAATGAATACTCATTTTGAATTTGACTTTACGAAGCAAGTGATAAATTTATTTTGCGCACAATTCGCGCATAAATTTAAGTCTATGATAAGATTTGTACAATTTTGTAATAAAACATCGTAAAAATAACGCAGAGATATACTCTGTCGAATTAACGTGTATAAAATGTTGAAAATAAGCTCGGATTATGATCACGTAATATCCGCTCGATATTTTTCTTTTTATAACTTCTTGTTTTATATAGTTGTCGAAAAGAAATATTTTCTAATAATTTCCTGGTACTTATACGTAAAAATATATCATGGCATGACAAAACCAATACTTATTACCTATAACTCGTATTTAAGAGAGAGAGAGATATATATATATATATATATATAAATAATAATAACGCATACGAAACGATCGATTTGTTATTCACAAAAATACGAAGTTCCTCTTGTTCCAAATTCAATTTATGAAAATCACCTTTATGTGAACATGTGAAAAATGACTGTTCTAAGCTCACAAAGTAGAACGAAGAATCTTATGAAATTTCATTGACCAGGCGTATTTTCTATATTTTCAGAAATGTTTCCAACAATGACATATAACAACATCGTCATGTCTAACCATCGCATGGAGAGACGGAGTTATGAACGGCACTGTTGTCCGAACTCTACTTACTGCAGTAAAACGTTTAGTTGTAAAGGCAGTCTAAACAGGCATTTGCGGTACGAATGCGGTCTTCAGCCTCGATTCAAATGCCCGCACTGTAATTACATTTGCAAAATGAAATTCGATGTACGACGACATATCGCCAACAGACACCCGAAATATCCCATCTTCGTCGTAGATCTTTACGACTCGAAATTTTATTAGTTCCTCGTCAGTTGGAAAATTCATATTCTGTCACGTCTCAGCCTTCATTATTCATCGAATATAAACTGCACGAGAGTGTCTTTCTATTCCTTAACTACAAACACATAACACATTAAAAGGAAACTTGTCAAATAATGTAATTCACACTTTTTGTAATTTTATATTTTTTCTAAACTCTAGAAAAATCTTTCTTCATGCATTTTTTATAAAAAATGTATCGTTTAATGATTATAAGTATTCCAATACATATTTGTTGTATGGAAATCGAAATAGTTTTATGGTGGTAGGTTCAAATTATTTAAAAGATATTGGAGACTCAATTGACCTAATTGAGATCGCTTATTAAATTTATTCTCGAAATTTAGTTTTGGCACATCCAGTAATCGAATGTTAAATTTATTAGTACAGTTTGTAAATAAATGATTAATAGTACAACGATTAATAAATATTTTTTAATAATACTTGTTTCTTTAATTTCAAATACGAGAGACGATTTGTGTAAGATGTAATATTATTATGATATAATAGTTTATACTATATCATAGTTATATTTAATACGGTAATTTTTTATGGAAATTCATAATTAATCATATTCTCGATAAGCTTTAAGGTGTCCAAGAATAACCGCTTTACTTGTTTGTTCCTTACTAAAAATAGTATATGTATTATATTGTTGAAATACGTATATATATATATATTGTACGTGCCATCGAGTACCCATTTTTTCCGTTGCCAGGCAGATTTCTGACCAGCAAATTATCAACAAAAAAAAAAATGAATAAAACTGCCACGAACCATTCAGCCAATACGAAGTTGGTAATGGTTTTTTTTTTAAATATTTTGCAACGTCGCAAAATCGATCAACTCTCAACTATGGTGTTTATCCGAATCATTATCAAATTGATCTAATTCCGGTCCTTCATGTTTTTTTTACAGTATTCCTACAACTGTTACCGTTAACAAGTTTCGAGGGAAAGTACGGGAGCCCAACGGGAAGGAAGACCAGCGTTCGTTTCCCGTGTCCGTCTTGTAAAAAGAGTTACACTACGAAAAGCTCAATGAGCGCGCACTACAAGTACGACTGTGGCAAGCCGCCGAGATTCGGCTGTCCCTATTGCGGCAAGTTGAGCAAGAAGAAGTTCAACATACAGGATCACATAAGAAACAAGCATCCAGCAAAGCCAGTTGTTTGTAATACGTTGTTTTAGTGCAAGGATCACGCATTTCATCGATTCTCGTCACTTCTCGGTGCAGCTCTGTGAAAATTCACGATCATTTTCATACACCAGCATAGTTCAATAAATTTTTCTGACTAAATTTCTTCTGTCCAAAGTGGAAAAATGTAATTGTATATATTTATATAAATATTTTAAACGTTTTGGGCAAAAAAGAAAGTTTTAAAAAGTTCGAAGAGATAATGTACATTTTGTATTAAATAATTTTTAGTATTTAGATATTTAACGTAAATCGCTTGTCATGGATTCATAAAGTGCTCACGAATCAATTCCTGTTTTTATTCATAAATGTAAATAATGTAAAGGAAATATTCTTTTTAGTGTGTCGTTAATAATAAGGAATAAAACATTTAAAATAGAAGGTAATCATTTGTTATTTGAAATCGTATTCAATTTGTCGCAATGGTTATAGATAGTACAATTCGTTGTCTCTTTATTCTGCGAATTTTTATAATTGTTACATCTCGCTCTTTGATATCCCGCATGCGAAATTCATCTATTACCCTGTCTACGACATTTCGTTCGAACGACAAAAATAATAGAATTTGTTTAGCTTCTAGTATCGAAATTTGAGTTTGTAATAACTCCCTGATATATTTTGTAGGTGATATAACTGGATTTCATTTTGCGCCCTTTGATGAGAAGTACAACTATCCGATCGATCGTCGAACTGGCAAATATCATTGCCCGCAGTGTAACAACGGTTATGGGAGACGCGACACAATGATAGGACATTACCGATACGAATGTGGCAAAGCTCCTCGCTATAAGTGCCCTTACTGCATGCGGTGCAGCAAGAAGTCATCGAACATATACCACCATATTAGATGCATGCATCCGTACGATACAGTGACTGTAGTGAGACTATATTAAAATTTTCGTTCGGAGATGAAAAAAAAATTCATCTGAAATTTATATCTCATAAATGAGATAGCTTTGTACTGTAAAGCTGTAAAACTGTTTGGCGCTACAGGCTTCACGAAAATATTTATTCATTTCTGAATATTTTTATATTGCTTGCAGCAAATTTTAGAGAATAATTTGCCGCATTATTTGTTATTGTTTTTACTCAAATATGTGCGCAATTAATCGAAATTTAACGTGTGTTAATAAAAGTAGGAAGATTGTCAGCAATGTTTTTTACCTTCTTAAAGTATGTTTTAACTGTTAATATTTCGGTAATGAACTGAATTTCTGTTCGAACTATAACAGCTGAGAAGACAATAAAAATGTATTTTATTTTGATATAATCAAGAGAGTGTAAGACATTATCTTAGTCTCATATTTCATTATACGATATAGAATAAATTAGGTTTGCCGCTCGACGTGAAAGGAATTTGCCTACTAACACACGACGCTATATTGATTCCAGATTATTGGTTCGACGGACAGCCGGATAGCCTTCAGCTTCAGCAGGAAGCCGCTCAGCGTCGGAGTTACCAACTCTGGAAAAACGGAGATTTAATCGGCGATACGTCGAACAGAAAGCATCAGTGCCCAAAGTGCAACAAGTACTTCTCGCAAAGCTATTCCATGTACAGACATTACAGATACGAATGTGACTCCTTACCGCGATTTCAGTGTCCTTACTGTGGTCACGTGAGCAAGTGGTCTCACTCAATTTACAATCACATTAGAAAATTGCATCCTGGGCAGAAAGTAACGTTGAACAAGCTTTACTAGTGTGACGATGTTGCACGAAGAATTTTTAACTCGTGGAACTTCGCAATCCTGCCAAAACGAGAATACTATGTACAGTTTCGATAATAAATTTATTTAAAATATCCACGGATGACGGATAGTCTGATAAAATGAATTTTTAGTACATCAGTCATGAATAGTTTATATACGATTAATATTATGCTATCACAAAACGTTTTTGTTTGTTGTGTGCATTTTTTTAATACTTTATCCGATTGTTTTAATATAGCTAATGAAAAGGCAACGAATAACGAGAATATTCTTTTTTTTTCAAATTATGATTGCAGGCATGAGACATGTCATACCGAAGAGATCACGCGGTATGCATCATTTTACGTGGCTGCAAATTAATCGACACGGCTACCCCTGCCCAAAATGCGCACGTGTCTTCCGTACGTCCGGTGGAATGAACCGTCACCACAGAATGGAATGCGTTGATTTACCGCGTTTCAAATGCCCTCACTGTGATATGTGTAGCAAGTACACTCAAGCAATTTATAGACACATACGATCTAAGCATCGTAACATGGAATTGAGATTTATCAAGTTATATTGATGTTTTGTTTGAAACAAAATTTTCTTTTCTTTTTCAGGCATTACGATGAAAAATCTATATTAATTTGTAATTGTCTCTTCATTAAATATTATGGTTTGAAAAAAGGTAATTGAAATAATCGAATTTCATTACAATATAGCTTCCTGTTTATGTTGAAATTGTTAAAGTCGAAAAATTACCTCGATGGTTTTTATCGGTTAAATTATTTGTGAACACGCAGCAAGAGCTGAACAGTGAATTGCTTGAATATTTAAGTTATTTTATGAACAATAATAATTCAACTTCAACAAAAACATGTAAGTATGAATTTATATCGATTGAACGAATCAATTTGCTTCGCAAGAAGAATGCAGCGTGATTCGATTAATCAGAGTTGAATTAATCACTATTAAACGACAATAAATAGTGAATTTTTCACTTGAAATAGAGTAAAATTTTTCCAATCGGATTTTTATTGCTAAAAATAAAATGATTCGAAACATTCGAACGGCATATACTAACCCTGAATTCTCTCACTTCCATTAATTTCGTCTAGATTGAGTTTGAAGAAAGTTTTTTTAAATTAAATAAGTGAAGCTATTCATGAGTGTTATGCAGATGCTTCCTTTCTGTTTTTTTTTTCATTAACGCATGGGAGTCATGTGCTACGTTTGAGAAAAATTTTACGTGTGTGAAATAATTTTTTTCTTTCGTGAACTTAATTTTTGTTGAATTTGTCAAACTTAATTTTTTTTCTATCCTTTCGAGCAGAAGTTTCAAGACGTGCAATGAAAAGTACTAACCGTGTACATGATTTTTACCTGATTGCAGATTTGAACGACTTCCCTTTTACGGGTCACGCTGGGCGCGAGTCAACGCTGTCAAGGATCGTATTAGAAAAGATCGCCTAAATGTAAAAATTTTCGGTCTCCATACGCACAGAGCTGTGATTAAATTTTGGATTTATCTCCATCAAACCCCATAATAAGATAAACGAGGTTACTATTTGAAAATTTTTCAGATTTCAGCCAAAACTATAATATACGTTATTTTAATGCTGAAAATAAAATAATAATTCGAAACATTTGAGTGACGAATATTGATCCTGAATTCTGTCCACTATCCATCAACTCCATGAAAGTTACGAGGAGAATATTTTTCAATGTTGAATAAAATGAACCTGTTTCATGAGTACGCAGATGCTTCCTGCTTATGTTTTGTACTTGATTTTATATTAACGCAAGGGAGTTATTTGCTACGTTTGAGAAGAATTTTATGCCTGAAATTGTTTTTCCATGAATTTAATGAGACAGTTTTTTTTAAATCGAATTCGTCAGACTTAATTTTTTGTTTTATCTGTTCGAGCAGCAATATCAAGGTGTACAATGGGGAGCACTAACCGTGTACTTGATTTTTACCTGATTGTAGGATCGATCGTGGCACCATACGACATGGATATAATGGACATCATAAGGGCGAACGCCGAATACGAAGCTGGCCCTGATTCGAGGTCCAAGGGCAGAGCCTCGATCCCCTCAAAGAACGATCCGTTTTGGCAAACCGACAACTTCTTCTATCAATGCCCGAAATGCAATGCTGGTTATACGTACAAAAAGACTTTGAAGACGCATATGAAATACGATTGCGGTAAGGAGCCGAGGTTCAAGTGCCCTTACTGCAATAAGAGAGATAAGTGCTCGTCGAACATCTACAAACACATTAGAGTGAGACACGGTGGCAAACCAGTGGTGGTTCACAGAAATTAGTTTTTACCCTACGAGACACTCTTTCGTCCCAATTTGTAGATAACAAGTGTGATTTTTTAATATGTAAGAAGGTGTTGTGAGAACTTTGTGTTCAAGAGAAATCAAATGCCAATTATGATCGCAAAATTTGAAAACCGTTAATTTTGTTGTCGTTAACAGCTTATGATTTTGTCTATTTTTTGCATTTATGAGCGAAACATTTATTTATGTTGAACTTTAATGACTTTTGATTTGCTATTATTAGGATTTTAGAAAATTTTAACTATGAGTTCCTATAATATACATAAATATATATTATTCTATATATTTAAAATTAATACAGTTATTGATATTTGAAATATAGAATTGTTGTGTCTGTATTGATACAATTGCTAGAAAAATTAACTGGCATACCCTCTACGATTGTATTGTTAATATAAATAAATGAGTGCGAATTTCGATATTAATTATGACAATGAGTCCAAAAAACATAAAAATCGCTCTAACAAACAAACAAAAAATAAATGAAATAGCATGGCATTTCTTTCAACAATTATAACGAATTACAGATTATAAAAATTATCAGTTCAAATACTGCACGACTGTTTTCAATTACAATCTGTATGAACGACAATATTGAAATTTATATTTTCATTGAAGTTGTGGAATACAAAAGTTTGAAATTGTTTTGTCCACGTCATGCATGATGTTTACTGGGATATAACAGAAAATACAAAGATCAATATTATTAAGCGGTCTCATCCTCCATTGAGAGTGGCTCTGTACTAACATCTACGACATTATTGATTTCAGATTTGCGGTCGAGAAATTGGTCGGAATACATCACCGGTTACATCTGTCCCCGATGCAACGCAGGTTTTCGTCGGATATCAGATTTGTTGAGACATAAGTGCGGAAGAACCCCTAGATACGCATGCCCGTATTGCCACAAGAAAGACAACTCGTCGTCGAACGTTTATCGACACATCAGACGGTGGCATCCGAGAATGCCGATCGGTGTCAATAAATTGTTTTAACGCGAAGAAATATAAGACTGAGCAAACCGAGTCTGAAGTTTCCCGTTTACGAACCAAACATTAAAAGTTATGTTTCTTTTATTTATGTAACAATTGTGCTAAAAATTGTCAACTGTTTATTCATCCCGACTCACATCATTCTACTAGAACACAATGCACTCGAATGTAATATTTCGTTCCTCTGCCAACCTTATTCGCTTGGAAACGAGAGAGCTGGTTCTTGAGAGTCTTAGGGGAGAGTAAGGTTGACATTATGCAAAAATACATATTTTCGATCGTTTTTCCTCAACGACACATGTTATTTTGTATCCTCAAGAAAAACGATCGAAAATTTGCTTCTTTATCGAATGAATCTTACAACACCCTCGACAAATGAGTCGTCCAACGAGTCAGTTTCTTTGAAGCGGTATTTGTATTTCTTTTGCACGTTCGAAAGAAGCAACGTCGAGTCGAAGGCTTCGCTGTCAAAACTGACGGATTTCTGGCTTGACTTTTTCAGATGCGATCGAGGGAAACAAGTGGAACGATCCCGGATTGATGTTTCGCGTAACGGATGTGAGGGGACGGCCATCCGGTTACAAGTACAAACCGAACGAGGTGAAAAAATATGAGTGCACGAACTGCCATCGGTCTTTTACTCAGAAGACGACGATCACGAGACACGTGCGTTATTTCTGCGGTCGTGGTCATCGTTACAAATGCCCGTACTGCGAAATTCACGCTTCCTGCTCGTCTAACATTTACCGGCACGTTAGATCGAGACACGCCGACAGGCGAGCCTTCGCTGTCAAACTCTTCGTCTCCTGCGGGAGAAAATACTGAACTGAACCTCCCCGTTCGTGCGAATATAACTTATTTATTGACATAGTGTGTAAATAAGCTCAAACATTATCGGATCAATCAATACATATGTGTATTCGTTAGACAATATAGTCATCCATGATTGACTCGAAACAGTAATTATTATCACCAATACCACATTATTCTCCGACCGAGAATTGTTCGTGTGTCTTTTTGTAACCATTTTGTTGAAATTTTCAGGTCGTCGCTGCGCTTCGCCGAGGAGGTCGAGACGATAAATGGATTCGCCGTAGTACGAAACTCAACGATACGTTATAACGCGACGAGTTTTAATTAGAATCGATGTACAAATGAAATTAGAGAAATATAAAGTTTTTCGTTGTACAATATAGTAGTTTTAATAGTCTTGTTGGATTTTCGTAGATTTTTAGATTAATGTTGTATCCTTCCTGCGAAACAAATTTTGTGAACATTAATTTACTTTCGAATAACAAAATCTGCCATATTTTTCAGAGTCTATCGTCATCTCCACGTATTCACCGGAAATTTCAAGGCAACAAGCCCTTCGATTTCCGCAAAACACCATTCGACAAGTACTCGTATTGTTTGTACAGTTTTGAATACAAGTCCATGTGGACTCACAGGAAGTCCTTATAGTCTTTATACTGAGAGAAGAAATTGTTTGTATCGAACAAATAGGGATGGGATACGTCCAACCAAATATTTTTCTGTAACATTATCGAATTCGACCTTAATATTTTATTTTTGATATTTGGTTGGCCGATCGGTCGGTATTTTGGTCGGGTTTTTTCTCTCGGTGCACGTTTCATCGAATTGTGGACATAAGCCCGAAAGACAAAACCCCGAGAGACAAAATCCCGACAGAAATCTCGAAAGACGAAAGCCCGAAAGATTATTTACTTAATAAGCGACCTCTTTATCGCTATTATTACGTAAACAATTTCTCGGGCTCTCGGGTGTCGTCCGGTCGGGCTTTTCTCTTCGGGGTTATGTCCACAATTTCCGTTTCATCGCTCGACGTCTGTAAATTCGAAGCGCGAACGAAAACCTTCGAATTCCCGTGATCCTGATGTGGAAATCTACGTTTCGGTGTTTCAGAATCGTCGAGTACACCGTCGATAACACCGAACGCCATCTACAAATATCGGAGCGGACAAGGCCCCACGAAAGTTAAGTGCGCCATCGATTTAGCAAGAAATACGAAGCTCAAGTCATGTCGCGTCAGCGCTGACAGCAAGAAACCATTCAAATGCCAAAGATGCGGTCGCGGTTTCACTCTCAAGAGAAACAAAGATCGCCACGTTAATTACGAGTGTGGCCACGAGCCAAGATTTCAGTGCCCTTATTGCGGTTTGCGGAGCAAGCAAACCTCGCCCGTCTACGCTCACATCAGGAAGAAACACCCGGACGAAGAGGTATTCATCTTCGATATGAAGCTCTGAATCTCGAACGTCGAGAAGATTCACATTCCAAGCTAATCTCGATCGGACCCCCAAAAAAAAGAAAAAGTGAGATTATTTGAACGCAATCGCCTTCCAGATTTTAGCCAAAAAATTAAATACATATGGATATCGATGATACGATGTCGTAACAATGACGTCACTGATCTCAGAGTTATATCTATAGGATCTTAACGAATTTACGAAGAGACTGTGCAAATAGAGAATAATTCGATATGGAGGCTTTTCAGTAGATGCAAAATAAAAAAATGAAAAATTGGAAATCGTGTTGCACGACCAGTGTGTAACGCTTAGTGTTGAATTTTGTGCCTATTTGGAGATCTTTGATTGCCTACCTGTAAATAATCCTTGTTGTTCCGTTTAAATTTTCAGTTACGAGGAATAAATATATATATATATATTTCTACATATATGTTTTATTTTCATAATAAATCGTTACGGTAATCCATTTTATCATATTAATTGGAATTCCACTTTATCGGCTTTTCGTCATACGTCTGCATTTTGAAGATTTGTGTAACCAACATCTGAAGATTGCCCACCAATATTTGCTCCGCTATGAATACGAAATATTTAAATCGTACAGCTTCTTTATAAGCGATGCACGTATTTACTAAATATCAAATCACTACTCATATCTCTATAAATCGCGAATTCCGTCTCACAAAAATGAAAAACGAACAAAAAAAAGTCGTACCGCCTGAAGATCTTTGATTCCTCAACTTGAAGATTTTTATGATTTATCGAGGTACATTTTTCACGTTACGTTCGCCGAGACTTTGTTACTGACCCAACGATCTCGTACTGTCCGTACGCGTTTCGTCCTACCGGTCAAACGATTTTTCGTCGTTCGACGAAACTCGATTTTGACCGGCAAGGCGACGCGACGTTCCCGTAAGAGATGGCCAGTAATTCTGAATAGAGCAAGCTATTCTTTTTTTTTCTTTGATCTATCAGAGAGGCAGAAAAGTCTCGTAGAACCGAGACCGTGGTGCCGATGGGGTAATCGTTGGATTATCTGTTTCGCAGGTTATTACGTCCCGACACCCCAGCTGGACTTCAATCTCGTGCTGCAGTCCTCGTTCTGACATGACCTGGAGTCTATCCGCGAGCAGGCACCGAGAGGGTACGCAGGTGTCGGCGAGCCGTCGCCCTCATCCTCGTCCGGTTATTACTCGCCGGCTAAGGCGCGCAGTGCCTACGCCAAGCGCTCGTTCACGGACAAGTACACGAAACCGTTCGGTTGCCCGAAATGCGGCAACCGTTTCACCGTGAAGGGCAACCTGACGAGGCACGTGAGGTTCGAGTGCGGACAGCCGCCGCGCTTCAAGTGCCCCTACTGCGTGTTCCGCAGCAAGCAGACCTCCAACGTCATGTCCCACATACGAACGAAGCACCACGGCGAGAAGGTCTACGTCGAGGACGTTCCCATACGCGTCGGCGAGCCCCAGAACATTTCCATCGAGTACAGATACGGTGACTCGACTCGCTCCTAATTTCGATTGTGCTTACTGTGCGCTTCGTCGGGAACCCTCCGAGTGCTACCGAATTTATTCGCCGGACCACCAAGTAACGAGTCTCTCTCTCTCTCTCTCTCTCTCTCTTAGCGAGAATCGCTCGAGAGACGACCCAAACCGACGAGATCCCGAAAATCGATACTCGAATTATTTTTTATATCGAAATTGGGATTCTGGTTACCCGCAGCCAGCGGTGAAGATTGTCGAGTCGAAAATTCTCGCGCTAGCTGCAAATTTGAGTATTTATATCGTAATTTGGATATCGATTGTTCGGCATTCTGTTTTTCAAGATTTTGTCTCGTTTGGGGGAATGAACCCGAATTCCGTCCCGATAGTAGCAAAAAATGATTTAAACTGTCCGAGTTCCGTCCCGATTAGGATTACGCCCACTTTTCTACAGATTCCCCTACGACGCTTATTTCTGCATCATATTCTCTATCGGATATTTCTATCATCCGTTAATTTTACAAAACTCTAACACTCCCTAACACCCTAACACCCTAATCTTTACGAAATTGCAATTATTACTATAAGGGGTGAATCGCACGGCGCTCGGCGCGCGCCGTGCTCCCAAAAATATAAAAACATTACAGGCAGTAGCTAATCACTGCAAGGAAAAATCCTAACTTTTGCCTCAATTACAGTTTCTTTAT
This sequence comes from Goniozus legneri, assembly GCA_003055095.1. Classification (NCBI taxonomy): domain Eukaryota; kingdom Metazoa; phylum Arthropoda; class Insecta; order Hymenoptera; family Bethylidae; genus Goniozus; species Goniozus legneri. The sequence continues at coordinate 81,915 of NCVS01000496.1, read as the reverse complement.
TAAAATTATAAAAGATAAATTACATGGCGCTTGGCGCTGGAGGGGTAAATATGAGTGGTAGTGGGGGAAATTTTCATGGGACGGAATAAGACTGTCTCGGGACGGAATTCGGACGTTACCGAAAAAAATACGGGACGGAACTCGGAATTTTTTTGCGCTTTGGGACGGAATTCGACTTCTCCGGTTTGGGGTTCCTTCGAGATTTCGTCCTCTCGGGCTTTTTTCGGTGTTATGTCCACAATTTGCTCGAGCTAACCCTCGCTGGGTTCATGTGAATGTGTAATTATAGCTTTTAAGGTGATTTAGAATAAGTAGAGTTTGAAGAATCGCGATAAATATTGCACGTAATGGTTTAACGTTCGACGCCAAATTTCGTCCATTCTTGAGTTGAAGTGAAAAATTACGCAGCGTTATCTCTCTCTTCGTATAAATATGATAAATAATTACGCTATGGAATATAATAACAGGAAACCTGTGGAATCCTGCGATAACGAAAATATTGAAATGTTCCTCTACTGTTTCAAATTCGAACAGGTCCAGTCGTTTCTTGATTATTTCCAGTAATATTAAAGTTTTGAAATCAGTACAATGTTTAAGAGGATTGTGCGTGAAAAAAAATATACCACAATAATATCTGCTCATAATCTCATACTGCGCCGCAGCAACGTGTTTATTTTAAATACCTTGTAATTGTATTAGACATAAGCACACGAATGGTTAATGTTGTCCATTTGAAGAAATTAGGATAGTTGATATATAAATAAGGATCGTGGTCGAACCGTTTCCGTCATTCTCAACGATTGAGTTCGTGAAAAAAATGCATAATGTGCCTGATTTTGTTCGCACACGTTGCGTGGACAAAAGTTTTTGACTGATTTTGTTGCTGTGATATAATTGAGAAGGCAACGGTTTGTGTGTTGAGGAAAAAAAAAATTTTAGAGTACATAGTAGTATGTATCGCGGTATTAGATGTTATATTTTTAATAGTAGCCTCGTTTCGGCACTCGATTGCGTTATGTTGTTCTCTTTTTTTTTTTCTAAAGGTGTAAAGGGCATAGTGCACAGCCATGAACTATAGTTTAAACGAGTCCTGTCACGTTTAGCATATTGCTATATAGAATCGACAAATGTTTTATCCGTTTCGTCATGAATTATTAATGAACGTAATATGTTTGTAAGCAGTATATCGTTCAGTACCTTATCTGCAAATAAAATTGATGTTCAGACGCCCTAACCAGCAGATATCCTTTATAAAAAATACTACTCAAGATCCTCGCCTCGAGCGTTTATCAAAGAATAATCAAGCTGCATGGATTGAATGTGAAAACTGCAACCGACTAGCTTTTTTGACATTTTAAGATAGCCGATAACAGCATCGATCATTCCCTCTCGAATATCATTTAACTCGTTAATAATTCGATTCGACGGGAAATATTGTCATAGATATAACAGGTTTGTTTTCCTTTTTGTTTTATATACGATTAATTTGGTTTTCAAGCAATTTACCTAATCCCGCCAGTTCATCATCAGCATCTGTCACGAATCGCCATTTAACAATGAAATTATCATCCAATAACTGCTTTCTGTTCACGGTTGAATGTTAAATCCGAGACCCGAGCACCGCCTATTTTTCTTCGATTCGTGAATCAATAATTTCCGAATCCACTCGAAGGGAAATAGAAACTGGAAAATTGTCTTCATCGCCGAGGAGTCGATAATGAGAATACCAGACGCGGAATTAATTTTCTCCGCTGTTGATTATCCGTTGTGTAATGTATATCCAGTACACCTTTGTACATATTTTGTTGCAAAGCGTTCAGTCGCAATATCTACGTGTTTTCAAAAGTATATGTAAAAAAAAAAAATACACCAATTCCCATCACCGAGTATCGTTCTAATAAAGAGAAATTTTGTTTTCAGATCTGAGCATGTTGGATTCCTACATGAACTTCGTAGATCCCGACGTCGATCGGAGTATCAACATGTTACAAATATCGCGCAACCAGAACACGAAGACTCGTTATTATTGTCCAAAGTGCCTACACGGTTTTACCCTGAAGAGCAATCGCAATCGACATTACAGATACGAATGCGGACACGAGCCGAGATTCAAATGCCCGTACTGCGACTTACGAAGCAAGCAAACGTCGCAAATTTACAGTCACATAAGAAAGAAGCACCCTCTCGAGAGAGTTTACGTGATCGATATTAAATCGTAATTTCATTCACGAGAATCGGCGCAAGATTGTCTGTAAATTCACGAGTTTAGGTTTGCAATTTAACGACGAGTTTTTATCAAAACCGAGATGGCCTTCGTGATTTATGTAATCAAGGCTGTGAAAACGATTATTGTACAAATGGACCTTCGAAATGTTAAAATTTCAATAAAGACTACCTTTTAACACCAATTGACGCGTCCAGTTGAGGGTTCGAGGATTCGTATCGTTTTTGATTCCCTCGTAAGCTACAAAGGTATTGAGAGGAAGGGTTTTTTTTGTGAGGTGGACAGTTCTGTTAAATACTGAGTTGGCTATTGCGTTCTGACTAACACGATGCGTTATCTGTTTCCAGTTAATCGTTCTGTGCGCGGAAATTTTGCCAGCGGTTACCTGAAGATCGGCTCGCTTACGTTCAATGGGACGCACGGCAAGCATCAGGATTACATCTGTCACAAGTGCGGCAATGGTTATCACGTCGCCAAAAGTTTGAAGCGTCACCTGCGTTACGAGTGCGGCTTGGAGCCGAGGTTCCAGTGCCCCTACTGCAGCACGAAAAGCAAGCAACGCGCCCACGTCAAAGAGCACATACGCAGGAAGCACTCGGAGCAGCAAATTTACGTGGTCGATGCGCTTTAGATGTACCAGTGTTACTAGTCTACTAATCATTCTTCTGTGCGAGCCTCTACGAAGGACAACGAGTACTGACGAAAGTGTTGAAGATTTTTTCTCTCACTGGATCCGACTTGCTACGAATCCGTAGCCAAGGAAACTTTACACCGATGCTTTCGAATTTTTTCAAATTGTTATCGGGCGACAGTGCTTTGAAATGTGATTTTTAATAAAACTCGTGTACAATGGATGGAATAAAATATTCCTGAAACGCTGTAAATCTTATTTTCACTGAATATTGTTTACGTTTGTTTTTTATTTATTAATCTCTTACGTTATTCATAATATTGAGAATATTGTTTAAACGTGTTTTCATTTCTTGTAATTTGCACTGAAATGTATAGCGTTTTTTACTCATACTGGTACTATGATTTTTTCGCATAAAATTATCGAACCTCTTACTCGAATGAATTTTTATATTTTACTGTTTCTTAGGGTGTTTATGAATTTTCGAGCAAACCTGTACTGATATTTGATTATATTTCTTTTTAGGTATAGCGTGGAATCAGTGGAAAAGTGAGTGCCCGAAGGATTATCCGATACAGCACCAGGTGAGGATGAAGCAGAGTTGCTCGAACGGCCACGAATGCACTAACTGTGGTAAGAGTTATAGGCGCCCGTGTCATTTGAAGAGACACGTTCGATACGAGTGCGGTCGTGAACCGAAAATCCAATGCCCTTACTGCGGAGTGAGGATGAAGCAACGCAGCCACGTTTACAGACACATAGTATGTTGTCATCGAGGCCAGAGTGTTTACGTGATTGATTTGAATTAATTTATCGTCTAAATGAAGATAATAAAGATATGATAAATCCAAAGATATAAATTTTCATGATGCAAGCGACCTATCGATCCATTGACAGGATGTTACGTTACGATTATTGTCAGCTATATTAGTCTACTTTGGTAATAAGCTCCACAGTGAAATAAACAGGGGACGTTACATTCGCGTGCATTGTAACTTTAAGTATTCTGTAAACGAAACGAAGATTTCTCAAGACAGCGATCTTCAGAAAATTTTATTGCGATTAAAGATCTCAATAAAAAATTGAATTGTATCCTATTAATTGATTAAATATTGTTAGTATTGTTATCGTTGACATCTAGTCGATAAGTCATAATTTGTTAACACCATTACAAGATCTTAAAACGTTTGCCACTTACAGGGGTAACCGAGGTAACCACCTTCCGTATTTGACACTTACTTTAAATTATTCGTCGAATCATTTGCCACTCGTTTAACACCCCTATCTGTTTTTTGTTTTCATATTCAGGATCTCGGTTGCCGTACGTGATTCCAAAGAGCCTGCAAAGAAACTGCGGTTACCCGCTGATGCCGAATATGAAGGATTTAGCGACGATATGGTTGGCTAAGCAACGCCCCGATTTTCTATATCGTTGCGAAATGTGCGGAAAAGGTTACCAGCATCGGGCAACCTTGCTCAGGCACACACGTCACGAATGCGGTAAAGAGCCGCAGTTCAAGTGTCCTTATTGCCCACACAGGACGAAACAGCGCGGCAATCTTTATCAGCATATACGCACAAATCACCCCGGCAAGAATGTCTTCTCCAGTAGCATCTAATAATGGAACCGTGAACGATGATTCATCCAGCGGCTTTCACCTAAACGTATTTTTCTCGACAAAGAAATGAATATGATTTGTACGAATGTTCTAACCCCTTGGCCTAGAACGACGAGCGCAATTCGGACTGTGCGTTTACAAAACGAGGCCTCCTTCGTGGTAATTACAGGGTGTAACTGAATTTCGAATCTGTGACTCGAATTAGCTTATAGCCCAAGGGGTTAATATCAAGTTTTGATTTTAGGTACCTTATTGTTGAAGATGTCTGACATTTTTTTAATGTCGGTTTTTTTACTTTTTAAATAATTTTTATCTAATTTTATGACGGAATTGTGGACATAACCACAAGAATTTTAGCCCGAAAAAGGCGAAATCGCAAAGGGAACGTTAAGAAAGACGTTGCCTCGAAAAATTGCTCGATTGTTTTGTTTTCGGTCTGACTTCGGTTGTAATATCGATTGTAGAAATTATTGATATTCGTAAAAGGACGAAATAACACAGTTATTATTTCATTGGTATATGGCATAGCAACAAATTCTTACTTTAGAATCATAAATATGATTTTCACTCGATCGTCTTTTTTCCGGGACAATGTCTTTCGAATCTTCGGATGCTTACCTTTATTATTATGTACACCAATTCCACGGTAGGAATCAATTCGCTATAAAATTATGGGTCTTAAAATTCTAGTTAGGATGTAGTATACATAGATGAATTTACAAATTTTTTTACTACTTCTTATTTATAGATGCACAAAAATAATCAATTTTCGTTTCCAATTTAACAATATTTTGAAAATGTATTTTTTCTGTAAAAATGAATAATATTTTTCTGTTTTGTAAGAAACGAAATTCTGCGAACTCGAATAAACGTGTAACCGTGCCAAATGAACGAAGAATGTTTCATTGTAGTGTGCATATGTGTTGTTATGAGTTTCATTTTCTAAGTCATACGATTACTAAATTGATCTTATGATATTAATACCTCCCTCGATAGAATAATCCAGTTGACAGTCATTCCCTGCCGAACAGCTTGTTACATATATATTATTTTGCAAAATATTCGATATACTCGAACGTTCACTAATAAATGCTTTTATTTCTGTTTATTGCAGGTGCAGTCACTTGGGGAAATTATTATCAGCCAGTACCGCAGGCGCAGAAATTTGATATGGGAGATAAATTACCGTTCGATTTGACTTTTCCGAATCATACGAATCATAAGAGCGTTACCGTTGTGAATCATGATTATCGAGACAAGAAACCCGGTTACTACATGTGCCCACAGTGTGGGAAAGGTTACCGTTGGTTGAGGAACATGAAGAATCATTTGAAAATCGAATGTGGCAAGGAGCCAAAAGAATTTTGTCCATTTTGTCCCCATAAGACGAAATACAAGAGTAGTCTGCATAAACATATTATGCGAATTCATGGTACAAATTGTATAGTAGCTCCAAAGTAAAACGTCTAAAGTGTTTTTAGGATATTCAAAGGTCACTGCTTTTCTACATGGTGCAATTATAGTCATGTTGATTGTTACATTACCTCGCAGACGTATTATATTACGTATCGTTGTTGAATTATTTTACCGAAAGCGGTACTATCTTGGATTAGCAATGACCAATTGCTGTGAACTTTTCTTTAACCAAGTGTTTTAATTGAAAATGTAAAAATCAATTGACGGTTGATCATAGTCAACCGTAATAGAAAACAAATTTACATTATTTAGTACTATTAAAAATTATGCATAATAGATTTAAAATAAAATGAATGAATAGGAAATGTTCAGAATCGATCGATCAACCGATTCAATCATTCTCTGCTTCATATTGTTAATTTAAATATAAATTTTTGAACGAAAGTGATTAGTTTCATTAAAATTGTTTATTGAAAAAAATGATTGTTGAAATCTATCATTTTCCTCTATATATTTAATCTGTCGCTTTAACTCGTTATTAATATTATCAAGATGTATTTTTTCTAGTTTGTGTATTCCATCTGTCAACGATTATAATCCGAGGACTGTCTTCCGGTTTATTTTTCGACTTGATCAATTTTTACTGATGAAAATATTTGCTTTCAGGTGCCAGGGGTATTAAAACTTTTACCAGGAGTACGTAACACGAATATCAGGTATGCCAATTATGCCAATTACTGTTCATCGTGTGAATATTCGTTCACAAATCCGCACTTCCGTTCAGAAGAGAACCTGAAGAAACAAACAACAAGCAACCTCATTCCAATGTAAAGACAGAACAACCCCCAATCGCCAATAGTTATAGTCAACGATCTCAAATAAATTTCATTCTTTACAATTTTCATGCTAATTTTCATTGAAAAATGCGACCTATGATAACTCTGAAAGACATTTTCAGCCAGTTTGTGCATCAGGCGACGAAAAAAAGCAGACGATAAAACGGCGAGGCATGCGCTTCGATGTATCCTTAGAAGCTAAACAAAAAAAATGCATTTGGTGAAATTTTGCTCGGTTTTACGTACTTCTTTTTCTTATTATTTATTTTCGTATTCGTGCGAGCTCGTCACAAAAAAAAAACATTGGGTACGTGTCGTATCGAATTAATGAATCGACGATTTTTTTACAGATGCGCCGTTATTCCCGATCGTGAGACCTCGACTGCACGTCTGTCCGCGATGCGGCCAGATGTACTCGTGGGCGTCGAATCTGCGGAAGCACCTGAAGATGGGCTGCGGCATGGTAACGTTCGAGACTCACTTCTCGTGCCAGTATTGCCCGTACAGATCGCGGATCGAGGCTAGTTTTCTCAAGCACCTTCTGTCGGTCCACAACATCAAGTAGGAAGACACCTATCAAGCTGTTGCTGCTCACGGTATCATGTTCCGTCAACGGTATTCTTGACTTTCCTATATCCTGTCGGTTCCTAATCAAACGCGGACGTTGAATTTCGACGATAAGGTAGGACTTTGCTCTCCTCCCAGAGCATTTATAAACTCGTAGAGTTCGAGGCAACGTTCGCTCCGAGTCACTGTCACTCCTGGAGTGCGATTAGCGTATGTTTTCCTAGGCACACTGTTAAGATTTTGTAAAGGGAGTGAACATTTTTTACCGATTATGCGAACGCAAACATGATTTGTGATTTACCCTTTACTTTTTTCTTTTCGCGAAAGCGAATTTTTTTTGAGTCAGTGGCGTGATCTGTCATATCGCTTGATTTGCTCATAATCGTAAAATTAGGTAATATCGACTTTTTTTTATACCTTAACGTTGAGTAAGTTTAATAAATATAACGATATTTTACTCATCCTGAATAACGTAACACAGTTACGTCACCGGCAATTTATATGAGGTTAATTGCTTTATTTTCTACAATGAATGTAAACTATATCTAGTCTAACGGCTGTTTTATTTGAACAAACGGTGAACGCAATAGAGCATAAATAATTAAAGTTTCGAATCAAACTGTTTTTTATGCTCGTATAGCAACTGTTGGGCAAATGTGCAAAATTTTTTATTTAATTGTTTTTTAAGACAGAAATTTTATTTTACTTTGGTATATTCCATTTAGGGTGCCCACGTGGGAACTCTAATAGGAATATAATCGACTGATTGATCATCGTGTAATGATTATAGAACGTAAAGATCTATCGAGTTTATACTCCAAAAAGTTGTCGGTATTCATATTATATACATCGTATTATCTCCAGTTTGATAGACGACACGTAATTACGCTCTATATCGATATCAATACCCTACTGCCATATTTTCTGTGACAAGTGTTACATTAATGTGAACACGCATTTTTTTTTTATTTCTTCGTGAAATATCATCGATTTAATTTTCGTTTTACCAATAGGAATGAATGTGTGTATAGTGTGTGGAAAGTGATTACGAATACCTTAGGTCAGTTACGAAAAAGTCCTAGGAAAAATAACATAAAATTATATTAGCACGTGATTGAATGTTGCTCCAAGAGAGGTAATTAATCACTGTAATTTTTGCATATGATTTGTAGATGATAAATTGGAGAATATTGAAACAACATCTCGAACGAGTAGTGTTATCTCATAATCAAATATCACGATGCTTCAGAATAGTCAGAATAATTGTTAAGTAAGTCTAGAAAGAATAAAGCATGACACTATCTACGATTATATGTAATATTTACAACTATCCTAATCAACAGATAAATCTTTAGACTGATAGAATGAAATGACATTTGAACAACAACAAAAATACAGTCAATAAATGTCCGTATGAAAATGTTCCAAAACATTTGCTTTCTTAATAAACTTGTATGTATATAATTACGAATCTAAATCAATTTTTTGAAAAATATCCTGTTTATTTATCAATTTATTACGAAATTTTATCATTTGATTTTGTATTTACGAATTTCTAATATTTTATTCTCGTTTTGTACAACATTAGCATTTTTTCATTCCTACAGTGATTTTTAATAAAAAAAATGACTTTTGATAATCAATTTACGAAAACTTTGTTTCAGTGGGAAAGACAAGAGGATGTGTAACGTCAAATATACGCAACTAGAATATTTTTTGAAATTCATCAAGATTAATAACTTTATTACAGGATGAAACTAATATTCACATTACACGTTTTACCCATTTTTACTGACGTTTTCTGTTAATTAAATTTTTACTCATAAAATGTAGCATTTTAAAATATTTCATATTCATATTGGTGTATTAAAAGTTATCGCACAATCGCGATTTCAAATTGTGTCTATTATTAATTTCTTATTATTAATAACTTATTGTTACAGGTTTGAAACGAGGTAGAAAAAGAAAATATACGATGGACAGACTCGATAGCGCTTTGGAAGCTATCTATATGGGGATGTCCGTCAGAGAAGCCGCAAAACTATTCTTCATACCAATTTCAACTCTCTATATATATGTGAGGAAGTGTCGTCAACAGAGCGCTGAATACTAAACAAAAGGACGCAAGCATCTTTTCAAATAAATTATCCATCTTGACTATTGGATGTTTCCGATCTTAAATCGCTTATACATAAATATTGCATTAACTGTAGTGAGTGTTCAGAACAATGACGGACAAAATTGATAGCAGAGAAGAGCTCTGAGCTTTTAAAGAACTTAACGAGTGTACATAGTTAAATTCGTGCACTTTGATAAGTGATATAAAATTATAGTTAAGTGTATTAATCCATCTAACATCAATCGGTTGTATGTATATTTATTTATTTTTATATGTGTGTGCGTGCGTGTGTACATAGACCAGTATAACAAAAATTCGCAAAAAAAATACTTCACAAGGCGAAACAGACGTGACGATGAAAATCCAAATAACGAGTTTTCCCATTTCGTTCGAAAATAGTCGAACGGTAATAAAAACGAGTTGTCACGTCTGTTGCACCGTAAACATGCCATACCGAAAGAACGGCGAATAAAAGCGAAGGTAGTGCAAGGAAGAAAATTTCTACTCTGAAAAAAAGAATAATCATAAGACGTCCGTTATCGGACGACCCACACTTGCGTGTGAATATCGCACACATAATACCACATATTGCCCAATATGCTTGAATCGCATCGCACGAAACACGATAAGCACTAATCGCGTATTCTCTCTGTGATTTTCTTCTTGCAGACATGCGCGCGATCAACTATTTACCCTGCCAGAGAGTGACATACCCGTGCAAGAATTGCGGCAAGGTATACAACTACTACTCTAGCTTGGCGAGACACCTGAAGCACGAGTGCGGAGTGGAGCCGAAATTCCACTGTCCACTGTGTCCTTACAGAACGAAGCACAAATCGAGTTTGAACACCCATTTGAACGGCAGGCATATGAAACTCCTCAATGACTTCTACGCACTTCCCAACGGCAACAATTCCGCTCTAGACACCGGAAAATGAACTTGAATTTAGATTGTTCTTTTGTTTCCGCAAAAATCTCAGCAGGATCTCTACTTACGTGAGTTCGACTGTCTTATTCTCTGACAACAGGGCATTAATAGTTTGAGATCGGCGCCGAATTACGACTGTTTAATAACTTTTCTGTATTTATAGCCAATAAGTGTTGAAGAATCGCGTATGTGCAATATTTGTTAGTTATCAGATTTTATATTCCAGAGACAATTGTTTGATATATGCACAAATGAAAAAAATTTTATGTAATGTATTTCTTACAATTACAATACTTAGCTATATTGTTTTTTTGTACGTTAATGTCACTACTTGCATTAGATATTATTCGACAGAGTCAAAACTCGATTTTCGAAGAAACGATAGTACCTATGCGTATTATTAATTTTATATTGGATACTTGTGTAAGCGTTTCCAATTCTTTAATATTTAATGTGTACAGTTTTATGATTTTAAGCCCACTGTTTCGAGAAATAATTTTTATATATTTTACGCGCATGCAAAATATAATTTTATTTTATTTTAAACTAATCAAAAAGTGCTTGAATGTTTATTTTTAGGTTGTTTTTAAAATTGTAAGTTTAGCCAAAAGTGCACATCTTGCCGTGATATTCATCGCGATCTATATGGTACATGAAAGATTTACCATAAGAATATTTATAAATGGGATAAATTAGGAGGATCTTACATAGTATTTTGCTTTGATAAGCATTTAAAATTGATATTAACTGTGTATACGAAAATTTAAGATTGTGATTCAATGGAAACCAATACTGTAATTGTTTGTAAGATTCAGTATACGACACTAAGAAACATGAATATGAGTTATCATAAACCTCTATTTAATTCAATAAAAACGAAAATTAATAAGAATGTATTATTGAAAAATGTAGTTGTATCCATATCTCTATTTTAATTTCTTTTCAATTTCAATTGACACACACACATATATATATATTTATTTATACTTATAATTAAATCGCAATTCTTTAATTATATTATTTTGTAACGTAATTCCAAAATTTTTTTCAGGTAAGAGATTTCAAATAAGAATTTCTTGTTTAATGTTCCCAAAAATTCTCTATCTGTTCGTTGAATAGATTTTCATTATTCTAACTATTTTGTTCAAATATTTTCAGAATCATTCTTGTTGGCGTTGGCATCCTCCAGGAGTCGAGGTAACTTCCAATGTCCGAGGTGCAATCGCTCGTACAAGGTGAAACGTTCTTTAAGACGTCACATTATGGTAGAATGTGGAAAAGCTCCAAAACACAAGTGCCCTTACTGTGATCATTGCAGCAAATACAAGGCCAGCATCTCCAAGCACATCATGCACATTCATGCAAATCCGTCATTCTCATAATGATAAGAAAAATCATACTTCAGACGTTTTAAATAGATTTTTAACAATCGACGAACTCTTTTCTTCGTGACAACTATAAAAAATTTACAATTGTTGAAGTATTATGAGTTAACGATGAATGTTATAATCTTACGTGTATGAAAAAAAAAACAGTAAGTTGTAATTTGAACTTTTGACTACAACTAGAGATTAAGAATTTTTTGTATATAGCTTATACATATTATATATAAGGGAAAAATAGAGTTACTAATTGTATGAAATATAATTTATATTAGAATAGTCGGTATGACAATTCGATTCTACTGAAATAATTGCGTGAATAAATAGATAATGTATATATTAAATATTTTCACTTGTGGTGTCATTAATAATTTTCATAATTGTATTATCGGTACGGAAAATTGACTTACAGGTGTCAATGTTTAAAATCAAGATGCATGTATGAGCTTCATCTGTAGTATCTACCATCGCATATTGTTGTAGGTAAAACGTATTATTTTGTCTGTTTAATTTTGAACCATAAACATATTTTTTATTTCAGTTGTATAAGAGGTAACTGGTAATTCGATATTTCTAATGTAGAAAAAATTTTCACTTTCGTCAATTACAGATGTTTTCAAAACCGAATTCCGATATTTTTCTACGTAAGAATTGAATAGATAGAGAAGTTGGAATTTTTATATTACGACTAACTGAAAAATCTCATTCGATGGTTACAGAGTATGAAGACGACTGGATGGATATGCAACTGTACATAAGCGATGTTCGCTCCAACTATAGACGTTCGCGCGGTAACGGCGGCTTCGCCTGCAACGGATGCAACCGTCGTTATCATCAGGAAAGAAATTTAAGACGTCACCTAAAAAACGAGTGCGGAAAGCAGCCCGAGCATCAGTGTCCATTTTGTACTTATCGTGCCACATATAAATGCTATTTGCGAGTGCACATGGTGAAGAAGCATAGATTCGATGACTTTAAAAATATGATAGTCTGATATTAGCGACCAGTGTAGTGCGCAACATCTACGCTACTTTAATAATACTATATCGTTCTATGAAACTTGTCTTGATTCGACTATTGAAATTTATTTCTCATGACTTTTATCAATCACCATCTTTTCCATTTTGTTCGATGCAATTCATTTGTTATGAATACTCGATGTATTAAGGTTGACTAAAAGATTATTATTATTATGTTCAGAATTAAAATCTTGCCATTAAGTTTTAGAATTGACACGATTAAATCAATTCTGTGATACGCGAATTTAATTAAATCGTTGACTTACGATTTCTTTCACATAATATGTTTTGTTTTTCGTTCTCGTTGTGCCCAGTTTCTTTTTCAGTTAAAGTGCCTAGTTCGTTTTCGTCCTTTACCGATTTATACTCTTGTATGGGATTCCATCCACATCAATGTTTATGGCGTACTAGGGCGTAGTATGGGATTCCATCCACATCAATGTTTATGGCGTACTAGACTGTCTTAAAAAAATGGCGTTACCAATTGAGAACGAATCTTTGTTAATCAGGCAATCGTTTTTTTTTATCTGTTTCAGGGGGTAAGGGTCCTCGCGCGAAGACCAGTTTGAGGCATATGTGCCCCAATTGTGGCAAGACTTATAAACACAAGCGTCACCTAAGTAGACATCGTAATTTCGAATGCGGACAAGAGGGAAAGCATATTTGTCCATTTTGTCTCTATCAAGCCAAGTACATGTACGCTTTGCGTATTCATATAAAAAAGATGCACTGAATGATGAACATGGATGACGTTAAGAATGTGATAATTACACGCTGACATTAGAAATGTATACACTATTTTGGCAATATTGTATCATTCTACGAAATTTGTCTTCATTTGACTAATGATATTTATTTTTCATCATCTTGGCTGCATCTTTTACATCTTGTTCCACTTTATTTATTTGTTACGAATACTCGATAGATTAAGATCGACTGAAGGATTATTATTATTATGTTCAAAATTAAAATCCTGCTCTTAAGTTCTAGAATTTGACAGAAGCGAATAAAAATTATGATACGCGAATTTAAGTTGATCATTGCCCTACGATTTCTCCCATACGTTTCTTTTCACTCATTCGTCGTAACCATTTTCTGTTTCAGTAAAAATGTCCATTCCGTTCTCGAACGGCTCTATCGTTATCATTGTAAGCTCTTGTGTTGAATCTCATCGCATATCAATGTTCGTTACACATTAGACTCTGCCTTAAAAAAAAAAAAAAGCTGGCGTTGCCCGTTGAAGAATAAACACTCGCTAACCAGGCAATCGTATTTTTCTGTCTGTTTCAGTGGATATGCGTTGTTCAGCGTTCGCATTTAAGCACACATGCTCGACTTGTGGCAAGACGTATAAACACAAGCACCACCTGAAAAGACACCACGATTTCGAATGCGGAGTCGACCCGAAATTCAAGTGCGCTTTCTGTCCGCACCGCACGAGGTACAAGGAGAGCTTGATGAAGCATATATTAGCGAGACATCAGCACTATCTCGAGCAGAATGCCCAGTATACCCAGCTACAGCAGATGTACGAAATTCAGCACGAGCAGCAGCAGCAGCAGCAATACGATCAGAACATGCAGCACACGCAGAGTCAAGTTTACAGCAGCTACACAGAATATCAGCCAAACTTGTAGCGCCCCCGGAGTCTCTCTCCAGATAAATAAGTGAAACTATCTCAAGAGGAACTCCCGTACGTTACATCGCAAGATTTACCTCGCTAGTCGATGTATCTCGATTTTCAGGATTAAAATTCTTATTGGCCAAAAAATACGATTTTATTCGAAACGAGCGAAAGACGTTTACTTTCTTCCCCCGAAAAAACGATCGGAACAATCCCCACTCCCGCATTTCTCATTATTGTGTTACGTCTCCGAGAATCACCGAGATTTTTCCCGTCCTCTGAAAAGACAAAATCACGACCGAACTCTTCGAGTCTCACTAAAAGACGAATTTTCGTTTTTCTCGATTTTTTTCAGGGCGCGGCTACAGCGCGTCAAACTGGACCGTGGCCACGTTACCGTCAACCTCGCGATCGTTGCCTTACACCAGAAGGCTGAGATCGAGATCAACGGTGAACGAGGATTACGGGAGGAGCCTCGGAGTCGGCAGACGTTACGTTTGCTCCAAATGCGATAGGAGTTACACACTGAAAGCCTCGTTGGTGCGTCACCGGCAGGACGAGTGCGAAAGAACCGGCCACACGATCGTCAGACCGGCCCTCGTCAAGGGCGACTCCGGGGGAGGGAAATATCACACCTGCAGCAAGTGCGGCCGCGTTTACGCTTTCTTCACCTCGCTGTGGCGTCACATCCATTACGAGTGCGGTATCGAGCCGAAATTCGCATGTTCGTACTGCCCCGCCAAATTCACCCAGAAGAGCAATCTCGGCCGTCACGTGCGCACCAAGCATTGAACCGAGAGCGTGAATTATCTCGAAATATACCAAATACTAGGGGTAGAAGTAAAGTTCTTTCGATCGTCGCATATTGTAGATGGACGATCGAGTTTATCATTGTAATGTAATAAAAATTCTTCATCGGTTTGCCGGGCTCGTGGCGATTTATTTATGTTGTACAAACTTGTTTCGATACTTTAAATTTTGTATGGGAATGTATGTTCAGATATGTACGTTGTTGTAACTTTTAACTGAAATAGAATAACTGGGATTAGTAATTTACCGACGAGCGGATTATTTGAACGAAATTGTACATTTCCTTATAATTGTTGAACGTTTGGTAAAAATTTCACACAAGGTATCTGTTCGCTTGTAATAAAGTGCAGTGTATGAAGAAAATATTACCTGTGAATTTTTGTTGTCTCCGAAGCGGTTTTTTTTTGTGATGGCCCGACTTTGAGTCAGAATTCGTACTAACAAGGAAATGTTTTTCATTTTTAGGTGAGAACGAGACTTTCGTGACGGCTGCTGATTTTCAATGGGAGAAGAACGATGCGACGTTCAGTACGAACGGAGCGGTAGTGAATTGCCTGCAATGTGGTAAGGCTTGCAAGAGGAGGGTATTGTCGATGCACATGAAGTTCGATTGCCGTAAGACGCAACAGTTCACATGTCATGTGTGCCTAGCCAGGTTCACTAAGCGCTGTGCGTTGAGACGTCATTTACTGCAAAAACACAATTTGTACGAACCACCCAAATTTTCAAAACCAAAGAGGATATTCTAAATGTTTCGATACGTTGATAGATTATTTTGGATTTTTTTTTAGTGACTCGTGACAGAACAATTTGGATTCGCATTTCACAAAATTCAAATTGCGTTTGAATATTGATGATTCATTGCGAGTTCGTTCTGTTACAAATGTTGGAAGAAATTCAAGATTTCGATCAATGTATATGAAAATTTGACGATACTGATAATAGTTGAATAATTGATATGTTTATAAAAATAAATACAGAGCATTTCGCTTAATGTTATGTTTGAAAATTACTGTTTATCTACTTCTAGGAAATGTAATTATATTGGATCATGAATTATTGTACCTGTTTATTTTTCTTGTAGATCAACATTTTTTTATGAAATTATTATAAACTGTTATACCCGTATTGGGCAAGCGCATAAAATCTAATTTTCCCATTACGTTTGACTGAAATAAATTTTTACAGAACTACAGAGATTTTTATTCGAAATGGAAGTCTCCTGCTTTTATAAATGAAATAAATGTACATCAGAAATTGAATTTTTTGTGAATCTTTTTTCAATATATTATATCTAAATAAAACTAAATTGTTTTCCTTTACAGACTCACGCTTAAGCAAGATTCCAAACATTGTTTCAGGTGGAAGATCGACTCTTTCACAAGATGTCATCTTAAGAAGCATTTATAACACTGACTCACATAAATTTACCACCAACAAAATTTTTTTTTCATTGCAAAAAAGAAAAAAAAATAGTACTGACCATTCAATTCGTTATGCACTGCTTGATTTTGAATCCCTTGGCACGTTAGCACGTTAGCAGCTGATAAAGGATGATTTCTTATATTTATTTGTTTTAACACATTCTTAAAACATAAATATATCATGTATAAGACATTATTCATTTGAATCGACTAACATAAAAAGCATTGGCAATTAATTAACAAGTCTCGACTGGTTGACAGATCAATCAAGATATCCTTACTCCTGTCTCAGATGTGGGAGAATTTACAAGGCGAAATGTAATTTAGGACGTCATGAAAGATTAGAGTGCGGTGGAAAGCGCTGGTTCGAATGCGAATACTGCGGACGTAAATTCACCCAGAAGACAAGCAAAGATCGACACGTTAAAAATAAACACCCCGAGCAACCGAAGACTGATAATAATCAACATTTGAAAATGCGAAAAACGTCGATAAGTTATGAGTGATAATCCAACGATCGAAGAAACAACACTGAAGAATTTAAAGACATTAGTGTACATATTATATTTGGTTATAAAGTAATCCGAGCCAACTGTTTAATTTTTAATTCTAACAAAGTTGATGTGAATTTTAAATTTCCAATCACTAAATCTGCTCATCTGCTCTTATGAATAAATCACAATATGTTGCGAGTTAATGTATAAAATAAGTGTTATATATGATTGTTAATAACAGTTCAGTTAGAAGATTAGAAGATGAACTTGTATGTTAGCAACGAGAAGATATACTTCAGTAATGTAGATATTGTATATTTCGAATTGTTAATCTTACCAAAAAAAAATTAATTAAAACTGTTCCTAATAAGTAATTTGCGGATGAATTATATTATAGCTTACTTGACTCACAGCAATAGATTTTGTGAATCTTAGAAATGTTTGCAATTGCTTTTCAATAAAAGTGATCTGCTTGAAGGATGTAAATAGCTTGAGATTATACGATTCTCGTGAATTTTGATCGCCAAATTTATTTATTAATTGTTCACGAATTTTCAACTATCAACTCACATTTGAAGATTATCATTGACTCAATATTTTTCACGTATGTATATAATAATATTTTCCCCTCCTCGTTTCATCATTTTTTCTATATATAAAACGCTAATCAGCTAATCCTCGTTAAGAGTTTATTTACTAAATTGGATTGAGTACACAACTTTTTTCTTTAATCTACCAATTTTCCATTTCATTTATCATATACAGACAAATTGATTCCATTTTATTTTTAGCATTAAAAATATACAAATCGAGGATACCCATAATATTTTCTTTACAATTAGATACGCTGAATCAATTTTTCTGTAAAATTTTCTTACACTCGAGAGTTTATTTTTATGCCATTATTTACTACTATTTAAACTTACAATCTATTCAGATTCAATTTTCTGGTAAATCTACAAATTTTTGTTCTATTCACAGGGTTTGGCCAGAACTGGTACAACTACTTATTACCTCTGGCGCTCTCTAATGTTCGTATAAAACAGTACGAGCCTGCTAAAGACGATTACGAAGAATCTACGCGAATTAGCGCTCAAGGTAACGTCATAACGAAAAGATGAACTAAAAATTTGCATAGTGCAGACTCATAAATTTTTATGAATTTCGTTTTAACAGATTATAGCCACTACAGCGAGTCTTCGTCATTGCAAGATATTTTGACACCGATAACACCTCAAGATTTAACAGTGAAAAAATCACACTCGTATTCATCTCGCGACACCTGCTTAGGTACGACAAAAGTTTTGGAAATCGACAAGAAATATATCAATCGATTAAATACTTTCGATAATATCAATTTTTGTGATCAATTAGTTTTTGAAATAGAATTTTATTTCTGTTTTAATTTGGAATAGAAATTCTTTGTGAATACGGTTTCTCATAAGTCAATCTTTTCCATACTCCATGTCGAATGAATTGAAAATTTATACTGATCTCGTTAAACTCATCCTGAAGATTATTCGAGTAGAATTTCGCAACTTTGCCGATTGCCTTTCTCGTTAGTTAAATATTAATCTTTTTTGCACTTTATCTAACAGTTACCATTGATAAGCGAGAAAGCACAACCGACTGGAAGAAATACAAAGAAAAGAAGAAAGCGAGCTGTCATTTGTGTCACAAAAAATTGGCTAACAAAGCAGTCCTGAAACGACATTTGAAAAACTCTTGCGGTCCGCTGAAACCTCCCAAGAAAAATGAAAACCTCGACAAAGAATTCTCATGCGCTAAATGTGTAGTTTCCTACAAAACACTGAATAGTTTAGAGCGTCACTTCAAAGGACCGCGTCACAATATGGACGAAGAAGAATTTCAGCTAAAACACGTGTGCAAATTATGCAAGAAGGGCTTCTCCGAGAAATCTTCCCTCAAGCGGCACATTAAGAATACTTGTCCCGAAATCAGAAGAACCAGAAACAACATGGATAATTCTGGCAACGACGCGAGTACTTTGAACGACGCGGAATATTCTTACACGTCCAGCGGTTGCAGATTTGACATTAGAAACGAGCGATCGACATCCCCCTACGCCAGCGACTCCAGCTATTCGAACAGAAGACCCTCCGTTGAATCCGGGAAGAGCGTTCACAGCGAAACTATTCTACCAGTAACGAAGATAAAAGATATTACGAGCGCTCGCCGATTCGATATTAAAAACGAACAATCGACATCCTTTTATCCTGGCGACTCGAGTTATTCCAACAGAAGATCTTCCGTTGAGTCTAGAAAGAGCATTTATGACGAAACGAAAATGAAAGATAATATTTTGAACCGACGTGCCTTTAAAGATGAAAAGACCACCAGTGAAGTCACTCAGGATGACAACATGAGAGCAAACGATGTTTCTCGATCTTCGAGTAAAGAGATGTGTGAAGAAGTACTAATCCGTGGGCAGGCTGAGTTTATTGAAAACAAAAGCGATGTGAAGAAACCGAAGATGGAAGATGACGTTTTAAACCGATGTGCCTTTCAAGATGAGAAGACCACCAATGAAGCTACACAGGATCACAACGTAAAATCGAACAATAACTTCTCTAGATCTTCGAGTAATGAGACGTTAGATGAAAAAGTGCTAGTTCGTAAACAAGCTAAACCGACTCAAAATAGCGATAAGACGAAAATCTATGGTGAAATGCAATCAGTGATTCGAACTATTGATAACATATCATTTTAGAGAGTTCTTTAAGATCAATATGAAGATTGAAATATGTTTAAACTCGAACTTTGAAATAAAAGATGAAAATTTGTAAATTTGATTATCGAATTCGAATGAAGATCAGTAGGCTATATTAAATTAAAGAAACTAAAAGGCTGAAATATATTGTACAACTGATGAAATTAATAATTTCGATAAAATATCAGTTCTATTTGCGAAAGCAAGTAAGAAAATGAATACGTATCGTAAATATTAATCGTATTTACATTACGCAAATAACTTTCCGCAGATATGAATAATCGTTATTTATATTTTCATTAATTGAAATACGTAATGTGTAGCTATGTTTTTTAAACCTATATGAATGTTCTAATAGAATTCATAATTACGATAGTTAATTTTACCAGTAGTATTAGTGGAATATCTGCAAAAAGTTAATACGCTTGTAATAAGTGCCTCGAAATTCGGTGAAGGCAAGAAGTAACGATATTAGAAATACTCAAATTATAACTAATTAATTATAAAATATAACGAATGATTGTTGATAGTGAGGTAGCTCTCTTGTTTATTGTTAATTTTTTTCGAGCAATGTTGATTACAATGATTTCAGTTGTATTCACTTTCTGAGGCATAATTTGTTACTATTTTGTAAATTAGGTATCATCGAACTAACAAAAAATAGGTATGTTGATCTTCAGTTTAAAGACAGATTACTAAATTTTTTATTTTTAGATCTAATATTAATTGAATAATTGTATATTTTTCATATTTTTCTTAACGGGCTATTTAATACGTATGCATCAATTTGCACGTTAATCATGCACAATATATAAGAATATAAGTATACCTATATCTTGAGCTTTTTGTGTCCCATCGGTGCAATTATGGTGCTAAATTCATTGGTCTTATAAATATATGCATACAATGCACGATTCAATTATATTACAATGAAATGTCGTGACATGTATTATTACATTATCCGAACATAACTGACGTTATTTACAAAATTATTTTGTGATTACTAGTTTGCTAAGATTTCTAAATATTACGTTAAATTTTAATCTAATGAACGTTAGCAGTGAAAAATATCTGATTATATATTTTAACTTTCGATTCTCCCTTGTACAATAAAAATGTTTTAAAAACTCATATTTCAAACGTACAGCTGTTATATTTTATCATACTTAAGGGAAAATATCAATTCTATTTAATTTTATTGTGTAACTACATATGCTTTAAATAATTTTGCCCAATGTTACATGAACTAAATGAATAAAATTTTATACAACATCATTTAGTTTTAAAACATAATCATATTTCTCTTTGGAAAAATTTCTCTCGCAACAAATGAGATAATTAAGTTAAATAATTAGTTATTAATAAGTTCTTCGGGTTAGTATAAACTTAATCATAATAATTTAGTCACATTTTACTGACTAGTTATTTTCATTTCAGGTAAATTGAAATTCTTGAGGTGAATGTCCAGCCAACACACAAGAAATTCCTAGGAAAATATCTCGTGACCGAACTTGAGGCGACTGTGTGCACCCACTGGTATTCGTAAATACATTTGATAAAAATCAAATGATCAAGATAGATGATAACTCATTTACGTTATCATTCGAAAAATTTTTATTTGTTTTTTCTTTTTTAATTTCCAATAGAAAAATTAAATCGTACAATAACTAATCCTTATACGACGATATTGTGAAAAAATATTTTAATTTATTGTTCAACCAACAAGAATGATAATTTAAAACTAAAATTGAATTGAAATTATGCAAATTTATCTATGACAATATATGTATAATTATACAAACATGTTAACTTTTAAGACACACTCTAATCACGAAATAAGAAGAAATAATTTTACGATCGTTAGATACCTAAGTTATATTTGTCGTTATTGTGGAAAAAAAAACGAAGACGTGAATATTTCCCAAAATATGACAATTATTAACAAGAGCCCAATTTCATCATTCACTTTTGCGTTGTGTTTCAGATTGGTCGGGGAATTTGCAAGTATCTAAGCCCTATCTCACAGTGATACCGTCTGCTAGCTTGATCACGAGGCGGAAAATTTCGCCGGAGGACGAAGCCATGAAACGTTTCGGTACACCCTACGCTTGCCCATACTGTTCATACAGGAGTCTCTACAAGGCCAACAAAGATCGTCACGTGAGCAATGTGCATAAGATTGGCCAACTGAAGCATCGTTGCACACTTTGCAATTTTCGCAGCAATTATCTTTTCTGCGTGAGACGTCACATGCGAACATTCCACAACATTCCTACCGATCAATTGCCTACCATTTCGAATTCGTACGATAGCCGTCAGTCGGTTCGTTCCACGACCGAGCGTAGCCCCAGACGGCGAAGAGACATCAACTAGGACTGATAATTTTAGTTTAATGACTTCCCTGATAGTGAAAATTTACGGACAACTCGTAGACATATTTTCGTCCTTATTTTAATATTAAGGGGTTGAGATTTTATTTTTAGGTATTAAAGCAACTTAACTTTTCTCTTTTATTTAAAATGAGAAATCTCGCCAATTATAATACACTGAAAATGTATTAATGTATGTATGTAATTTAAATTAGATGAATAAATACGAACTGAAATTTTCCATCAACGTTGACATACGAGCTTCGAATGCGACAAAATTTACTTATGTTAAAATTAGCGATTAAATTAAACGTAAGAGAAATTGTTTTAATAATCTAATTCGAGTACTTTGAACTGGTTGTTTCAGCTGCTGCTTGGCCATTCGAGACGGTTTACGTGGACGAAAACCCAGATCAGATAAGGAATCAGGTATCGGGAGTACGTAATCAGGAGTACGTGTGTTACGACTGCGGCAAGTCCTACTTGGCCCAGAGATCGCTCTGGCGGCATCGTAAATTCGAATGCGTCAATGCCAAACCGAAAATCAAATGCGAGGTTTGTCCGTATAGGAGCCCGCACAAATGGTGCATGGAGAATCACAAGAGGAGAAAGCACCGCATGGATACTTATAGGGGAACGGACACTCGAAAAATCACGAGACGAAGGAGATAATTTTATTTCACGACCCTTTATCGTTTTAAGATTCAGGTCACGCACGATTGTGTTTATAACTTTGTCCTGTTATAAATTCAGTGCAAGTCTCTTCTTTTTATCAATAATAATATGAGTATAGGATATTAATTAGAACTGTGGAAGTGATACCGTGTACTCGTGACAAACTGTTTTTATATTTTTAATGACAGAAATAATTAGCGTAAACTTGTGAAATAATGTATAATTTTAAGATTAGACATTTCATTGAGTGTAAATCATTGGAATATGTATTCGTGCTGTATACCGTGTAATATTCTGTTAAGGAACGTTCATGGTATGAGAACTGTGTTCCAGTTGGACGAAGAACAGACTATCGAGAGAATACATGGAAAATAGTTTATTCGATTCATTCGTTTTTTATTCATCAAGTCCTCAAGATTTACGTTAGAAAAATCCTAGCTCTACAGATCCCAAACGTAGAGTTGCGTACGGACTTATAAAAATGACTGTGAATAAATCGTAAACGAGGATTCCCTGCTTTAGTAGATTGCGAAATCGAGATAGATCGCATGTGATACTTTTGTATTCATTAATTGTAGTCGTATTTTTCACTGATTTATTTAATTTTTCTCATTTTTTTTTTTTTTTTTTTAGTAAAATCTGTTACATTATTTACGTAATAACCAAAGTATTTATTTGAAACAGTAATAGCCATTTTTATAAGTATACACTATTCTTGATTTTCCTGCTTTTAACCCCCGTTCAGCTCTTTATAAAGGCGCAAAATTTTCAATATTTGTCACTTTAATTGCACTAATTAACACGTTTCTTGCTTGCAGCCTATCAGAAGATGTACATAGGCGATCGGGTACTCGGCTACACTTGCACCATGTGCAGCAAGTTCTACAAGATGTGGAGCAACTACTTGAAACATAAATGCGAACCACCGCAGTTTAAATGCCCTCTGTGCCCGTTCGCTGCTTTTAAGGCGTTCATCCTCCATGCTCATCAAGCGGAGCAACACTTCAAGGTTACAACTTCCAACTCATAAGAATTACGAAACGATATGTGTATATATATGTCGATGTATATACATATATATTTATAGAGTGAAACATTATCGCCAGCACAATACGAATGACCGAGAGCGGCCCATTCGAATTGCCTTAGTCATCGTGAAGTTTTTCGTGCCTAGTGTAAACTGAAAAAAAAAAAACAATGCAAATTTATAGTATATTTAAGTAATTCGTATGCCGAATGTGTCCCTTAAATTGGATATTGAGTCAAAAACTTCGGTGTCATAGTTTTATTATGATTTTTCTTTCGTATAGACTAGTTGAATATTCCCATTTATCTGGAACTGGACGACAACATTGTCATCGTTCAGCAGTAGAGTACGGAATATACAGAAAATTCGTCGAACGAAAGTTTTCACTTAACCGGTTGTAATTTTGAATATTCATTGGTAGAAACTATTCTTCGGGATTATTTAATATCGTTTTTTTGACTGATAATATAATCACTTGTATTAATATAAATCGATTGTATAATCGAGTGACTCGAAACTACCGTAAATCGATAACAGAAGTATTATATAAACTTGCTTTCTTCTCGAACGAAGCGAGGAAAAATATAATAATATGGAATGTCGAACAAGTGCACTAATTTAAGTTTACTTAGTTTTTACATTATTATAACAATTTTTGCGATGACTGATTTTTAGCTATTCAACTTGTATGAGACTCTTCGTTTATACTACACAACACTTTTCATTTCGATAACAAGCGCTGATGTATAATTGTGCACTTGCGCTTACAAGAATACATCCACACGTACATACATGCATATGGAGTATTTATAAATGTATGTATTTTCGTAATATGAATAATAAAATTATCTAAAAGATTATAAATTAAAAAGAAATAAACTTTGTTGATTAGTAATGCGTCATTGGGCGTTCAGAATCAACATATCATCGAAAGATTGGAACAAACTACTACTTTATTTTTAATTTGTTATTTATGAAACTTTCTTCACAGACCGAAGAAGTTTCTTACGAAAAACATTCTACGCTGTAATTCATTGGAACGCTCGAGATTTTCTTGGTAATGATTACAAAATTTTAATATTTGTCAACATACTGTATTATATTGTAAACAATGTATCCTTTCCATAGGCGACATCGTCCTTGTAAATACAAGACACGAGGTAGGATAGTTTATTTTCACACTCTAGCTGTCGTTATATTAAAGTATACCACAATTCTTTTGTAATTTACTTCCAATTAAAAATACAGTATTTATATTATACACTGTTTCTTGGTTGCTGCGATAAGTTCTCTAATTGCTCATATTGACACGTTTACTTTTCTTTCTTTTCAGCGATAAACACGTGCTTGGCCTGCTCGAAATCGTACAAGTGGAAAAAATCCTTGCACAGGCACATACGCGAAAGTCCCGAGTGTTGGCCGATTCTTCTTACGTCTGGCAACGCGGAAATAGTAAGACAGATTCACAGCAGAATGCTCTACAATGTCAACACAACAACGATTAAGGATTTAGTGTAATGTGGAGTTTTTCACCGTCGAAAATATTTTTATATCGCTTCATATTGTTGAGCACGATGTACCTGAGATTAGGAAAATGTCCTTTCAATTTTTGTTATATTGTACAAATTCATACGAAACTTGTCATCGAGTGTATGATGGGAGATTTAAGAAAATTATTTATCATTGCTAATTTCACGAATGTGATATCTGAGTTTAATAAATGAATTTTATTTATTGAACGACAAAATGATTTGAAATTATTCTACTTAATATGTGTTCTTTCAGCTACGTAGTTTTAATTGTTTATCAGGATATTCACTAAACATTGTTCTTCTTGTTTGTTTCAGGATAATGAAGAATCGAAAAATCAACAATTAATGAGAGTGAACAATTTTTATTCTTTATAGTTATATATACTTATACATATATTTATTTTTCTCTCAAAGAGATTTTTAATTTTCGTATTGAAAATTAACGTTATTTGAAAAAATAATCGTTTACCACACTCAATCAAATTATTTTGATTTTTATTTATTCGTGATATTTACGCGTCGTTTTTATATTCTTATATCATTATTCGAACTCAAAAGTGAAGCTAAAATTCTTTAATCATAAGTGCATTTTTCGGGCTATTCTGTTAGAGGAAGTGGGATATGGTTTCTATTTATGAATGGAATGAAGTGACAGAAGAGGGAACGAGGAATGCCTTTTAATCCTGAAAATCCAGATTCAATTAGTCTCCGTAAAGAGACAGCCGATTTATCGCAAATTTAATTGATTCTGGAAAACGAACATACGCCTCTTCTTTTTTCCTATCCAAAAGCATTCGACACATTTCACATCCATCAGGTGATAATTGAGTGTACGCGTATATCGAATCCTCTTACCTTCGACATTCTGTAAATACGAAACATGAAAAAACAAAATCTCACACCTTTCCGCAATCAAAAAGCGTGTACGCACAATTGCTGGACATACACCACGAAACTTTATAAAAAATTTGATTTTACTGGGCACATCTATACTTCTCAGGGCTATTGGTTGATACGTTGTGTGTTGGGTTGGTTACGGGTAATTTTTTTTTTTATTTTAATTTTACTGATTTCTTCTGTTCGATTATTTAAACAAATAACAATCACCGAAACCCCCATACTTACCCTTTCTCTCCCTCGTGCGAGAATAAATTGGAGCGAAGAAGCGGAGCGATGAGAGAGGTGGGAGGGGGTTGAAGTGTATGAGAAAAGAAAAAAAAGATCGGTACTGGTTGCTTCCAGCGAGTGCCCCTGCGATTAATCACGATTCGATGCTCTCGCGTCCTGCATTGGCCGTCGGGACATGTTACAGGTATGGGTGCGTTGCTGTCGTTGCTGAGTTCGAGCAACAAGCCGACGACGAAGAGATCGCGCAGCGCCTCGTCCCGTCTCGTTCAGAATCGTCGATTCAGCGCGACCGGGGAGAACAGCAACAGCTTCGAGGGCGAGATCGTCCAGACGTCCCAGCAACACCAGCAACAGCTCGGTGTCAACTTTCCGGATTCGTTCGAAGTCCTACTGCCGTCGCAGAGCAACATGGTTTACGCGGGTGTGCCCCACGAGCAGCAACGGAAGTTCAGGTGCCGGTTCTGCGGAAAGGGTTACAGGTGGAAGAGTACGATGAGACGTCACGAGATGGTCGAGTGCGGAGGCAAGCCGCCAGCGTTTCAGTGCCCCGAGTGCCCTTACAAAGCCAGGCAGAGAGGAAACCTCACCGTTCACTACAAACGCCATCATCAGAAAATCGAGTACGACGACGCGCCGCAGACGCCAGACGTATGAGCCACTCGACACGAAGTTTGTATCTGCAGATTCCGCTACTCGGTGATTCGTTTCGCGAAAATCATCTGGCGATTTATTTCTTGTTTCTTCTACCCTCGACATTTTCAAATCCGACCGATTTTGTCACGTCGATGCATGGAGTATAAGAATTTGTTGAATGCACCCAATATTTGTTTGCGTATAAAAATAATAATAATATGGTCATTATTATTATGCAAAATAATTGTCCGAATCGATACTTATTATATTTTAAATATTCATACATTCTAAGTTATAATTTATTTAATCAAACAATATCTATTTATCTAGTATATTTATCATCTACTTTCAAACGAATATCAAGTATTTTCAACAAATTTTTATTTTCATTGTGTGGTTACCATGATCAGATTTGACAAGGTCCAGGGTATCCTCCATGCCGATAGATACTTTTTCAGTTTCATGAAAAATTTCACGACTTATAAAAAACTAACTAGGAAACTTGATATCACGAGAAGTCGATATTCGCGAAACGTCCCGATTTTCGGTTGTCTGAAAGCTTTTACGGACTAAAATAGACAATTATCGTTCAATGATCTTCCAATGATGCGTGATGATTAAAATGGGAGTGAGAAAAATTTATTACCGTTTTCCTTATATTATCGACTGCAATTTTATCGATCGACGCACAGTGAAGACTTTGTTAACGTTATAGTTGAGCAGCTGATCAATTATTTTTAGTATTTTGAAAATGAATTAAGCTTTGATTTACATTCTTTTATTTATTTAACGATTTTTTTATACATTCCATACTCGCTCCCTCGAAAAATCGAATCGAAGAAGATCTAAAGAATCGTAGAAATAATTTTTACTTTTATAAATATCTTCTACAATCTGGCGACAAATTCGAATTTCCGATTGCTTCGACCGCCGATCATTCCAACTCTTCATAGATGAATTGTTTTCGAATTTTTTTTCGATCTATGAAATTAGAACATAGTGCCTTAACGACGCGCGGTCGAAACAATCGGAAGAGATTCGCTTTTGCGTGTTTTAGATTGTAAGAACTACTGTACCTTATCTTAGACGGAACAATGTGGACGCTACAACTTAAAAGGCCCAAACTCAGGGCTAGAGCGTGTCAGCTCAAAAATCGAACGGAAGGGTCGAACTTAGGATATTCTATTGTTTTTTTTTTTAATTTTTGTCGCGTAGAGCGCGTTTAATCTATTAATTGTGGGTGAAGGTAATTATTATCTCCTAATTATATTAATCGATATCTCTGTAACTATATTTCTCTTTGAGTAATTATTTTATTTAATATATCTAGTTTTACGTGGCGACTATCTTTTATCAGTGTGAGTGAAACTGCTGAGACGAATGTCAAGATGTTTTAGTATTCTTCTCGAACAACAAACAATTGTTATTTCCGTCGTCAGATTAAATCGACCAGTTCGTTCGACCCCATAGGTTCTTCATACTCTTAGTTTTTTAAGAATAGATATTTTTGCTTATACACAAGTGTATATATTGTTACATGTATACATTTATGGCATATTTACACAATGAAATGAGAGGTGAAGAGGAAAAATGTTATGCGAGCGGACGCGGAACGCGCGTCAGTATTTTTGATATCAGTATTTGCGAATCGTCGCACCGAACCGTTCACGTATATCGAAATAAGTTACTCGTAATTCTCTATTCTTGTTATCAACCCCACCCTCCGTCACCGTTACTCCCGTCGCAACTCTTCGATCGTCGGATGACAAAAAAACGACCATCGACGAGCACAAACGTATCCGTTTTTATTTATAAGGACGTCACTCTCGAATGCGCTCCTCGTTTCAGGAAATGGAAAATTGGTCGCATCTGCCGAATCATTCGTTGTAATTACTGTAAAAGACTAATATAGCCTAAAAAAAAAAAAAAAAAAAAAAACAAACGACCATTTCCGTTGAAGCATTTTCGATTTATTTTTTCTCGAGAAAGCGAAAGGATCGTGAAAGGATTCGATATAACTAATTTTATTATTATTTTTAATATTATTAATATTATTAATAAAAAAGAAACACTCCTTGCTGCGGGTTATTTTCTAAAGAAAGGAACAACTCTTTTATTTACCTGGCATGATCGTAGATGACTCGACCTTTTTTTTTTTTAGCGAGATAGTCGTCAGTGGAGTTATCGGCTTCTCTCGCCGGCAATTTCATACGTACCATGAATATCCTTCATCTCCATTCTCGTCGTGGCGATTCGCTCGAATTGCCGCGAACGCTCATAAGCTTGTTTAGAAATTCTCATCAACCCTCTTAGCGCCGTTTCTCTACCAAACTGACTAACGAAATCTGATTTCAGCCGACTGGAAGCAACTTCGGGCTACGTTCGAAAGATATCCTTGCGATACCTGCAACCGTCAGTATCAAAGTTTGATGTCCCTGAAGCGCCACAAGCAACTGGAGTGCGGCAAAGAGGCCCAGTTTTACTGCACGATGTGTCCCGCGAGGTTCAAGCACAAGCACAGCCTGTTGAGGCACTTTAACCGTCACATCGACAAGATCAACAAAGTCTAAGGAGATTAGCTTTTAATTCGACGGTGCCGATCGAACGAATGCAATATGTAATACCACGTCGCTTGTTTATATCGATTTAAGGAAATAAGAATCGTTCGTATTGACAATAAATAAAAGTTTATGTAAAACGTGCTGTTCGTTTATGGAAATATACACACGACTGTCTCCGAACGAAATTGTATCATTAATACTCGAAAACGAATGTCGTTCTGTGTAATCTCTCGCGTAGGGGAAACTGGAACGTAAATTTCATGTCACGGTTCGGTTTCAGGTTACTGGGACGGTCCTCACTTTGCGAACTTCAGCCTGCCCATGCCGGGGGTGTCGGATCAGCCGAGCGACCCTCTCGCGTTCCGTCAGAGGAAGGGAACTTGGGCCCAGCCGACTTACAAGTGCCCGAATTGCAATCGTTACTACAGGAGGGCCTCCTGCCTGAGGCGACACGTGCGAGTCGAGTGCGGTAAAGCTCCCAAGTATCAGTGTCACCTGTGCAACAGTTGGTTCAAGTATAAACACAATCTCGCGGCTCACACGAGGCTCCACGTCGAGGAGCCGAAATTTTGCTGCAGCGCGTGCGACAAAAAGTTTTATCGCCGCGACAAACTCGTCGAGCACGAGAGAAAGTATCACGGTATTTTCGTGTGAACCTCGTGCTTTCTTTTCCAGTGCTAAGACGCGAACGAGTGTGAGCTTGATTCCGATTATTTTTATCAGGAATTTTCAATTGGTAATTTTTATATTTATTGTACTAAGGGAGTCGAAATGCTTTCTTCTTGTGTATAGTATTTTTATTGCAGATTTATAAGATTGTAATTTTTGTAGTTTATTTTTCGACTGTTGACACTTAATTTTATAAATCGAAAATACGAACTATACATAAACATTTGTATTCTATGCTTATCTACAATGTTTCGGTTTAAAAAATATAAACATGTAAAATGATTTCGAATTTTTCGACTGTTAATTTTTTGTCCAATTAATTATATCGAAAAATGTGTCGTTATATATGTTTTAATTTCTCGTTACTGGAAAGTATAGAAGTTGGTGAGTTCTCTAGAAACGAAATTGTTATCTGGTGTATGTAAAACAAACTAACTGTCCTTAAATAGAGTTCAATGTCGTCAGTGGAAAAATGGCGAAGTGGAAGACAATGTACGTTTGTTGGCATTTGTCACGGAAACAATGATCGATTTTATTAAACGGTTTGATATTTTGACTTTTCAGGAAAGAAGAAGATTCGTTTTATACGTCGCTGCCTTTCTCCAATTAGGCTAAGAACAAGATTCAGATGCGATTTTTGCTTGCAGATTTATAGTAGCGAGCAATCTTTAAAATATCATCAGAAGATTGAGTGCAAGCAAAAATCGCAATTTGAATGCACCATCTGCAATTACAAAATCAAGAGACGCTGCAATTGGCGTCAGCACATGATTTACCATTCCTGTTAAAAATTCAATTGAAAATCGAAATCCAACTTGATGAATTAAGCTGTAAAATAAAGTGAATTCATCATGGAAAATACTTAATTTTTTTTATTTTTTTTTTTTTTTATTCAAATTACAACCGACTGCAGTTAAATTTTGTCGTACAAAAGCGTCGAACGTGTATAAGAACACTAATGCAATTATGAATGAATTTTTCAGGTCAGCCTAGCGAAGACGACGAGGTCGGGAAGAAACAGCGAAACCTCCTTTCCGATATCCAACGGGCGACGAATAAAAACTAACCGAATTTCAACGTTATTCTAAAAAATGAGTGACTTTTTTTGAGCGATTTTTTTTTTGTTATTAAAAATTCCCAAATCTCCCTCGTCCCGTTTGCGAGGCACACGAGAAAAGTACAGTTGACACCCAGCATGCGACAGAAATTTTACTACCCGAATGGTTTTTACGAGAGAAAAGGAGGAAGCGTACCGTAGTTAAATACGAATTCGTTAAGATATCAGGATAACGGTGGGATGGAGTGTGTGAAAGTGATCAGAGAGGCCGAGAGACACGAACGAACGGGCTTAACGCGTACGCTCTTTCTGCTTGATATTTTCCAGTGTACAACGACGAGAACTCGATGGTGGACAATCCCCTTCAAGCCTGGAGACTCGAGCAGGCGGGATCGACGCCGTTCGCGGATTTGAGGATACCCAACGCGTGCAATTACGCGAACCAGAAACGCATCGGCCAGTTCACCTGCGGACGCTGCGGACGTTCGTACGTGCGAAAGGACTCGTTGCAACGCCACGTTCACTGGGAGTGCGGAAAGGAGCCGAGATTTCATTGTCCCTTCTGTCCACAACGCTGCAAGAGGAAGGCCCACTGGCTCCGACACATCAAGAGACAGCACGTTGACAAGTTGACCGAGATTGACGTAAACTCGATGTCGCATTCCCCGAAAACAGAGTTCGGTTAAATTCCAACTCTTTCCGTATTTTTGTAGAAGACTGTTTTCACATTTGTGAAAGAACCGAAAGTGTCCGACAATTTTTTCTTTGAAACATGTTTTTGATTTACCTTTTTTAATAATCATTGCGATCTGTACTAATATGTTTTCTAAGGATTTTTTGATTAGATAAGTTTGAAACTCGTACCAGAAATTTAATCCGTAAGTACTGTAAGCTTTTATTTATTGCATTCTGCTAAGTTGCTATGTCGATTGTGTATTTCAGATAATTTTAGCGAGCGATAAACTCGCTAAACGATTGTACGTTTTTCGAATTACTCATATCGATAACGAAGTGCCTTGCAAGATGGATATCGAATATTATAGGACTGCGTTGAAATTTACGACAATTGTAGAAATAAGAAATGTTTACCTTAATTGCGAGATTATTGATGATTAAAATTTAAGTTTGATCGATTGTATGAAATTTGAGAAATTCATCCGATATTTTTTCTACCGTACTATGTAATTTTAAGTCCGACGTGTGTACTCGTTCTCACGGTGATTATCGCAATCTCGATCGTGATACCGTAGCTCGAATGTCTAAGAATAAAGCGTTAGAATGTAATTTAAGGATAAATCAGTGAACGGATCGGCTCGATCGTCGCGAGAGAAGAATCTCGCGATCTGTCGATCGTTCCGAATCTCCTTCATCAGAACTCCCTAAAACTTGCGCCATCGATTTACCCAGATCACCGCTCTCATCTCTCTCATTTCCGCTCTTTGATTTTCCATCGTAACGAAAATCGAAGAGCACCAAGCATGCCGCACTAACTCAATTATTTCAAAACTTGTACATAGAAACACGAGAAATTCGATCTTATCGCTTGCGCGTCGAG
The DNA here is from genome assembly GCA_003055095.1 of Goniozus legneri. Lineage (NCBI taxonomy): Eukaryota > Metazoa > Arthropoda > Insecta > Hymenoptera > Bethylidae > Goniozus > Goniozus legneri. Next base: position 48,885 of record NCVS01000496.1, on the reverse strand, counting down.
ACGAACAGCCCCGAAATTATAAGCTGTTCCTCTTATGACGCGCGGAATTTTAGCACCCTTTTTTTCTTATCTCGTATGCTAGCAAGTACTACAGCAACAAGATATCGAACTCATTTATAACTAGCTGCTTGGGGCTCTCGAAAAGTAAGGATATTTTTACGAATACGCATTCTATCTCTTTCTCTCTACTGCTCACTTCCATCTCTCCCTATATATATATCTCTCTCTCTCTCTCTCTCCCTTTCGTTTATCGATAGTTTTGTAATAATTTTTTTCATCGACGACCCTCGCGGTCTTCGGAATTTTCCGAGTTTTTTGTTTTTCCAGGGTCCTGTCTCGTCCTACGTGTAGACTCGTCGTGGTATCGACAATTTTCTGCGGGAGCCGTGTAAATAAGCGCGTTTTCGTTCTTCGCCGGCACGACGATCGCGCCCGAAAAAAATTTTCGCGTCGTCGATGCCCGGTTGTCGATTCTCCTCCCTCCTGTGCAGAGAAACTGTGCTTATGTGTGTGTGTGCGTCGAAGCACACGTGCTAGTGTCGAGAACAGAACAAAAAAAAAAACCACCCGAATCACACTCACACAGAGGTGCAGCCTATCGAGTGTTCTATCCAGAATCCTATGTAGACTATAAGACTCTATGTAGCTTGTAAGTCCTGCACCGATCTCGCAGTCCAGAATGTTCCGGGCGTTGGTGACCGATCTTCATACATATCTGTATTTTTATTTTATCTTTTTTCAGCGCGAAACTCTATCGAGTGTTCCCAATCTGAAATTGAATGCCAAAAATAAATTTTTCAGAGTTTACAATTTCACACGACGTTGAAAGAAATGAACGAAAGAAACATCGTGTGAGATTAAAATTTCTGTAAGAAAGTATTTTTACGCATTGATTCATCAAACTACGAAGAAACTCGCGATAGAGTTTCGTACTGAGAGAGTGCAAGCTGGCGGAGTAAAAATTCCTTGGGACTTTCTGAATTGCGAGGTAGAGGGGCGCGCCTCCCCTGAGGCGAGTAAAAAGAAAACCAAAAAAAAAAAAAAAAGAGAAAAAGCTAACCAGTCCAAAATTTTCCAGAATAATCACGACCCTGTTTGCTAATAAAGCCGTGTGTTTCGAAACGTGTGTTCTAGCCGAGGACCTGAGCATCACGGGCTTGAAGTGGGCGGCCGCCTGGCAGAGATGGAGCGTCCCGTCCATAATGTGGCGCTCCGGTGGTGGCCTAGGCAAGAGTCTAACAGGTGGTAACTCAACGAATCCCGAGGGCTTCAATTGCCCGGCGTGCGGGCGGGTCTACAAGCTAAAGAGCAGCCTGCGCAACCACCAGAAGTGGGAGTGCGGCAAGGAGCCACAGTTTCAGTGTCCCCACTGCGTTTACAGGGCCAAGCAGAAGATGCACATAGCTCGTCACATGGAGCGCATGCACAAAGAGAAGATCTACAAGCAGGAGCTCGTCTAAGATTAGCGGCAATCACAAGTCTTGACGTACCTGAACGTGCGCCGGGAACGCGATCGGTCTCCTGTCACCAATTTTGTGTATCTTCTGCTCCACATATACACACACACACCCACCCCCCTCGAACAAGCGACGAGGGGGGGAGAGAGAGAGAGAGAGAGAGCCCGCCCGAGCGACGCTCGCGAGACGCGAGGGAGAGGGACGGATTGCTCTCTCTCTCTCTCTCCCTTCCGCACTCTCTCTCTCTCTCTCTCTCTCTAGAGGAGAGAGCCAAGAGCCCAAGCGCTTCAATCGAGACGAGTCGAATCCTAGACTTCTCGATCGCGAATTTCCTTTTATATATTCTTTTTTTTAAGATTAGCTCTTCATTATTAATTAGTTAATTAATTTTTTTTTTTATATAACGAGAGACGTACCGCGTGTAAACGAGAGAAACGCGTCTGTCGCTCCGATCCGGGGCGAGAACCGAGCGGACGGACGGGAAGGAAGGGCGTCCCTCCGTCCTCGTGTTATATCCCTCGCAAAACTGTTGTACGCCGGCCCGACGCGACAAATCGCGAGGGCGAACCAGAGAATCAAATCGCTCAGGCGATCGGGACGCGCTCGAGGCGCGGTCGCGGGAGTATCAAAACGAGCTCAAGGTCAAAAGCGAATTCTAATTTAATCGCCCGTCGACGACGGGACAAAAAAAAAAGCGACGTAACTGACGAGTAGAGAAAAATAATGTAGAAAGGCAAAAAAAAGAGCAAGACAAAGAAAAAAAAGCTAGACGAGATGGATAAGAGGAAACGGATCGGCCCGGATCGGAACGCGAGACCACCGGAGCTCTTCCATAGCAACCATTCTGGTCACACTGGTTCCATATTTTTAAAACGGACGATGCCGTGCGCGTGTGGCTTACTGGGGACGTTGAAAAGAAAATTTCCTAACACACTCGCTCTCACGCGAGAAACTCACACGGTACACGCGAATGCACACGAGTCAGTGCGCGAGAGAAGCCGGAAGGAACGAGACGTATTGACTATTTTTCGAAAAACGAAAGGACACACGAGTCGACTCGACGCGTCA
>NCVS01000496.1:35917-46332 GCA_003055095.1 Goniozus legneri | reverse complement strand
CGCAAAAAAAAAAAAAAGAAAAGAATCGAACAGGAAAAACAGACGGTGAGGCAACGGGCGTTGCTGACGTCACCGAGTTAGAGAAAATAGATTCAACAGTATTAAACGAGCAATTTTACAATGTACAATCTCGTCGCGAATCATGTTCTCGTTTTGTGAATTTTTTTCCCGTTCCTCTTATTTTACGATTTATAACAAACGCGGAAGAAACGTGCGCGCAAGCATTGACAAAAACTACTCGCGTAGTTGTTTTTTTTTTCTTTTTAATATATCGCGTATAAGTAGACGGATACGTATAGAAAGAGACACACACACAGGATGTACACACACACACACACTCGTACATATAGTAATAATGTATATTTTTTTACCGCGGGGTATTTTTCCTACAGCATTGTGATCGTCAGACTGCCAGATAAACAACCGTAGATTCCTATAACGATGCATTTAAGTATAGATATTTATGTTTATATAACATGTTTTTTTTTTTTATATAATTACACATTAACTCACATTTTTTTTTTTAAGACTCGTTAAGACAGCCCCTCGCATATATTTTATTTTTATTTGTACGATCCCTCCGTATTTGTACGGTCGAGCCACTGCCGTTTTTTAAACTAATGTTACGATTTCTCTCCGTTCTTTTTTCATTCGTCTTCGCACACACAGACCACACACAGGGCCCAGTCGAGTCGACGCAAATCGGATAGTGTCGAGTTATCGCGAGGATCGAGCCGCGCGGGTCATCCTATTTTTTTAACCATATATATGTAATTTTCCGCCACTGAGGACGCGCGTCGTCTCGTGCGAAATTTTCCAAGTTTCTCTTTTCGCGTTCCGATTGGAAAATCGGACGAGAGAACGAGACGACGCCGTTCGCCGACTTCCTAACCAGAGTTCTTCCATAAGGTAGCGTTTATGTGATCTAATCGAGAGAGCAATATATGACCGAGTCGTTACGATTTTTTCGAGTAACGTTTAAAATAGTCCTAATGAAAGGCCCGCGCGAGACTCGCTCGATCCCGAAACGCGAGAAGCTCGTGCACGACCTGTCCCGTATTCCTACGCCACGCCAAATCGCGTGTCACGGCCGTTCGTTAATTTTTTTTTTTTCCATACAATGTAGACAATATTTATAAAACAAACTAAACATTAACTCGTGTAAACTCATAAATAACAGATAAGTCCGAGAACGCCTATACGCGCATATACGAAGAAAGCGGTAGATTTTAATTGATGCATTTCATTATAACTAGAATTATATTATTATTATTATTTTTTTTTTTTTTTCACTATTTTGCTATGCGCCGATTGGCGATCGCCCACGGTGAAGGAGTCGAAGTTGTAAATCGCTGGTAATCACCCACGACGATATTTTTTTAGTCGCCTCTCGTTATGCGTTACTGCCCGCGTTTTGGAGGCAAAGAGAGGTGAATGCGAAAGAAACACTTTAACATCGCTAAAATTTCAAGCGACTCACGCATTGTCAGCTCCCAGACCTTACGATGGCACCTTACATAGTTACTGATACTTTTAAACCTGCAGGGCGGTTTTTTTTTCTAAAGAATTATATATATATATACTAAAATTAAAAATTTATTTTTTTATACACTTAACACGTGGTACTTCGGCTTATCGAAATTCGAAAGCTAATTTTTATTCATTATTGCTATTATGCACTATCCAAATTTATATTTGCTTTTAAGTAAAAAAAAAGATTTATATATTATATATATTATATTAGGTGGATACGCGAAATTTCTTTGGGGATCAGCTTGTAACGTTTTGTGATATTTCAAGATCAGTTAGTGCCTTCGGCTGGACCGAGGTACCTTTTTTTCTTTAAGTAACGTATTTTGGAAAAAAATGAAAAAAAGAAAAAAAAAGAGAAAAATTTTTGTATAAAACCGTCTTGCGCGTATTTCCCAAATTTTTTACCCTTCGGAAGTGGAAGGATATTTATGTTTAGACGTATCTCTTTTTATACGTGAAATATATTTATATATTTTTATTTTAAACGTGGACAACTCGTGAATCGCTGCCGCGCGAAACGGGCAACAAAGTTTTTTAAGCTCCAAGCGGAGAGAGGTTCGCACCATTTTTTTTTTTTTTAATTATAACGTACGAGCATTCAGTATAACGAATGAAAAAGTTTAACCCCAGTGATATATGGATCATATAGGATACACAGGCCAGATACGAGAGGCCTCTCTCCGTACAAGTGCAATAATCGGATTGAAATCTACTACTATTTAATTATTTGTTGTCCCAGTTTCGCGTTTATTTTGGCCCTTGGCGACGTTGCGTATCGCGAGCGTCGTGTTATACACTATTTATGTCTAAAAACCAAAATACCTCTTTTATCGTCGTGGGGGGAAAAAAATTGAATGACTTTAGGCAACCCTTAAAAATGAACGGAGCACGTGGGCGTTCGTTGGACGGCTGCGTTCCTACAATAAGCGAACAAAAGGCTAAGATTTAAGGCGCGCTGAATGATATTTTTAAGTATGGATCCGATTGAGTGTGATAAGTCTATTCGAGCGAAGAGATAGAATTTTGGAATTGGCCTTCTCGTTCTCGGGCTCGGCCGAAGTCGTCGTCGGACGGGCTCGGGGAACGAGGGGGCCGAGGGTGACAAATAACCGAGTAAGATGGATAAAAGATTGCGAGGACGCTAAAGTGAATTGTAATGTGAGCTAGTTTGATCGATTTCAATTAAGTAACGGAGACAAATTGATACGTTTACAGGTCAATTTATTACATAGTTGCTGAATAATTGATAATGCTACTGCCTCACGAGGCCTTGATAATACGACGACGGCCAAAATTATTGAAGTTGGTATAAAAAATGTACGCGAATTGCTGAAGTTATGTGAAACTACATTGTGAGAACGTGTGTGATATTTCCCATTTGAAATCTACAGAGAGTGAGCTGAAAAATTCGACATTTGTCGATAATGTCTACGGCCGTCGTCATCGACCGAGATTACTAGATTATTAGATAAGTAAGGAAAACTATTAGATAGGATCTTAGGTTTTAGGAACTCTTTTTCTATCCGAAGAGAGAGGAGGAGCGCTATTCTATTAAAAAGAAAATGAAAAAAAATGTAAGGAGCTACGGCACCACCGTGTAATCAAAAAGGGAGATATTCGTAATCAAATTTCACGAGAGTCGATCAACGCGTTTCCTTGTTTTTCTCGTATATCCGGAGTTATTCGAAATATTTTAGGGCCCGATCCTTCGAACGGAACGATTCAGTTCTTAGCCAATTTAGGAGGGTAAATTTTCATAGCTTTAGACGTAAAAACATTATGTGCCTTCGAGGGAGAAAGAAAGGAAAACGCGTCGACTCGCCAACTTGCTGCTATCAAATCCCTGCACGTGGCTTGAATCTGAAAGAAATTTGAGCAAAAATTCAACCCGAATTTCAAATCGAAAGATCAAAAATATCAAACGTAACACGACATTATAAGACGGATTAATGGTGGATATTAAAAACACGATCCGGGAGGAAAAATTTCGTTGAACGAGTGGAAAAATAGAAAACAGGGTTGCCAGTGATTCCGGCGTCTCGCCAGACGTCGATCTCGCTACTTTGCGTGCGAGAGTAACGAAATTTTTCTCCTGGTGATGTAACGAACGGTAAAATCTTTACAAAAGAATTAAATTTACAAGGTGAAGGTGAATTTTTAGAAATGGTTAAAAATTTTAAATGTAGGGAAAGCAAAAAAAATATAATTGTAATGTTTACGAGACTAAGCGAGAAGCGTTAATTTGTAATTCGAGGAGACGAAATTTTTCAACCTTGCTGTTGCATTCAATTAAGTATTTTATTTTCTACTCTCTCTGTTGAGAGGTCGATTGGAAAATTTTTATTGTATTTTTTCTCGTTTTTTGGTTATCTGTTTCCAAATTTGGTGGAGATATTCGAGAGAATTCTTATTAATATTAGGTTAGAGAACGAAAAATATTCATATCCAAAATATTACGTTAACGTCTTCTCCCTTTGTTCTCATTTTTTAATATTAACTTTTTTGTTTATAATCGGGCTCATATCGATCAGAAACATATGCGGCAAGATTTAAAATGTAAAGCTTTTTTTAGTATCATTAATGCTCTTTCTTTAAAAGTTATTATAATTATCGACCACTATTATTACGATTACTATAACGCATATTATCACTCATTGGCTTATCTTTAATATTTTGATTTAATACGAATGTTGGGCCTATAGAACGAGCCGCGCGTTACCGTTTTTTCCCCTTCAAAATTAAATTCGCTCCTCGTACCTCCGAGAGATCGTCTCTCTTTGATCAATACCGCTGTATGAAAATCTTATCAGAGACCATCTATTAATTTTTTTTTATTTCGATGAAATCGACTTTCATCGGATTTTTTTTAAACGAATGACCGAGCGACGAACGTTTTACGCGTTCTCTTCGCTCTGTTGATTTTTTTTTTTTTATTCAATAGGGACTCTATTTTCTATTTAGAGAATAAAGGGGAGAATAAAATCTCGATTGCATTTGGTTCGACATGGGGAACGCGCTTCGTGCGATATTCGGAAGCTTCTCTCATCCGATTTATTTGTCTCCGCGCGCGTTATTTTTCTTCGTGCCGCGATAGGGAAACGATGTTATTGGGAATTTATTGAAAAAAAAAAAAAAATAAATAACGGTACGGCCGAACAGCTTCGAACAATACGAAATGCCATCCACGCAAATCAGGAACGCTATATTTTATTTTTTGTACTACGTATACATTCGGATAGTCGCCAGTGAATTGAGAATTATGAGAATCGCGCATAAGATTTTTTAAGAGCCGAAACGTTTCGTGGTAGAAAGCCGAAGGGCAGTGATGATAAAAATGGCTGAAAACTAGTGATTGAACGCGTAGCGTCGCGAACTCCTGGCGAGCTCGCGTCGCGATTCGCGTAGACTTGATCCGCAAAATTGAGATGTTAAGTATGACGGGCGTGAATGACAAAATTGACAAAAACTTCAAAAACCAATGAAATTAAATACCGACATAGAACCTACAGACAAATTTTATAAAAGTTATACGAGTATTTTTATCTAGATTTATCATACTTTTTGACTCTTAATATTTTTCACGTATGTTTGTTGTTATTTCTAGGATGAGCGACTGCGAGTGTGAATGTGAATGTGAATGTGAATTAGGAGTGTGACGATTCTTTTTTAATCGATGTGAATGAAGATTAGGAGTTTAACAACGGAATGACTACCATTTTTTTTTTGCCGTGAAATATTATATTCTATATATATAGTATATATTATCTACTTCATTAAAAGACACGGAAAAGCATTATATAGCAACCAATTAGTATCTAATATCACTTTATATAAAGAAATGCAGAAAATGTTATATTTTAATTCTCTTTACTTTTTTGGAGATGACAACCCGAAGGGTAAAAAATGAGAAATAACAATCGTACGAGATGTGTGGCCCAGTGAATCTCGATTATTAACAAAATTCTGTGACACGACTCAGATTGAGCGTGACAACACGGACTAATTTGGAATTGAGAATTTGTCAAACAATATCACACTCGCGTATTGATGCAATTCAATATCGTCAAAGATTCTCGTTGTTTATTAACATTTTTGGGTGAGACTAACAATGGTTCATAATTATTTTATGCTTACATGTAGCTGTTTAAAATTTATTTACAAAAATTTATAAAATATATTATTTATAGGATTAGATTTAGGTTAGTAAAAGGATTGTACGAGCTTTCACGGAGGCCACACTTTCGTTTGGTCGTTATCAACATATTATATATATAGGATGTAGTTGTACGAGGTTACAGCGATTGCAATTGGTTTGATATTAGCGTAATGGGATGTCAAAAGTTAAACGATGTGTGTGAAAGCCCTTCTGCTATGTTAAAACGAGGCGCGTAGCTAAATTTATTACACAAATTCACAAACGCGTTATAGCGAGGAAATCTTAGACGAAGTTTTTTTAGAAAACTTGGTCAAGAGAAAGAACAGAGTTATTTAAAATTAGAATAATGCGACAAGAAAATTACAAATATACAAATTGCGATGCGACCGAAAGGTGAGAAAGTCGAACAAGATTTTGAAACCACGAGAGCCTTGTGTTAAGTGCCTTCAAGTACGATTTAGATTTTAGGCTAGAGAACAAAAAAAAAATTGTGGAATAACAAAATCTAACAGAGGCGCTGGGCAGACGTCCAGACATTAAATCTTCAACGCAATCTCCTTTCAAATTGTAAAGTGTGCGCTGCGATTGACTCGAGTCGGACCAACCAAAATCATAAAGATTTCTATAATTATTATAAGTCAATAGCGATAGCTTTATCTCATTCGGCTCGATTCGAACCGGCAGCGCGCATTACCGACATTCCTCGATCCAACAAATCATTGCAAATCGTTCACTTTTCTTAATTTTAAGCCACACTTGTGTTCTCGTCATTTTTTTTTTTCACACTCGCATCGTTAACTCAACCTTCCCACTTCGAACTCACGAGTATTAATTTACGAATTAAGGTAGCACGAAGAAAGAGATAGACGACATAGAAAAGCTTAATGATCCGAAATCACGAGAGTTATGCTCAGCGCCTCATAAATTGAACAGAAAATAAAAAACGCGAGAAACAAGAAACGACAATTGTAAGAAAATAATCAAACACGTAACCATAATTTCTTCGTCGCCATGTATCTGCCAACGAACGATCATTATTAATTTTTTTTCTTCGTTTGCATTTTATAGTACTATTGTTTAGGAAGCAACGATTAACTACACTACGATAACGATAATCTTTCTAGATAATTTTTTTTGCTTCGTTCTCAACGCGACGAATCGATATTTGTAAATCCGCAAATACGTTTATACTTACACAGGAAACAATCTGACCCAGTCATACGCTTTTTTCAAATGTATTAACCACACAGAAGTCATTTTGTGAGAAAAGACGATATCGAAATCATTAAAAGCCCGAAGAATTTGTAAAACGATCGGTTGCCGGTTCTTGCGATTCAAAAATCGATCGACTGTTCGACATCTCGAGTCGCGCGGCAAGCGACCGGACCAGCCGATCGTTGCCGATTCGGCTCGCCGACGGACTTCCTTTGATTTTTTCTTGCACATATCGTTTCGACCTCTTTCGAACATTCCAAAATGCTTGTTTTCCTCCTCTTTTTTTTTTGTCAATTTGTAGAGAGCCTTGTATTCGATTTAGAGCAAAATAAAGTCTAGAAAGGCAAATTTCTTCGACGTTCTACATTCAATATTATTCATACATTTTTTCGCAATCGAGACAGGTAATCAAAGTTCTTCATTAGGAATAAAAATTTGTTGATACTTATTCATTTGAGAATATAAAAATCTCTTTTGATATTTCAAACATCTATTTGAACTTGTACAAACGTCGAGTACACTCAACAAATTTTTATTCTCACTAAACGTTTCAAAGGGCGTCGATAAAAGGTAAAAGTTCTAGGAGTCAAAAATTGAAAACTGTGAATGGTTTTCAATTTTCGAGATTTAAAGATTTTGTTACCGCATACTAACCAATTAACGTTTCCGTAGGTGTTCCGGTGTCCATCAGAAGATTTCGGTGCTCGGTGTGAAAATCGATTGAGAAGAGGATCGTGGAAATAGAAACAAATATTGTAAATAAAATCGTTTTCCCCTTTTAGAAAGTTATTGTTCATTTTTTGACACAAACTCGTTTTCTACCTTTGACTCCTCCACGAACGAAAAAGGGTCATTTTTAAATTACCAAGAACAATCTCTAATTTGTTTGTTTATTATTTTCAGGCACTTTCCCGGACCCCGAAAGCATGTCGATATCACGAAGAGTCGTCGCTGCGCCATTAAGATCGGAAGTTGGGAAATCTTATTTTTCGCGAGAAAAGTCTGCATCGTCATAACCCTCGAAATTCCCCATCCCCACATGCTCGCTGTTGCTAAGCTTGTGAACTTGAATGTTATTTATTTGACATGCTCTCTAAATTTGAGACAGCGAAACGTCACTATTTTACATTATTAGTGAATGTTTACTTATTCGATATTACTGAGTAAATGAATTATCGAATGAGAATATTTCACTACATTTAAATAGTAAAATTACTGCCAAAACTGTAATAATCATTTATATGAATCGAAGTGAATTTCACCATAGAAGTGATGGGACTATATCAAAGTGAAATTTTCGCCATCTCGATTCTAGAGAGTACCATCCACATAAATGTTTTTTTCTTTTTTTTTTTTTTTTTTATATATATTTGTCGAAATCGCATGGCACGTGCCGCTGTCGGCGAACCTTCGTGCACACTCGAAGGTAGTTTCCGAGGCATGAAAAAAAGAAAAGTAAATGTCGAAGATTCGTGAAGATCTGTCGAATTTTTCACGCTTTGGAATCGCCTGTGAGAGAGCGTGAGTTGCGAGTAAATTTAAGAGGATAGTCGTGAGGGAAGTTGTCGACTAACAGAGGTTTCCACGAACCGCGTTCGGCGCTCTTCTTCGGCTGTTGCAGGTTTCCTTGCGGTGCTCGGTTGGCGTGCCAACGACTCGCGCTGGGCCACCCGCGCCACCGGCCACCACAATAACAATAACAACACGAGCAGCAGCAACAACAACAACAACAGCAGCAGCCATGCTGGGGAGGTGCCGGCGCCCCTCGCGCCCCAGCGACGGGCTCGCTTCTACTGCCCATCCGGGAACGGCAACCCCGGCGGACGTAGCAGTTCGAGGGCCCTCGCCGCCACCAACGCCAGCGCGGTCCTCGATCGCCGTTACGATTGCTCGCGATGCGGCAAGAGCTACAAAAACGCGTACATTCTCAAGCGCCACTTGCTCTACGAGTGCGGCAAGGCACCCTCCTTCAGCTGCCCCCACTGCGCGTTCAGCTCCAAATACGAGAGAAATCTCAAAGCCCACATCAACCATCGCCATCAGATTCTCCAGCTCAACGCCGTCAACCAAGACGCTTAAGTTGAATTTTTCTTTTCAATCTACGTTGTCGTTTACGTTGCCGAACGTACGCGAGATGTTCCGAGTCGAAATTTTGATTACGACTTGGTTCGCTTTCTTACCAAAAAATTGTAATTTGCAGAAATTACGATAAACCGAAAATGGTCATTTTTTTTCCTTTTTGAAGGAATTGGATTCCTCTTATTCTTATGAATGGGTATTCAAATTTCGACTAGTGTGAGTTCACAGTAATGAATGAGACCAACAGGCCAACTCGAATTATAAAATCGAATCTTTCGAGATTGTGGAACATCTCGAATACGAGTTTAACGATTTTTCTGCGTAAATCCGAAAAAATCGAAGTTCAGTTTAGTCTTGTTTCGAGACGGATCTGTGATTTGCGGACTTCGATGAAGTCGAGCTTCCTGCACTGAGAAAAAATGTTGTTGAACCAATTAAATATGCAATCATATAGTGCCAAGAGGATATTTAGTCAGTTCGATGAAATAATTGTTTAGTTTGACAAAATAATTGTTAAATCAATCACCAAATATATCACTCAAAAGATATTTATTCCACTCAACAAAATATCCTCTTGGCACTATATGATCGCATATTGAGTTGGTTCAACAATATTTTTTTCTCAGTGCATTGAAAAATCCGTGAGCCTACAGAAGAGGCTATCAAATACAAAGAACATTTTTTCGTTTCACAATAATAAGAGATTCGAACTTGACTCAGACAATATAAAAAAAAAACAAATTTACAACCACGCGAGTTCCCTGATTACGCTTTTTCGCCTGTGTGTTCTCTATGGAGATCAGAATCGTAAGTTTCCTCGACGAGCGTCGAGGATTAGTGGAACAATAAGTTTGTCGAAACGAGAGTAAGATATACGCGTTCGAATGGTTAACCAAAAGTTAGTCGTTGTTGTATTCCCATTAACGATCTTATATCTACACACGAACATACATATATATATATATATATAAATATTTGAAAAAAATAGCCCCCCCCCAAAAAAAAAGAAAATTAAACAATAATTGTTGAATATTTTTCGGAGACTCGAGGTGGTGACGCGAAAGAAGTACAAAGTCGTTCGATTTTAATTTTAAGGGTTTTAACTGTTCTAGAATGTTGATAAACATTTACACGTGAGGTAGCCGTAGTTAGTGATACCCGCATTATGCGTAAGAACAAAAATGGCTTAAAAAAAAGTTCGTTACGCGATAACGAAGCGCCAAATGTTGACAGTTTGGAAAACAATAGCGATCCGATAGAATTTTAGAATGGTATTTTATCGTTATATTCGAAACCGAACAAGCAATACGTAAAAATAGTGTTAAATAGGTTTTTCCCAGTCGCGCGTATGCGAGAGAGAGAGAGCAAACCGCTGACGATGACAAATAAGAGAAGTTGAGCCTCGCCGATGACTGATAGGTACGATTATACC
>NCVS01000496.1:0-35879 GCA_003055095.1 Goniozus legneri | reverse complement strand
TACTTTCGCGTCGTTTCCTTGAGTCGAACGCGAATTAACGATGTTGCCCAATTATTTTTTTACTTGTACCATAAGTGGGCCGTACATTGCGATATAAATATAGAGTGCGAGGGGTGGGGTGAAGTTGAGAATTTGAGAGAACGCGGGTCGTGCCAGATCTCCGTTATTGGGCAATTATTAATTTAGGGTGGGCCGCGACGATCGCTCGAAACCAAGCGAGAGTTCGAATTTTTCTACCCTTAAATGTTCCTACTGTCGAAGATTTCGACTTCGCAAATTAACAGGAGTAGAATTCTCGTGAAGTAGGAATGACTAGAAATATTTAGACGTAGTCGAATTGAGAACAAATTTTTGAGTAGAAACATTCAAAAGTAGAAGAAAAGTAGAATTCTTGTTAGAACAAAAGTTACGATAAACGAATCGTTTGAGTTTTGAATGACCGTCGCGCCGAACTCGCGTTTATAAGCGGAAAGAGAAAAGAAGAATTTCTCGTTGCAACGAAGAAAAAGAGGTCAGCCGACTTTTAGGAATTTTTCTCTCGCACGTTGTAGCAGATCTCCAACGCAGCCTAAAATACCGAAGAATCTCTCGTTAATCTAGTCGTTAAAATCAAAGTGCCATTTACAGTGCGATGCCAAATACTCTTGCCAAAAAACCACCCGGGGATACGTTTAACTCGAAAATTTCAACTCTCTTCCGACGTACCGACGCTCGCGTTGGGCTCTCTTAGTCTTCTTATCCAACCTCGAGATCGATTTACCGAACGATATATTTCAGAATCAAAGGTATATGCCATTATACGAAATATATAAATGTAGCGTTAATCCTTAAGCTGTGTAATCGCCAAGTATTAAAAAAAAAAGGTCTTCTCGAGTCTCGACTCGAACGTGACGTGCACGCTCGACTCTCCCAAATTCGACCAGTTTGGTGTTTAAGGTGCTACGAGAGGAGAATGATTGGATTCGGGAGAGTCGAGTGTACATCCAAAGGAAAAAAAAAAACGAAACAATAAAATTTACGAGCTTGCGCCTCAACGAATTTCGAAACTCCTCGACAAAGGACCAAAAACTGTATTCGGAATTGTCACGTTCGAGCCGAAACGAAATCTTGTATTTTGTGTAGTGTAGTCTAGACTTTGTCGTCTGAGATAAATTCCTGTCGTTCTTCCGCTACTCGTCTTAGTCTCCTCGCCAAGTTGCGACGCCGCGTCTGTCTTTGAATCTCGATAACGTAATTGTACTCTCTCGAAACGAAAGGATTTCGAAACGTTGCGTGGGTTTCACGAGCGTAGTTTCGCTATTGTTTCATTTTGCTCTACGCAACCTTAATGTACATTCCCGAGTCTAACCACTTTAAGAACAGAAATCTCTCTCAGATCTAAAAAAAAAAGGGAAAAATATGTTGAATTTATCTGAAAATATAGAAATATCATTTAGCCTCTTTAACTCAAATATTTTATTTGAACGATTCGAGAGAGAAAAGTGGTCAGGTTTGAGAATCATCTACTCGTTTGTGCTTTCTCTATCTCTCTCTTTTTCTGTCTCTCTATCTAGCTCTGTGTATCTCTATCTCTTTGTCTCTCCGAGCTTCTTTGTGCCAATTTCAAACCAAAGAAAAAACAAGTTCGTTCTCGCGTATCGCACGAGTCGACACTGTGTGCCTAATAAATCAGCGATCGAGACGAAATCTTGACGACAAACTCAACAGCTCCGTTCGTCCCGACATCGTGCTAGTGCGGTCGCTCGAGTTTGCAAAAAAAATTGTCCGATACGCGAAAAAATGGTGGTAACGAATTAGCCCGGTACAAAAACGCTTAGGAAATTCGAACAAAAAAATACGCGGTTTGAGGAAATTTACAGAAGCACAAAGACTGATTTAAAAAAATGAAACGAACAAAAATTATGAGAAGCGAGAGTTATACATTTGTCTATATATTTATATTAGAGAAGCGCGAGGCTCGAGTGCTCGTTTCGTTTCTCTTGAGAGAAAATTATTGGACGATTTGGCTTCGCAGCGTTCGTGAGACGAGCGTAAAAAATGTGAAAAAAATCGAGAGAATCGCACTCGTGCTCGCGTGCATCGATTTTATGACTTATGTGCCAATGATGTATATTAAATATGAAAAAAAAAAATGGCGAGATTCATAGCTGCGCAATACTCGAGTAAGCGCGAGATGCCTATAGAGTTATTTTTAAGCTACATTAAGAAATGAACAAAATATAAAAGTTATATGTTTATATATACATATATATATAAACACACTCGCGTATATCTATATGTATATATAAAAAGATGAAAATAACGAAGATTATATATTATACACGTAAAGGTAACTGAGTTACGAAAAAAATTAATGGTATAATGAAAATAAAATATATATTGTGTATATAGTATAATTATAATATACATACGTATACATTGTACTCACGGGTTGATAAAGCTCGAGATTGAGAGGAAGAAAAGGGGAAAAAAGTGGAAGCAAAAAAATACCTCTAGAGATTAAGGTGATCAATGATAATAATTAGCATGTAAGCATCTTCTTTTCTCGCATGTCTATCCTACCCACGTTTCGCGTCTCGATGGGACCGATCTGCGCGTAGTCGGTAAGGTTTTACTCTGCCAACGGAATGTCGATGAACAGAATCGGACGAGGGGTATCAGCTGCGTGACGTTAACATAAAAAAAAAAATGTTTTCAGAATGTCCGCGAACAGCCGAGTACTGGGAAATATTTGAGAAACAAGCGCGAAGCTGCAAGCTATCGAAAAAAAAGTAATAATATAACATTGATAACAATAATCGAATGTTATAAACGAGTTACACATACAATTATATATTCTTTATGGTTTACGGTTTTACGCTATTTAAAAAGCAAAAAAAAAACGAATTACCATTATGAGTGTAACAAATCGAATAACCGTTGTGCTAGAAAAAAGAGCTCGACAAATAAAGAAATGAATTTAATTATTCAACCACTGGTTTATTGATTCACACCAATTTTTCTAGCTCTCGCAGTCGAAGGAAGGGTTCGTCGAGTTAATTCCTTTTTCTCTATACTAACCAAGTCAATTTCTGTTTTAGGGTCAGCGGAGCCCGAGGACACAGCTCGACTGGCAAGAAACTCGCAACATCCATCGGCGTCTCTCTTCTAAACGACAAATTATGTATTCGTTATCGATAAATTCGAAAAAATAAACTCCCGCTAAAAACTTCCCTATTATCCGTTACGTCTAGCGAAAAATCGTATTATTAAAAGAAAAAAAAAAAAAACAGTTTTACGTGTTGCCTCGAGAACAGATCGCACTTCCTCTGGTTCTTCTTTCTTTTTCCAGGTGGCGATTGTATGCTGGACGCGGCCGGTATTCGTCTCGTGCTGCAGGAATTCGAAAACGAGGGCGCGCGTAACGTCGCCTGCCTCGCCTCGAAGCACTACGTTTGCCGTTGTGGGAAGAGTTACTCGCAGAAGGGCTCCCTAGATCGACACGTACGCTACGAATGCGGCAAGCAACCGAGCTGCAAGTGTCCCGGATGCGGCAAGATGTTCAAGCACAAGCACCACGTTACGCAGCACCTGAAAAATTACTGTCCCGAGAGGCCAGCAGCCGTGATCCCATTTCTCAAATTCGCTAACCGATCCCGTTAAGAGCCTAAGAGACTTCGAGTTGAACTTGCCAAGGTTTAAAGTTGAACTTGCTAATACTTCGAGTTTAACTCGCCAAAGCTCAAAGTTTAACTTGCCGAGACTTCAAGTTAATCTTTCCGAGACTTCTCGTTAAACTCGTCGATACTTCAAGCTTACCGTGACTTCAAGTTGAACCTTCAAAGACCTCTTCGAGTCGAGCTTGCGGAGAATTCTTCGAGACGAGCTTGCAGAGATCTTGGCTAGGAAACAACTTGAGGTCGTTTAAATCGTTCGAATCAAACACACCCGCGAGGAGAGCGCGTCCAACATTTTTATTTGCCAATCTAAATGTTTATTTCCAAATAGGTGTGTGTGAGAGAGAAAGGGAGAGAGAGAGAGAGAGAGAGAGAAAGAGACAGAATAACGAGAATGATTTCGGTGACGATTTTTAATACGTGAACGCGTGAAATGTTTTACAGAGCCGATGAAGATTCGAATAATCGAGAGTTATCGTCTGATGAGAAGTCCGAGGGGTTGCATCCCACTGTACGAGAGACCCCACAGCTGCAAAAGGTGCGGCAAGTGTTACAAGTGGAAGGAGTCGCTTTTGAAGCATCTACGAGTCGAGTGCGGAAAAGAACCGCAGTTCGTTTGTGCGATATGCGGGAATCGTTTCATGCACAAGCACCATCTCACCAAACATTTGTCCACCGTTCATCTGTGCTAACTCGTTTAAGTTTCGAAGTCGTTTCGTTTCGCTCAAACTTGTTCGTCGAAAAAAAAAATCGTTCGATTCCCCTACCGAATTGGATTGAACTTTTCTCGGCGAGGCTATAGAGCTTCGCTACTATTTATTTCACGATTATAGTTTAAATTGACTGGCGTTATTTGTATATATGCTCACATTTTTGTATAACTAACATAACGATTTTATGTTTCAATAAAAGGTTCTTTCGAAAAAACACGTCGCAGTTATTCTGCTCATCGAACTGTCGAATTTATTTCAAGATTCAGTGCCCGATCTGTTCGAGATTATTTTCTGATTTATCGGTATTTTTATTTTCAGGGTAACACGGCCTCGGGTCCGATGCAACGACGGAAATCGAAGCCATCGAAAGGTCTACTTTTCAGAGTTTTTTTTTTTTTAATATAAACTTTTCAGAATTCGCTCGAAGATTTGTCAGCAAAGCGAAGAAACATCGTCACGAAGAAATTTATCATCGACCGAAGACAACTTTAACAAAAATCACAATAACGAAGATCAAATGTAGCAAAATATAAATAATTTATCTCGATACTATCTGTTTTTATCCCATAAAACGCCTAAAATATCGCTTTGAAGGAAAGTTTCTTTTCGCCTATTTCTAAACACGATTTCACATTGAACGCGTACGCGAATATTAGAGATAAAATAATCTCGAAGATGAACATGTACAATATCGATATTCTTCAACTGTATTCACAATTGAAAATCTATCAGCCGAAGATCGCAAAAGTACTCTAGCTTATCAAGAGTTTATTTTAAAAGCCAATTTACGAATAGAATCTCACCAAATGCAAGCCATATGACTCTTTCAATTTTTCAGGTAGAGGGACATGGAGCAAAACAGTACATAGGATGAAACGGAGCGTTGATAAAACTGGCCACTTCAAGTGCGAGACTTGTTTTAAAGAGTACAAAGATTTGCCCAGATTGAAACGTCACGTTAACTTCGAGTGCAAGAACAGTAAACAGTTTGCCTGCAAATTGTGCGATTATAAGACTAGCCAGAAGTACAATGTAAAACGTCATATTAAAAATATACACAGCGAGGTCAATATAGAGATATGGAAGACGTATCTCGCCCACAGGTCCCGAGAATTCCGGTCCCCTTTGAGTTACACGCCCGAGAGTCCGAGATACAATATCTCGGAGGAGGAAACTCCCAGAGAAATCCCAAAAGTCTTTCTCCCGGGAAACTTCGTCCCAAAAGAAGTCCTCCCGAAAGAAGTCCTCCCGAACTTCTTTTTCTCGCAATTGTTACCCAAAAAACGATCATTTTCGATCGAAGATCCATGATTTTTTAAGGACATAGTAGAATAAGAATATTTAGTTAACAGTCGTGCAACATTGAAGCTTGGTTTTCGATTTTACTTTGTAAGCTACGACTTAAGTTACGATAACTTGGACGATCATTTTTCCCTCCCCCTTACACTGAAAATGAAATTTCGTTCAAACCTTATATTTATTTGGAAATATAGAAATAAATATTTGATTTGATCCAATAAATGATCGTTTAAATTATCGAGTATTGGAAAAAAATGGGTATTAGTCATTCGAACGATTGTTAGTAAATCAAATTTTTATTTCAACGTATACAAATGAATATCGAGTAAATTCAAAAAAGACAATTTCGTTGCAGACTTTTTAATTGTAAAATTATTAGAAACTGTGATGAAACTGTGTGTTATGAGATTGATGGAAATGGAATTGTTGTACAAATTGTTTATTCGAATCTGTTCCATTGTTTCACTCTTGTTTGAGATATTTTTTAATCAAAGTCGAACACTACACAGAAAAAAAGGATTACTTGAATCAAGAAAGTTATGCGGAAGAAATATACTTTCCAATATCAAGTCTTTTTTTCTTTCTTGAATGAAGAAATAAATTTTAAAAACAATACTTGTGAATTTCTTGATCCAAGAACGTGTGTCCTTGAATAAGTCAATATATTCTTCATTCAAGAAACTATTACTTATTATTATGATTTTTAAACTATTTTTTTCATTTGAGAAATAATTATCTTAGGATAAAACAAGATAGATTTGGTTCAAGTATGGTAATACTTGATTCAAGAAAAAAAATCTTGATCCAAGAGAAAAAATTCTCAATTCAAGAATTTAATTTTCTACTAATATGGAGAAATTATTTTCTTGATGACGGAATTTTTTTTTCTTCCGCATAACTCTCTTGAATCAAGTATATATTTCTTGATTCAAGTAATCCTTTTTTTCTGTGTAGTGGTCTATATGGCGTCATGTGATCCTATAGCCTGCCCCCAACACACCTTAACTGTTCGTTAAAAATAATTAGAACGAAGGTTATACGTTTGATTATTTAACGATGGTAGTGTCTCAATACTCATAGTTGACAGCGTATTACAAATACGCGATATTAATTCGTTTAAATATCATTTGTAATAACTTCTTTCAGTGAATATTCTGTTATTATGAATAATTTTTAATAATAGCAATAAAGGGTTGAAATTATGCAAGATATCTCTACTCATTCGAAGATGTTGTTACCTACGCACGAAGATCAACTGCAGTCGAAGAAAACACAAAAAAAATCGACAAGACTATTTTTTAAAGCAAGAATAACTCTTTAGAGAAATAAGACATGTAACATCAGATTCCTCTCGCTATGCTATTTTTCTTATACTAAACTCCAAGTACTAATTTCTTGTAAAATTACAAATAACTTCAAACTAGGAAGATTATAGAAGGTGATAAAATTTTTTTTTCAGTCGCAACTAGAAGTTTTTTTAGTGAAATTTTTGATGTTAGGCAAAACTTACTGGTGTCATTGCGGAAAATTTTACAAGTACAAAAATCATCAATCATCATCATCATCGGAGGTCCGAGTGTCAGCTTGCCCCGACAGAAGTTCCCGCAGAAAAAGAATTATTTTCGTCACTTAAAGACTAAGCATAAAGAAGAAATACCAACGTCGCCACGAAAATCTGTTAACCCTCCGTCGGGCGCCCCTCGAAAACTAACATAGTCGGGCGCGGTGGATCTGAGAGGCTCATTTCTCCAAACGGCCATAGAAATTCATTACAAGTTATTTTTTGATGAAGATAGGAACTTTTTTATTTCAATAAAAGGGTATTCAATGCATATATGTAAAAAAAATAATTAAAAAAACATTACTAAAAGAAAAATTTTTTTTTGAAAATAAAAAAAAAAAATAAAAAAATTGGTAAATTAAAATTTACTGAATAGTAAGAAGGTAATAGGGAGTACAGATTTCAGGGGCACAAGAATAAAGGACAGTACACTAAAATGTGATTACTGTGCCTGACAGATCGGCCGCGCCCGACGGAGGGTTAAACGTTTCAATGACAAACAACACGATCGCGCTCCTTTGATTTTTGATTCTAAAGTGCCAGTCGATGATCGGTGGGGACCGTGCCTGTGAACAAATTTTTCAATTACAAAAGTAGAGAGTTATTTCGCGAATTGTGAAAATTTTCGGACCTGGAATGAGACGAACGCCATCGCGTTGCTTGACGATTCCTGAGACGATTTAGAAGACAAAAATTTGTGTTAATTTGTAATTAACAAAATATGCTTATGTTATATTGTATTCCTAAATATGGGTTCTATTTTACAACTGTTAGAATAGTAACATTTTAGTTTTTTAAACGAAAAGAAAATAGTTTCTTGTACTGTAAGGGAACGAAATTCTTAACGTAACCTATACATATGTTATAGAATTATGTTTCTTTTATTTTACTTTCTTTATCTCACAATTTGTATACACAGAGATATCAACAATGTAACGAACAATATAAAACAAATATTTTTGTCCATACCGACAGTTTTTACTTATTCAATTTCATTAAAAATTTTTAAATCGACGGTTTGAAGATTTTAATTTGATGCAACATCGGCCAAGATACCTTCCCTTTGTGATCTACTTAAGAAGAAAAGTTCAAGTTTTCTTACGCTATACCTGGATAGACTCGCTGACGCCTCACTTCCATGGATGTCAAGATACCGAGCAACGAAGAGTTCAAGAGACGTGATTATTTGCAGTACAAATACCTTTTTCTCAATAACCAATCACCCACGTTGTACCTGACGTGTATGATGAAAATGTAACGAAAGATGATTTCGTTTCGATACAATAAAAAAATTTTTAACCACTTTTTGCTATTTTCCTTTGTATTATCCTGAATGACGTCCATAACTCATAATAGTTATATAATATTTCTTACTCGATATAGAAAAGGATGGATTTTTGTGAGTACAATATTTCAAGTTTCAGTGTACAAATTCAATTTCACTAAACTTTCATTTCATTTTTAGGGTGAAACGAGAAGACTGGAGCTGCTCCAACATGATAAAACTTTATCATGCTACAATAGTATTTAATTTTTTATACAAATCAAGGATTGACATAGAAAAGGTAATAATTCGCTCTCTGAATCGTTTTATAATTCTTGATTTGTTCAAATTTTATGTACTACGAATGAAAAATTAATTCTTAATTCAAATTAAATTAAAATTATAAACTGTACCATCAGGCGATATTCGGTGGACCGCTACATCGACAATGATAACAATGTAATCGAAACACTGACACGATCGAATAAGCGAATCTCTATTCGAAATAAACTTTAAATAAATAAACCCTACGAAATTTAGGATATCGAAAATGTCTTTGATGTTGGATTATATGAGAAATAAAAAAAAATAGTGTATCCTCAGTCGACGTGGAAAGTAGCACATTTCAGGATAAATTGAGACGACTCTGCTCCGTCCTACCTCGTCGTGCATCTATTGTTCATTATGAGAAAAAAAAAAATATCTGCCTGTATAGAGTTTTGATTGATTTGATGTCTCGTAGTCGTCGAAATTCGTGTCCTCTTTCATCGAATTCTATCGAATTTTCTCTGTTTATTTTTCAGGTTCGACGATTTTGTACCCGTGCACGGTTTGCGGTAAAGGATACGCAAGAAAATCGTCCATGTACACTCACAGGAGTCACTGTGGCCAGGAGCCAAAGTACAGTTGCCTGTTGTGCGGCAGACGATTCAAGTACAAGCATCGCTTGCAGTCCCACATGTTGTCCAACATTCACGTTCCGCGTACAGATTATCGTGCCTAACAGCGGGACAGCAAAAATTTGGTTTTAAATGACACGAGTGCCTCTACTCTCAATTGATTCATAAAGAACGAGATAATTCGCTAATTATCGACCGCTTAAAACAAATGAAATTCGACCGAAATTCTGAACTTTTGAGCTGAAATATTACAGGACAGTACTTAATATGAAAAAAGCTCTTGATTTCTTGGACCATTCACTCTTTATAATCCTTCAAAGATCACCCTCGCACTGAAAATAAAATTTTATTGATCGTACTTAATATTTACTTGCAAATGAATATTAAAAATATCCAATGAAATGTTTATCTTGAGTTACAGATGCTAATGTTATTCCGAATGATGTTTATTTATTCATAGTAGCGTCAACAAATTTTTATTTTCAGTGCACTACGCAAAATCGCAGCTCGAAATCTCCAAAGTCTCTTTCGGAACGTCAACCTGAAATTTAAATGTAATATTTATCGAATTTGTTATTACGTTAGAGAAAAAACGAAAAGTTGGTTATGGTTTTTTGTCTTAATCGTTTTAGTAAACTGTCCAATCGATGTGTCACAGGGATTAGTGCAAACGAAATTTCACTTTTGTGTACAAAAGTAGTGTGTCGACTTATCAGAATTTCATAAACAATTTCTCATCGCTCCATTGTTTTCTATTCGACAGAGTACAGCAAATTGAAGGGGTGGCTCTGTAGAATGTGCGGCAAGCATTATAGAATTCGAGGTTCCTTGATAAAACATCTGAAAGTAGAGTGCGTCAGGACGCCGATTTTAAAGTGCCCGGTTTGTAGCAAAATGTTCAGATTCAGGCACACATGGGAGAATCACGGCCAAAAGATGCACCGTATTAATTTACGATTCGATTCTCAAAACCGTTGAGATTTCTGAGAGAAAAATTATAATTTTTTTGTTAAGATAGATATTTTTTTATTTTATTATTTTTTCTTTTTTTTTTTACAAAAAATTTTGTAACGTTTTTGTAATACCTACTTTAATTTTGTAAAGTTCGTAAGAAGAATAAAATTGCCAAAGAATACAATTGAAATTCATTCTCGTTCTATCGTTATTACGAATGCACGTAAGATTGGTAATGTCGAAGATTGAGAGAATCTCCTCCTATAACAAATTCGTTGGTATGGCTGTATTTCACCAAAAATTGTCATTGTGAGAAAAATAAAAAAAAAAACCGAACGAAACGAAACCTGACTCTGTCTAATGCACGAACAATCGTATTCTGTTAACAGCGATCACGCGGCTGATCGTACGTAAAATCCATTGGATCGACAATAGAAGAAAGGAGGGAGAGCATAAATGCAACAAGTGCGGCAAGGTCTACAAGCTGTCGACGTCCCTGAACCGTCACCTGAAGCGCGAATGTGGACTGGAGCCTCGCGAAAAGTGTCACATTTGCGGGAAAATGTTCACCCATAGATTCAACATGACTCAGCATTTAGTCAAGTGTAGCCAACGAAATCACTTCAATTTATAATATTCTCGCGGGATTTTTATAAATTGTACTGTTTTTGCTATTGTTAATAACTTTTTAAAATAAAAATAATTTACAGCGAATTCACTTAGGCAAGTACGCCCTAAATTATTACCCTTTGAGTCGATAAATCGAAATTTTATGCGCTTGCCTCTCTCCTGATCATTAAAAAATATAGAAATCATCGATTTTGTGTTTTACCATTAACTCGTTATATTTCCGTCCGATTTCTCTTCTCGTTTTCTTAGAGAGGAGCTCTAATGGCACGTTTGCTTCAATAACTCATAGCGACGACAATAACAATGACGAAATATTCAGAACCTGAAAATTAATGAATTGCAGTTCCTACGATCCCATCGAACCCAATAATCGTTTAAACAAATATTTTTCACATATTTCAGTGCACGTGCACTGAAAATGAAAATATGTCGAAGATTAATGTGTTAAAACGATTAAATATAAGTCAAAATAAAATTGGTATTTACAATTTAAAAAATTACATTAAAAAATCGAATACAATCAACAAATTTTTATTTTCAGTGCTGAGTTCGTCTCGTCCTCTCTCCTCCCCCCGTACGATACACTAAAAATAAAAATTTGCTCGCGCCTAATATTTAGTCAAACAAAATATACAACAAATCTCCCACACGTTCGACAAGTTTTCATTCTCGGTGTAAAAAGCTCCACTGTCTGCGTGTGCGATTTTTAATCCAGCGACCCTATGCTTACGAATTTCAGTGTAAGAGTCGAAAAGAACGCAAATAAATAAAGATAAAAAAAAAAAAGAATGATCGTTGAACTAATCCCAAACGACGATCTCGTTTCAGGTGTGCTGGCGTCTATGCTTCTTTCGTCGGACGGACAACCGAGCGAGACGGAGCTTTGGCCGATCAGCAACGCCGTCGATTACCTCAAGAGCCAGCGATCGAGTAAGTTGACGCGAAAGAGGTCGCTGACCGGGGGCAGCGGATCCGAGATGACGCCCGCCCCAGCCAACGGCAAGCACGTCTGCAATCGTTGCGGCAAATCTTACAAGGCTCCTACATCGCTTAGCCGTCACCAGCGTCTCGAGTGCGGAGTCATACCCAACGAGATTTGCCCCATCTGCGACAGACGGTTCAAGCACCGCTTCGTCCTCAACTCTCACATCGTCGGCTGCCAGAGGAAACTTCGCAACATGATCCAGAGAAAGTCCGACGTGCCCGCTTATCCCCCCGAACGCGAATGAACCGATAATCGCTGAATGAGAATTTCAATTCTGGCCCGAACCTACGTTCAAAATGAAAATCTGACACTCCCGCTACTTGAAGAGTGGGAATAAAAGTCTGTATATAGAAATATTTCGTTCGAAAATTTGAATATTGGTATAATTATACGACTCGTTTCTATTTTCAGTTTGAGAAACCATTTTAATTTACACGATAGTTATATTCTTTTTATCTTACGATTTTTGGATTAAGAGCTCGGAGAGAAATTTATTTGAGAAATAATTTGAGAATAGACGATGGATGTCTCTTCGAGGTTCGGGACAGAATTAAAATTTCGCCTCGAGCGGGTCCAGCTCTATTCTTTCCGTTTCCCCTTCGAGTTCCTCGCGGTGTAGCGATCGATGACAACAACGTCGCGAACGATAATTTGCCGATTATCGAGTGTTACGTCTAAGATTATACTACTGCATTTATATTACAGTATATTTGTACATAATTGTTTAATTTTTACCAGAATTCGAAATTTGTTTTCCTTTTAATATGCCGTACTGATATTTTTACTTTTACAAAATAATTTTTGTGTGTGACGTACCGATTTATACCATTTTTTTCAATATTCTTTGCTCATCGTTAACTCATAAATTATTGTAATAAGATTTTCTCTGTACGATCTGATAATGTTGTCATGACACGTTAGGGTTATGTTTATGTTTCTTTAATGTTATCGATAAAATATATTTATGAAAATTTGACGAATAACAGAGAAGCAGCTCCTGTAAATTATTTATTCGAATCGCGAATCCTGTTAAAGATGATTGAACGAACGAGACACGTCGCAGGAACGAATCAGAGTTTTATTACGATGCTTCTGTTGTTATTCGTAGTACACAAGATAATTATAAACATTGAATTTGCGATAATTCAATAAACTCGACACACACTCGACTAAGAATATAATAAATTCTTCTACAATTTTTAAGTGTCGATCGACGATTCGCAAAAAATAAACTCCTGTATCACTCGATGCGAATTACTCTACGCTGTCGTTAGCGTAATTTCTTAGCGAAATTTGTCAAAGCCCAGAAAGAGAAACTGAATGTAAATTACGAAATAAAAGTCATCAATGTTCTTGATAAGAAACAATCAAGTTTTATAAGAATAAACAAGTTGATTTATTGTGCTCTCTCTGCATGAGTAGAAAAATTTGTGGATACTGTATGGGGATTGTCCAGAATAATGGGAAGTTTTTTTAGTCAAGTAGAGAATAACCGGATGTGAATTTGTGTTGCAGACGATGATTTTTTAGAGGTGTTGATGATGCTGATAGCCAGTGAAAAATACAAGGGATATAGCTGCAGCGAGTGTGGCAAAGTTTACTCCACGATTTCCAATTTGAAGAGACATCAGCAGCTCGAGTGCAGAAAGGTGCGCAAGTACACATGCGAGTTTTGTCAGAAGAAATATTATCGTCGTTACGTGATGACGAGACACATCAAGTCGAAACATGGAGTTGAGAAAATGTGAATTTACGAGAGAAAGTATATTCGTGGGGATGGGGGGTTACGATGGGGTAAGTTGACAATTTATAATTTAATATAATTCGATCTACATGAAATAAATTCTACTAAATTTATTTCGTCTTTTTTGTTAAACGACCCTGTAACCGATTAAACGAGTCTACAGTACGTTTTCTGCTAAAATATCGTTAATTGACCATTAAAATTCTTATTTCCAGCGACGGAGATCGAAGAAACCACAGAAAATCAAGAAAAGAGGAAACCAGAGTACAGAACGGAACTCACAGTACGCCTCGGCCTGTATTTATTTATAGAGAAAATCATGAGTAACTTTTACATTTGTTTACGGTGTTTCCAAACAAAAATTAACAAAAACCCTGCCATTCATCCCTCTCGTCAAACTATCTCTACGAAAATCGAAGAACTGTGTACCGTTATTTTCAATAAATAAACAAAAACCCGCTTCACCACTCATTCGTCCAACCAAATAACGCTTGCGCACTTCCGCGACCTCTCGTTTGTGATAATCGAATAAATGATCGTAAATGAAGATGAGCATGCGCTTGATAGCACGAAGCTTGCGCGAGTCGATTCCCACCGACTGACGAGCAGTTTTCTTTTCCTTTTCAGAGATTAAATCGGAACTGAGCGATGATTACGAGTCGCTGATACCGAAAGTACTGCTGGAGTCCGTCACGACGGATTACAGCCTGTTCAGCGCGCCCAACGAGCGTAAGGCCTACACGACTCGCAGACGCAGCAACAGCAAGAAGACGGGTCACATCTGCGGCGGCTGCTCGAAGCCCTTCTCGCGCATCGACAGCCTCCGACGTCACGAGAAAAATTACTGCAAGGGCAGAGCGAACCAGATCGTCTGCGGCTACTGCGATCAGTGCTTCCCCGATCAGCTCAGCCTCATCGCTCACCTCAAGACCTACCATTCCGTCGAACTGACCAAAGTCGACATTCTCAAATTACTGTAAGCAGCGAGTCGCGTTCTCTGAGCAAAAGAAAAATTGTTGGTTAACTTGGTTTCCGGAAGGGAACAGACAATTTATTTTGCCGACGTTTCGCCAACATTGCAGTTAGCTTCTTCAGGGCCGAGGCTCTGTACCGAGCTCTCCTGTTCTCAGATCCTACTTATATACCCTTGTGCTTCGTTCCGGATCATTGGTTCAGCCAATCAGACTTTTTTGATTGGTCGACCGAACAATTAATGTCGAGGTTGTTGGGCTCCTTCAGGATTTCCAGTCCTTCTCTGTTTCCTAGAGGAATAGCTTTGCGAGTTAGTTACCTTTTTGGTTTGGTCGAACAGGATTTTGTGTCCCGTTTCCAACTTATGCTCAGCTAAGGCGGACTGGCTGAAATATCCAAGCCTAGCACATCTTTCATGTTCTTTGAGTCGTGTGCTTATTTTTCTTCCGGTCTCTCCAATATACCTGGTGAGTCCAATGTAGGCCTCTTGTCTTTGGGTTGGGCAAGATTTCTTGCACTTTTCTTGCGGGTTTGAATACTCTTTTGACGTTTGAAAGCAAAATAAATTGTCTGAATGCGGTTCCCTTCCGGAAAGTTAACTAATAAGGTAAACAATGACCGCGAAGTCTTAAAACTATAAAAAAAATTGACTCCCTAATTGGGTGTCACAAATTTCCAAGCCGATGTCGGCCAGTTAACTCGCGATGTCCTGTTTTTAGGTGCGAGAGTGGATCGGGAGCTGGACAGAGCGGAAATTAACGAGGACTTCCGGAGTACCAGATTGCATCAGTCGCGTATTTTTTACACGACGACGAATTTTCGAGCCTCACGGAATGAGAAATCTGACGATTTGTTTGCGCTGAAAATAAAAATTTTTTGACACTCGATATCGATTTTTGAATGAATATTTAAATTATCGAACACGATATTTTAGTTGGAGATTCCAGTTGATTATTCCAAAATTTATTTTTTTATTTATTTCCGTATTTTTTGATAGATATTAAGTATCGGCGAATTTTTATTCTCAGTACGTTATCGCAATTATTTATAAGTGTTAACATTGTTATTTTATCGTTTCGAATTTATTAAGCAATTATTTTTTTACCACTAGACGTACCGATATAACGAACTGTGGTCGATGTAACAACGGTATATAAAACCCCATAACGAGAATAAACTGAAAAAAAAAAAAAACATCCAACCCAGCCCGTGTTCTTGATTCCCCAAATGTCGCCAGAATTGTCAAACGAAAATCGAATGACCGGTGAAATATCGCGAGCTCTAGCTTTAACGACTCCGCCCATCCCAGCGCAGTAAAGAAACTTCAACTTGTTGTCGCAGATGCCGATTTCGTGGAAATGTGGATACAGGAGCCGGAGTTGCCGAGCGTGAGCGTCAAGCCGACACCGAGCTCGACTCGTTACGTCGAGGCCGGGCCTCCCGTTCAGACGCGGGGTAAGAGGATCGTCAGGTCGTTCGGTCCTCGAATGGGCCAGTTTGGTGGTCACGGGACGAAGAAGTGGACGAGCCGCTCGATGGGGGCGAGGCCGATGGAGAGGACGAGGGTGACCGTCAACTCGGCCGGGAGGATCGTCATGCCGACGAGGGAGATGAACCAGGCCGTCGAGCTTCACAAACCGCGCGCGCGAACCGTGAGGACCAGCAACGAGAACAACTACACCTGCTCGGCCTGCGGCAAGTGGTACATGACCCTGACGAGCCTCAAGAGACACCAGCGTGTCGACTGCGGCGACAAGGAGAGGCAGTTCCCCTGCCCCTACTGCACTCGCAAATACAAGTACAACTACGAGCTCCAGAGACACATGAGGT
The DNA here is from genome assembly GCA_003055095.1 of Goniozus legneri. NCBI lineage: Eukaryota > Metazoa > Arthropoda > Insecta > Hymenoptera > Bethylidae > Goniozus > Goniozus legneri. Next base: position 19,372 of record NCVS01000496.1, on the reverse strand, counting down.
CCTACCACAACGTCATCGGGACGTAAAGTTTTGTACAATCTTCACCTGTTATAGTATTTCTTCTTTTTTTTTTTTAAAGTATTGTATCGATTAAGAATTTAACCCGTTAGGTTACTCTCTCGGATATTACGCGAGGTCATTTAGTCTTTTACTACTTACCTTTTTTACAGAGACTGTTAAGCTATGTTATTTATCGCCTCGTTCATCAAGTACGTTTTATGGTAGAATAAAATGTTTACATTGATCAAGCGAGTTAGGTCGTTTAGACTTTTACTTACCTTTTTACGGAGACTAGGCTGAAAATAAAAATTTGTCGACGGTGGGTATATATGGAATTGTAGAAATGAATGTCTTTATATAGCCAGTTTGGGGTGAATGAATATTTTTAGTTTTTTCAGTTCGAACGGTTATTTCGTCCAGTAATTTTAATTTTAATGTATGGAAATGAATATAAATTTAACAAATTTTTATTTTCAGTATATACAACTATGTTATTCACCAACTCGTTCATTTAGTACGTTTTATAATGTAATACATTGTATACAGAGACTACATTTAAAATAAAATTTAAATGAAATCGATTCTTCTTAATTAAATAAATATATAAATATTTTTTTCGATATAATGAACTATTCAGAATAAGTATTGTTTAAAATTAAGTTGAATTTTTTCAATTTGAACGATTTTTTCTTAATATACCTTTCAACGTATGAAAATTGTGCATACAGCGGACACACAAGTGCGTTCAACAAATTTTTACTTTCAGTGCATACAACTATGTTATTCACCATCTGGTTCATTCAGTATGTTTCATAACAAAATAAAACGATTTGATAAAAAAAAAACCCCCCGATCTCTTTTATTTCCACCCACCCAGCGGTCTCGAGAAATCACGTCATCTCACGAGTTCAATGTTCACATAAAAACGCTTCCTGGTGACTGGTCTTAATCGTGCACCCCCGATCGTTGTGTGTCTCTGTTTCCGTGATCGGCTCGCTCCGTACGACGAATGAGGAAGAAGAGGGACCCTCCCTGGGAGCGGAGAAGCCCGTCAGTCGTCAGTTTATGGTTTTTTCTTCTTTTTGTTTCAAAACCAAAGATTACGGGAGCGGGACGGCGATCGAGTGGTACTACCAGTACCAGTCTATGTACCTGCGCCTGATGGCGGAGAATCAGCTGACGGACGCGAAGAAGACGAGGGCGAGCGACGAGGACGACGAGGCGACGAAGAGGCCGAGCGAGCAGCCCGGCGAGGGCAACGAGCCGTCGAGGGACTCCTCCTGGTACTCCTGTCCCCGCTGCGGCAACGCTTACACGAGGTCTCACTCCCTCACCCGTCACTTGAGGTTCGAGTGCGGAGTCGAGCCCCAATTCGAGTGCCCCGTCTGTCACAAGAAGTCCAAGCACAAGCACAATCTCGTTCTCCACATGAGGACGCACAAACCTTGAGGGTTCGCGAGAAGAACGAAGACGAATTGACGATTGTGCCCATAATTGTGAGAGTGGTCCAAGTCAAAATTAAACCCTTCAGGACCATAATATTTCCAAGACGATATTTTAGCTGTTGAGGGTGTAAAGTGAGAGAATATGAAAAAAAATTTTGTTTTCAAATCAAAAGAAAAAGACAGTTGGACGGTTCTTTTTTTTATTCGTTTAGAAACACATTTGCCTTGGATACAATACTTTGACATTCAGTAAAAAAAATCTTGATTGAATAATAAAAATGGAAAAATATTTCCCTTGGGCGTGAAAGGGTTAAAAAAATCATGAAAAAATCAACGGAAAAATTATGTCGTGTGAAATAAGTGATAAATTCATTTTTTTTTTTGTAATTTTGACTTAGACCACTTTCGTAATTATGGGCACAATTCGAGGCGGGGTTTGGGATAGTTGAATTTTTGTCGGGGTGATTACGATTTTCGAGAGAGGGAGGTGCTTGGATAATTGGATTTCGTGCAGCGGGCAGTGATCGACCAAAGTCTCAATTCCTAGTCCCTATGTATCCTTTTTTTTTGTTATTTAACGCTGATCTTTCTCAGAGCGAAATTTTTCTTGTTTGCAATCAAGAATAAGATAATCACTTTTGTTACCCGATTAAAATTCTGCCAAGATTTAAAGATATTGACTATATAAATTACTCAATATTCAAAATATTGAAAATTATTGCATAAAATTTCGTTTTTCTACTACTCAAGTCCAGTATTAAAAAAATGCTAGATGAAATTTTTAATCATTTCGTTCATATTCGCATTGATCAATCCTCAAAGATATTTTGAAACTTCTTCACTCTATCCTGTATACTTTTTCGTTGATATTCAAAATGGAACTAGTATTTGTTGTACTCAAAGAATACAAGCGATCTCTTTGCGCAATCTTTTAAATAATTTTATTACATTTTTTTTATATATATAGACTGAAACACTGCCATTCTTGTTTGAGATGAATGTTGAATTTTATTATAATTTTATAATGTTAATTATTAAGATGAAAAGTTTATGTCGGTTAATAGTATGGTGAATTATATAACTTATATAATGTTTCGTTGAGATTTATCAATGTGTGTAAATCTCACTACTGTACATAATAATCGATGAGATATGTAATTAGTTCTAATTTTAAATCAAAATATCAACAAAAAAAACTTGTAAATTGTCATGTATCAAAATAAAAAATGCACATGTTACTACAATTCAACCAAACGATAAAAAAACCTTCCCTAGTTAGGTATTAACAATAGCCCAATAACAAAATACATTTTCCATTTGAAATAATGTAAATAAAATTATTAAATAATTATTTGGTCATTGGCGACAGATGCGCCCTTTAGAAGGAAAAAGCGTAAGTTACTATCGCAAGTCGTTTCCTATTCATCGGTATTCTTTGAATTTAAGAATTTCTCATACTTTAATATATTTTTTTGAGAATATATTTAAATATTATAAAAAGTATAATTTTTATTAATAGCATGAACCGATATTTATCGCCCCCACCGTTTTATTTCATGTGTGTAATTCATGAAACCTATATTTTTTGCTGTAGATAATGTTCTATCTTATCGACTGAGTACTGAAATACCTATATCGGTAACTTGTTTCTGTCGTCGATAAGTCGCAGTTCTAACTGCGCGCACTGCAGATCAAATTTCTGCAATGAAATACCGATTACCGATATTATCGAAAATCCTCTAATTTGAATTTCTTTCGTGATATGTAATAAATTTTTATTTATATTCTTACAATCGTTGTAAACATGGTCTATTAATAAATATCTCGTATATTTATCACTTGTTTTACGATCGAATTCGATTTATTACACACGTCAACATGTGTAATATCAATATGTATATCATTTATTTAATGAGAACTTTTAGTTTAATATTCTCCTGTCAAATATTTGGCATTGGCCGTATTTGCGTATGGTCGGTAAACAATAATACGGAAGATCGTAGACGCATCGATTTCCGATACAAACTCACATTCCGGAACGAAGTCGTAGTACTACGTATATATTTGTACATATGTATACATATATATGTACGTGCACATATGAAAATTCGCTATTCTAAGCCCCTCCGGGTGGTCAAATTCGTTGCAAGTCTTGAGTGTCGTTATTATTTCCCATTCCCGAATACCCAACGAGCCAACACTCTAAATTAGCGCCTCCGGTGGGTTATTTTCATCGTGCTCTCTCTATTTACATTTTTCCTCCCACGACACGCAAGTCGCAATTACGTCTTCGCATTGTGGGTATCGATCATTTCCTTCGCCCCCCCCCCCCCCCATCCTACCCCAACGAGCACAATACCGTGACATTTCGATGGTCCTGGTTTTCGGGCTGACGCGCAATAAACGCCCGCACAAATGTCACGCGGCTCGAACGGAAAAAAATAAAGCCGATCGTTAGAATCGCGATAGTTCGAACACTCGCGTTAATTTTCTCGCGTCCGGTTATAACCGACATAATTGAGTGCGATCGGGCGACAAACTGGACGTGTCGTCACGAGGCGCAATTTTTGCGTACATCGAGCGGGGACGACCTTGAGTCCTCGTTGGAGCAGATCGCGAATCGTTATCGCCGATCGGGACATCGAACGAGGAAAAACGGTTGCGTGTCGTGCGTGCACGCACGTAGGGTCGCGTTCGACCTCGAGATCCAGCTCCCTCCGGTGCAGCACCGCGATCTAGAAAGGGTCGAGGTCGAGGAATCTCGTCCCGAACGCGTAATATCCCTTCCCCTTGGCCGATCCAGCTACGTGCGTTTCAACAGGGAACCACAAAAATCTCGCGGGAGAGAGCGAACTCGCGAAAAAGAGAAACAGCCGAGAACGTCACGCCGTCGTGTGTATCAACATTGGAAAATCAATGGACGCTCGGTGACGTAGGAGTCCCGCCTCGCGGCGGGCCAATCGCGCGGCGAGCTCGCGACCCCACCAGTCGGCCGTCACGTAGGTGTGGGTCGAGATCGTGTGTGCGTCTATACACCTAACCCCCCCGACAGGCTGGCGTGCTCATTCCGTACGAGATTGCCGCAACGAGTGGACGTAATTCGTAGCGCTTGTACTGTCGAACCAAAGTTCGCAAAGAAGTCAACAATAATATTTGTTCGCCCGAAAAAAAACTGAAGAGAATCTCACGCGATTGCAAATTCGACCGTGTATGTAGTTTTCTCAGTCGACAGCTAGCAACCGGCGCCGCAACGAAATTCGCAGAAACGAATTCGCGAGAAATCGCTACGTGTACCTAACCGGAATCGCAGTCGATCGTTGGAAAGCGATTTTCGCGAGTCGGATCGAATCGATTTTTAGCGGCCAGCGCCGAACGTGAACATAACCTCGCCGAAACGAACGAGCAGCTGCCAGAGGAAGGATAGTCCGGAAGGCTTTGAACTTTCGAGAGAGTGAGAGAGGGAGAGAGAGCTAGCGGAAGCCCGCGAAGTATATAGTGCGCGCTCGAGGACTGAGAAAAAAAGTATACGAGATGGCGTTTATGATGCCCGTTGTGAAAAATGAGTGGGACATTTACAAGACGAACAGGAGTCGTCGCTCGTCGGAGTGTTCCAATCCCCAGGCCTGTCGCAGTCGAAAGGTGAGTGTGTTGAAAACCTCATAACCTTGCCGCGGCACGTGCTAAGGACGAGTATAGCGCGACGGGCGGGCGATTCTCGACCTTATCGGCCGTTTGCTCTATTGACAGTTTGGAAATTAAAAAAGAAGCTCCAGCTCGCGAATAGCAATACTCCGGTAACGTGTAGACATTGCGGCCGCTCTACTTCTGTTAAAAATTTGTTGTAAACGGAATAACCTAGCATATAGAGAAATTACGGGTAGGTGAAAATAAGTAATTTTTATTGACATTGCGATTAGTGATCGATTAATGATGGCGTCATATTAAACAAAATGTCGGATTAAGGGATTACTACGTTAGTCAAAATAAAAATTGTTGTACTTCCAAAAAAATTTGTAAAAAAATTATTTATGACAAACATGAGATGATTTTAAATTTTTATTGAAAATTCGAGGGTGTTTTAACAAAAATAATAGTAATTTTTCGCAAATAACTAATATGTAAGATACGGCGTGATCAACTATTCACATGTTGTCATAGGTTATGAATTTTGAAAAATGGTTAAAATTCTTTAACTAGATGAACAATTTTTCATTCGTATTGTCGAAATGCTTAATAAGAGTAGGATTAGTATTAATAAGTCTCGAATCGAGCTCCGTTACACAAACAAACGTGTTGAATCGAATAGCGCATATCGGCCGAGCTCGTAGGAGGCTCGAAGTATGACTCACGTGACGCGTGTGACACTGGACGGATTCTTCAATCGATAAATTTCAGCACAGCGGAATTTACGAGTGTTTCTGACCTAATTGAGGTTAGACTGTTTTTTTTTTACATACGTCACACGGATTCACGTCGGTCGAGTCTAGTCTTCATTGACCGGGAACGCTTTTACGATCGTGCGAAATGTCATTTACTTAATTAAACGTGATAATTAACTTCTTTCGAAATTAGCAAAGTTCATTAGTCATTTTTCTAATTATAACTCGATGGAAATCGTAAAATAGGTAAAAATATGTTCGGGAATCGAGTTTTTGCCCGGTTCCCTCCAAGAAAGACCGAAAACCGGTTCCTCGCGAACGAGATCTTCTTTTGTACTTACCAAACGAGAATCGTGCGAGAATTGCCCAATTCGTCCACGTGTCTTTAAAAGCCACGAATTACCGTTCATTCTCTGATGATATTATTTCTAGTTTATGTTTTTCTTTTTACGTAAGACAAACGATAAACCGACTTAACGTACATGTCGAAACGGTCACGCGAACGATCCGTTTCTCGCGTGATCGTCTCGTCGTGATGAATGTCAATTTGACGAGTGATTTGTGGCATGCTTCGCTTTTTTTTTATACTTTATAAGACCGAAGTCGATAATTCGTTAATTTTTGGTGAACTCGTCTCCCACCGGGATAATGAGATATTGCGCAAGCGCTCCCATTTTTTTTCGCTGGGAGAAAAATAAAGAGGAAATGATTTCGCTCGATTAGAAATTCCGGTGCTCATTTTCTGACATCCATGTCGTTCCCGAATCAAATAATTTGTACTTTTATGTAGTCGGTATTCGGATACTTTAATTAATTAGGTATCAAATTTGATAAGACTAACAATTCAAACAACAAATCTATCAAATTTTTTATCCTGACAAGTCATTGAAATTTTATTTGTATCCATTTTCCGCGTCACGAGATTGTACATTCTAGAATTAAATTGCTATTGATTCAACAGTTGATGAATTGACAATAGTCCTCATTACGTAATCGATTTGTAAACTTTGCGCCTATGAAATGTAGATTGATGAATAGTTTTCGAAAGTATCACCCACCTGGTGCCGATAGAAAGAAATTTTTCCAGGCTCGGTTTGCATACAAGTCGACTCTTCTCGGGATGAAATGTTATCCGGTAATCGTGTTACGCGATGACGCAATCGGGAACAATGATAAGGAAGTTAATGGAAAAATTCAATGGGTGGGGTGAGAAAATACGAGAGCGAATGAAATTATGACATTGCGAGCGAGTATTCTGTTTTTTTTTTTTACGAAATAATAACGAATAATTTCGCGTGTGTCTTCTTTTCACCCGAATCGGTAATTCAGTCCTTACGTAATAAAAAGAAAATGTTTCCGATGGAAATCAGCCGTTCGCACTACCACGTAAATGTATGAATCTGAAAATTCATTCTCTATCGTCTTTTAAAATATCGATTATAGTTGATGGTTTCCTTTGCAATAATGTATTGCAAATATGTACTATATTGTATAAAACTTGCAATAAAAAATAAAAATATTAAAAAATTAAAAAATGAATATATATTCGCATGTAAATTATCCGGTCTGTGATTTCTGAATTGCTCTCGTTGCATAGAGTTCAATTAAATGCTACTAATAAAAGGATTTAAGATTTTTGAAAATTTTCTCGCAAGTTCCTGCGGGACTCGAGTGCTATGTATGTAATCCAGAGAATTTGCGAAAAATTTCGGTGTCGGTAGAGGTTATGCATATATAATACTTGGTTCCCGCGGGTACCTGTGAGAAATTTTTTTTAAATCTTATATCCTTTTATTAGCTGCATCTTATTGAGCGAGAGCAATCCAGAAACCGTGGCTGGGTAATTTAAATATAAAGAAATATTTTTTTTATTTTTTAATTTTTTTTTGTGGCTGTTGCATATTATAGTATAATTTGGTATAATTTTTAATATTTCCATTTTTTAAAAATGGGGGGCTAACGTTATATACATCATTCTTTATTGTCTCTCGAGCAATTTGAAAACCGGAAAAAGTAGGTCGAGCGTATTGATGTACTATGACGGTAACATCTCGTGACGTCGCGGCATTATTTTTGCGTATTAAAGCTCGATATATAGCAATGGTCGCTTTTAAAAGGAACAAAAGGAGTATCTTGTGGCACTTATTTCGTTAGTTCGTCATTACTGACAACTAGTTTGTATTGCAAGCGAAGAGTACTAAAATTAACTAGCTACAATTATAAAACTTAGACCGTACAAATTTTTTGATTCAGAATTTGCTATTTCATTATTATTATTAGTTTCTATAGCTATACTTTATTATTTTATAGTAGCTCCTTTCATAAGAAAAATCTTACATTAGAATCTCGATAAGTCGAACCCGAAGGAAATTTTCAAGTTTCGATATCCAGATTTCAAATTCGAGATTTATTCTTTCTTTCCAACGAAAGGTAACGGATAAATTATTCAACGGAAAGAAGTTTTCAACTTATCCAAGTTCGAGTTGTCGAGGTTCCGTACACGAGTATCGATTTTTCCGAATGTACGCGAGTACCTACAGCGCTTAAAAATTAACGAAATCGACCGAGCTCGGACGGAATTCGAAAAACGAGTGTCTTGAAAAGAACGATGCCTCTGTTCCCAGGTCTCCGAGTGCTCAAAATCCGAAGGACCGTCGCTGTCCACCTCGCCCGGCTCGGACTTTCTCACCTCGCCGGCCCACAGATCGGTGCCGCTGAGTTCCCGTCACTTCTCGCGGACGTCCTCGCGCGCCTCCCAGAGCTCCCTGCAGAGCCCGTGCAAGAGCACCGGCTCCTCGCCACCGAAGACGGGCAGCTCGAGCTCCCTCAACAAGTTCCACAATCGTCTGGTGGACAAGCTCAAGAGGTCCCTGAAGAAGGCCGAGGACAGCGCCGAGGACCAGCGCAACCTCTCGTGAAACGGTAGTCTGGTTTTGAACCGGCCACCCGCGTCCGGCTCGAAACCCATCGAGATACGGCGCACATCGGCGCCAGTCGCCAGCGGCGTCCTCGGCGCCGAGCAGGTCGCGCGATCCTGCCCGGATCAACCCGGCGAGTGGTGAACTCGCGGAGGACCCAGTCGGGACTCGGGATCCCACGGACCTCGTCAACGGTTCAAGATCAAACCTTCAAGAACAAGCGGGAACGTCCGGGATCGTTGCCAGGGACACCCGGGAGCTTCTCCGGGGTGAATCTCGATCGGGAAGAGGATTTCTGTAATGTGAAATCGAGTTGGAGTGTCGAAATGAAGTGTCTGGTTTGAAAGGATGCCGAAGAAGCCAGAGTAATCGGAAGATACTTCTCTTCGTACGTCGTGTCCGGAGGATCGTCGATCAGCGGACGCTTGCCGATTACGAAGGTCAGAATTGGGTTTAAAAACAATGCGACTCGAATTTAATATCAGCCGAAATTTGCCCTCGGTCACCTTTTTCTTTCCCGTTTTGTTCGCCAAAATTTTCACGAGACGTCTTTTCGCGAATTCGCGATTTTTTTCACTTCCCAGGAAAGTTAAATGCGAATTTTGCGATTATCGCGACTGCGACGAATAATCAGACTTGCGGAGGGTTTTTTTGATTCTTTTTGTGATAACATTAAGAATCTGTTTAGGAAGGGGTAAGAATGGGGATTAAGAGATATGTGAGATCGGGACGAAGAGGACAGAAGCCGGAAGTATAAGCCAGCTGGATTTCCTCCGAAGAGCTTTCGTCGCGAGATGACGCGAGAGAAGAAATTAGAGAAGAACTGCCACAACATTGTGGAGTACCAGCGAAGCGTATTACGGGACTCCAACGAGGTCGGTTTCGAAGATTTACGGGACCGTTTGGCGAGGACAGGTATCATTTGGATCCGAGGATCAGTGCCAGACCTGAAGCGCTATTTTCTTCGTTTTATACGTCGCGATTGCGATATAACAAAACTTCTCGTCACGTTATTCGCTAATTATCCAGAAATACCGTTGAAAAAATTGCTATCTTTTATTTCACACCCGAGACAACAGGTACATTTTGTTCGTTTCGTAACAACTAATTTATAGGATAAGCAATCTCCTTGTGTATTTTATATTTGAGCCTGGATGCGCGCAAAACCCTGTGGGAGTTTAGAATCGGTTGTCGAAGTTAGCTTAGAACTTGTAGCTACTATCCAGCTCACGTATAAGTTCCTCGTAGAGTTTGAATCGCGCGATTGTCACTCATTTTAAAAGTAGACTACGTTGTTTTGGGATTTAACGATATCGCTAGTACTTCACGCTAATTATTTCAAGGGGAATAGACGCGAAGTCGAGAAACGAAGTGCATATCTCTTCACTTTGTGAATATCGAATTTTTCTGTACTGAATGTCAATTGATTTTGGTTTTCTCGTCGAACCGTGAGCGAAAAAAAAAAAAGAAACAATTCGATTGTAACGAGTGTAATTGTTCGAACGGTCGATAGCCTACAATTGAAAGACTTTTTACCTTATCGCTAAAATTAAACGTACACGCGCGCGCGACCACGCGCCTCCTCCTCCGATATTTCCGATCGGTTGTAGCAAACGAGCTCGCACCCAACGAAAATTACCGCGTATCGAAAGCGTTACGACGGCTAACCAGAAGAGATAAAGTATTTTTATCGCGCTCGACGATTTTCGAGGTCTGGGTCGTTTTCGAGTAAATATTTGATTCTTCGTTCAATTGGATTTCTCGCATCTGCCGTGTTAATCGAACTCACTTCACGGCGTTAAAAGTTATTACGGCGCGGGCATGTGTGCGACACGTGCGCGCGGCGTGATTGGCGGCGGACACTCGCGTTTGGATTTTTGGCGCGAGTTCGCGTATTGTGCAAATTACAAAAGTTGCGCCCGTTGACAGAAATAAAGGAAGAAGGGAGGTAAATCGATTGCGTGGTCTCGCGTCTGGGTATTCGATCTTAAATATAGTCGTAATCGATATCGTCGCGTTCCGCGACTTTCTCATTTTCCGTTCTACCTGATTAAATGTAATTGCGCATTTTTTATGTAATCGAATGAGAGAAATTAACAAAACTGCAATCGATAGTGAGAATTTTTAACCGCACGTGTTAGATTGTAAGATCGGCAACGCGATCGATCGTCTCGAGATTTTCGACGATTATTTCGAGATGCACGTCCGTGCAAGCGCTTCGATCGATCGTCGTTGGTAAGCGAACGTCTCGCCGACTCCGTCGTGGTACAGTGGGAAATGTTCTCGAGCGAGAGACGCAGAACAACGTCCTTCGGAGACCCCGGAATAGCCTATCGGGTATAAAATAATTCATTTTTATCGGTTAGCTTCTTTTCCTTTTTCATTAATCGCCGAGTATAACAAATTTTTTATTCTTTATCAAACCGGAGACAAGAAGAGCTTTGCTTGTCTTTTGCAGCCAAGGCCAGTACCGATGGCAGGGGTCTCGATCGGATAGTTTGAAAAAACCAAAGGCTAAATTCATTAAGTTTCGAAAAAATTCTATTTTCTCGTTGATAGCTTTATTTATTTCAGTATTAATTCGCGCGACGATGCGCGATATGTTGAACGATGAAATTTTATTTTTAATTAAAATTGCGTACAATGCGACGGCATTGAGTATAAAAATAAAAACGTGTTCTGCGTCCGTATGGCTGATCGTGTGCCGTCGGGGAGGCTGTGAAATCGATTATGTTCGTTTTTTATTGTCTCCTCAAACTCGCGACGTTCCGCACGCGTGTGCGCGGCACCGATGAAGATGTGGGAGCAAACTAACGATACCGCGTGCAACTCTGTGATACCGTAAGTTGTAAGGTAGAATTATTTTGCAAAGTTTTATCGTGGATTTGCCAAGGCTGAGCGATGGTTATGGCGGGCTGTGTATAGAGAGATTTTATCAGAGAGGTACTATTATTGTTGTTATTGTCATACATCTTTATTTTTCGAATCGAGACGGAATTAAGTTTAATCATCGAACAAACAGTCGAGCGAAATCCCTTCCCGTTGGTCGATCAACGGGGAAGTGCGATATGAGGAAAGGAAAACAACTCGGTCGATTTTGCCTCTCGAGATGTAACGAAAGCGCTTTTTTGCCGGACACTTTTCAAGTATATTGCTCTCGGTCTACTACTTTCGACTACTCGTACGTGTAAATAAGTTTATAGTAAGTGGCGTTAAAGTGAGATGCGTCGTGCGGAAAATTTTGAAAATTTGCCTAAATGCATTTTTTTTTTCACAACAATTCTTCCGTACAGTAGATGGAAGAATAACGATGAGAGGAAGAGCTACCATCGCGGATTTGACTAGATTTGTAGTTGACACGCGTAGGGAAAGTCAAACGGATAATAACCATCGGGATTAGAAAAATTTCCAAAAGTTGCCGCTTCGTATAAAGACTGCTTTAGATGAAATAACGAAAATACGGGGAAAGAGAGATCGAATACGATAATCGAAGACGAAGAGTTTTATCGTGGTGCTTGACGGGCTCTCAAAGAGCAGGAAACGGACGCGATCCCGACATTGGCGTCGGTTTTTGTGGAGACGCGGAAATCAAATACGAAATTCTCACTGAAACGCGATAAAAATTTGAAAAAAATTTTTGTTGCATTTTATAAATTGTGGAGACTTTTTCCTCGTCTCCGTGTAAAGTCCAATATTATTCACAAACGACGTATATCTATCTATCGATATTTAACCTGTGCATGCAACGCTATATAATAACTGTGCTTTCGATATGAAAATTGGACGAGCCCGTCGCCAATGATCGCCGTTTTCGCGCTCTTCGAGTCATCCCGTCGAATGATTTGTACTGATTAGAAAACGGTGTTACTAGAATATAATGACGAGTTGATACGATCTATTTATTACGGCGGCTTCTGGCTATGGAGTTAACGTGGATTCGGCGTTACGTTTTTGAGCTCTCGTCGAGTGGGTCGTGAAATTTCATCTGTTTTTTCAGAAAAGCAGATGTAGATTATTATTCGGTAGTATACAGAATCCACTTTGTCTCTACAGTCGTAACGTTCGCGCGATTGCAAAGCTATATATACGTATAAAAGTATATAATTTATTAATCGACAACTTGAATATTTTTTGTATTAATATTATAATTGTTCGTTATACCTCATTCGGGACATTTTGAGCTGATTTTTGTTGCATGGCCGAGGAGAAAGGACGGCTTGAGATTGTTCGTGTCGCGATGAAGCCGAGAGGAGACAGTACGACGTGAATATTTTTTTTTTTTTCTTGAAAAACTGCCAAGACAAGCCAACTACCGATTCATAACACGAAAGAAAATAACATAACCGAGTGCGCTTTTCTCCTCAACCATGACGATTGAATATCACTGCCAAAAATCCCAGGACTTTATATCGATACTAGTGTACGCTTAGAACTGTCGTCATCGATTCTATAATTTATTCGAATGGAAAAGAGAAGCTAAAGTTGTTAAAATTTTAGCGGACAAAATTATATTTTCCAATTAATGCGTTATCAGTTATTTATTAATGTTTTTTTTTTTTTTATTAAAATGAAAAGTTGTTATTCGAAAATAAAAGAAAAAAGTAGTAAAAAATTAAAAATAATTCGCCGACTTGCCAAGATTAAAAAATTCCTTGTGTCTTCGATGTATGATTGTTATGAAAAATTAAATATGAGGAATTGTTCGTTTTTACGACTTGAACAGTGGATCTATTGGATCTACGGGATTGCCAAAAATTGCGATAGAATTATTCGCGGTCACGTTCATCGATCTATCGCGTTCTGTCTTCGGAAGAGTGGACGTGACGTTGATCGACAAAAAGGAATTTTTCTTGAGAACAAGCCGGCGGTTGCACATTCCATTAGTATCATTCATACACAAATTACATGTACGATGATAATAAAACGAAAAAATTGTAAGTCTGTTAGAGGTATTTGATTGAAAAAAAATTCATACACGACAAAAATACACAAACATACAAATGTAATAGTCACGAAATAAGCGGAGAATGAAACAAGTCGATAACAATATTTGCAGTTTTGAGAGCTTTCGATAGCCTTCGGTTTATCATTATTATGTATATCGTGATTTTTATGTCATGTTCAATAAATCAGTTTTAAAATAAACTTCCCCTGGTCTCTTTAGTTTCCTTACTCGTTCACCTCTCTCCTTTTATTTTTATTTATCGATTCTATTATTTTGAAAATTTTCGTAGGTACTCCGAGAAAAATGCCCGATTAGATCTTTTACGACGAAATAGCACACGATGCGATAATCGATGCTGTATTGCAAGAATCTGGGTCTGTTATCGATGAAAAGCGGAGAGTGCTTATCGTTCGCTTCCGCTGCGATTAGCGAGATATGAATAATCAAAACGACCAGAATTAAGTATACGTAGGAAGGAGCGGTTAATGCTCATTGAGAAAGCAAACTGTCAATATACATCGAATCGTGTAGAAATTCAATGGAATTATCGAACAGAGCGTAATTTGTCACCCAGCTAATCGTTCCTCAATTCTTAGGTGAACCCGTGTCGAAATTTAAAGCTTGTTTCTCGTTTTTAATGTCTTATTTAACAAGACGAAGAAGTTTTATTTCGAATTCTAAGTCTTACTTAGTACCCAAAACTGTACTTAAAAGTCGAATTTAAGACAAATAAGATAAATAAGATAGAATTAAATCGAGAAGACTTTCTGTTAAGATTAAAAAGTAGAATATAAGTCTAAAATGGTCGGCAAACCAGCGACATAAAAGAAAACACGTTAGAAAAGTCCTAATCAAGTTTTAAATTTTGACTCGGGAAAAATTCGAAACGAATATTGAATAATGACAATTTATAACAATGATAATTATCGTTATTAATATTATTATTGTTATTATTAATATCAACTAATGAAAAATTACGTGGAAATGACAGAAAAAAAAACGGACTGCTGCGACGATCGCACGAGTGGCACGCTAATTCTCTTTAAAAATCGACTTTTCTCGGGAACGGCAATTTCCAGTGCGCGCGCTCGAGAGTCTAGAAAGTTCCAGCGCGAATATCGCGAGAACCCCTCTCGAGATCGCACCGGCAATGAAAACGCGAGAAAAGAAGGAATTTTCGTTGTTTCGCGTTTGTTTCGCGGCGCAGGTGACGTCACGTTGTGAATCACCCCGTTCCGAGATTTCCATCAACTCCAACGTACGCGTCAATTGCTATTACATCCTCTAATCGGATTAACGGCTCGCTTATCGTTAACGATTCGTAATTTCCGTTTCTGAAACATCACGAAATTCCTCATCGTTTTAATTTTTCGAGTTCGATAAACGAAATGACTGGCAGAAATGTTTTAATTCCTATATTTTTTTACGAGTCTCATTGCATAATCGCTTTATGCGCTACTTCCTCCGGCAAATTTGCCGATAAGGAGAAAAAATTGGTTCGTAATGATGCTTCGAGGTTTCTCACTCGTCTAGGTACGTTCTTTCATGGTCATTTCGCGTCTGCGCCGTGTCGGAAGTACAGAAACGCCGGATGTGTATGATTCGCTGTCGAGATTCGAATTGCAATCTCGATATTTTGACACGGGATCCACTTCGACTCACCGATTCGTATCGCGAGGTACCTCCTTTGTATCCACTCTGACTTTTCCTGTACTCATTGTAACTGTACATCTTCATAAAGTGGAGTAAAGTCGATAGTTTTATTCCCTTATTTCATTTTTCGATCAGCATATTTGCTTCTAGAATTTTCCCATCGAATCTAACGAAAGCGTCTCGACAATTTTCGTCGTCTCGTGCAAGAAGGGGTTGACAAATTTTCTCAGGGCTTTTTTCACGGTGGTCTCGATTTTCACAAACTTTTCTCGTCATCGTTCTCCCATCGACAATCGAACGGAATTCGCGCGGCGTTACGCCAATGCGCGACTCGCGCGAATGGAAATTTCCGTTGCTGTACGTTCCCGAGCGCACAGACCTCGGGTGGAGGTTCTCTCTTGCGCGCCTCAGTTTCGCACGGCGACGTCGACTATTAGCGCGACAAAATTGCGCTTACGGACGCACGGGGCGAGAGCGAGTATGTGTGTGTGTGTACGAGAGAGAGAGAGAGAGAGAGAGAGATGAAACGGTTAAAATAGAAACAGTCGCCGCGAGTGCAGAGAAGCGATCGACAAGTGAACGGGGTTTTTCGATTCCGCT
Organism: Goniozus legneri; assembly: GCA_003055095.1. NCBI lineage: Eukaryota > Metazoa > Arthropoda > Insecta > Hymenoptera > Bethylidae > Goniozus > Goniozus legneri. Next base: position 3,432 of record NCVS01000496.1, on the reverse strand, counting down.
CATTGAAATTTCTACTCGTGAAAAATTTCATTACAATTTTTACCTCCCTTATGAATTTCCTGGTAGTTCTTCTGAGAACAATAAAATTGAGATCCGTTTGTCGTATACAAAGGGTGTTTCTCTGGCTCGTTTATCGAAACCGTTTGAACGAAAAATCTATCGAATTTTTAACCCTTAACTGCTTGCATGGGGTCAACGCATGTTGTGCCAAAAATGTTCCTTATTGTAGAAGTTTATATTTTAGTTATTTTTACGCCTTAGAAGATTTTATTTTAAGTTTTGGTTTTTATGTCTTATAGATTAAATAAAGTACTTTCATAATTACTATTCGCTTGTTTCATTAAAAAAAGGAATCATCAAATTTCATCCATATAAATTAGGGTTACCACACGTACCCCGTGCGAGCAGTTAAGCGATTTCATTAGTGCGAGTAGTTAAGGGTTAAGAATAAAATGAAGAAGACCGAGTACAAATTTCTCTTGGGTTGTTTTCGGTAGTTTACCGGTGTGCGACTCGATTCGATGAATGAAAGCCTCCCACTCTCCTTCTTCTCATAGTACTCCTGCGCGGCCGTTCATCAGGAGGCCGTAATTAACGTTCCCACTCCACGCGAGAGCCTCGTTATCCACGAATTCCCAGCCCTTTTCATCACCCACACACGCTCCCTCGTTCGTAGCTCGATATCGCTGGACTCCCACGTCTCGCGAGCTACCCACGCTTCCACATTTCTCGTTCTAGCTCTCGCTGCCGCGGCTGCATCATACGTCGACCTTGAAGGGTGCACTTGCTCGAAAAGCTGCTAGAAGATTAACTCCTAAATGAAAGATCACCTCGGCTACGTTTTTTACAATATTGCTAAAAAACAAAATGAATTCTAGTTATCGGTTTTTCTTGTATTTCATTATAACGTTGGTAGGAAAACTTTTATCGTAAAAAATAATAAAAATAGTGAATAGAATCAATAACGCAGGAGATATACCTTTCGAGTAGTCAATAATTCGAACAAAAATGAATATTCACAACAAAAATAGTCTTGTAGTATTAAATATTCGTTAGATTAAACGATCTTGTACCTGTTACATAAAAGATCGTGGAAACCTTTTGTGGATATAATTCGAGATCCGGTGTCCTATAAATCGCAAGCTGCATATTGAAATTCTATTTTGCGACGAATTTATCGAATTTTATTATTTTTAAATTGACCCATAAGTAAGAAAACGACAGTTAAAGGTCACGATTTAGGGTAGGTTCGGGACTCGGAAAAGGGCAACCGGTGCAAACTGTATTTCTCGTGTACAGGAATCCGGGTCGATGCACTCGCCGGCGCGCGAGAAGGGGCCAGGAACGATCAATAAGCCAAACCGCCGAGCGACGTACACCCGAATATGGTTATTTTGGTGTAACGCAAGAAGCCCGTTCTCCGCGTTAATTCAATTTGGACGGGAATAAGATCGACAAAAAGTTTTATTCGTGATTCACACTGAGAATTTCTTTTCGTTCGTAAATCTTCCTTTCCGCTCGGAAAAAATTGTCCTTTCAAGTCGGAGTAATAACAATTTGCATTTTCTCGTAAATTCGCCTTGTTACAACGACTATTTGGTTTTTTATCTTCAAAGAGAACTCGAGCAAAAAGTAGAGTAAGGATGACCCTCGGCGCGCGCGTACTGCAATAAATTTCAATGCGGTATCGTTTTTACGTAATGTGACGTAAAAATGGAAAGATCAATTGAAAATTTTCCACCGGCCGTTGACGCGTTTCCTCCCGATTATCTCGTTACACAAAGGATCGGAGGTTTTCCGCGAATTTTTGATCGAAAATAAAAAACTCACCTAAAACGTGGTATCACATTGAATTAAAACAAATTATAATTCAATTCTATTGATCTTCAAAAATCAATTTATACTTCACATTTTGATTGCCCAAACTTAAATCAGAAATTTGAATTTGATAAATCAAAATTCACTCGATAGGAATGTAAATTTAAGACACATCACACTTGAGATTTATTAACGTTGTTCGGACATTATAACGATATTTAGATAGAAGTCTGAATTTTTCGTATGTTATTAATTGATATCAAATACGTGTAAATTGTAATTCTTAAGAACATCTGACGTACAGTTTTTGTATTATTAATAATTAAAATACCATGATTTAACATGCAGAGCATAGGAAACGTCAATTAAATTCTTATACTTTGAGTTATGTAGTTGCTCTGTAAAAAGATACAAAAACAGAAAACTGTTATCTTAATAAATTAACTATTGTAGATTACGTAAAAAATAATAAAAAAGCATTCTGACGTAGGCTTTTAGAGATATTTCAACAAAAAGCACAGAAAATCCACGAAAATTTCAACTTACGAAAGAATAAACGAGTCAAAAGATAGCTTTTCACTATTATGTATAAATAAATAAACAAATTAATGTTCCTCAAATGTTCACAAATAACATTTAAATTAAAATAATAAATTTACATGTTCAAACTTTTTATTTTATTAAAAGAAAAATTTTGATTTTGTTATGACTAATCGGTACCATCCGAACAACCTTAAACGACCTCATCAACGGGTACCATTCATCCGCGATTTATCTTGTAATTTCTTTCGCTCGTTATCTTTGAAAAAGTGAAAAAAAAAAAAATGGAATCGAGAGAAAAGAAAGCCGGTGGCGGTCGTCTGGTCGTGATTAACGGCGCCAGAATCGTTTTCGCGATGCTATTATTAAATAACGCTTGTTTGTTATCCACGCGTCACTGTATCTGCCCGTTTATTATATCCGAGCGCGATCCGTTTCGCGTTAATAACATGTTTTTCGCAACGCCACATGCGCGACCGTTCTTTCTCTCTCGCTCGGTCTCGCGGCTCGCTCGCGCGTGCATTTTCGTCCGATCGAATGTCTCTCGCTCGATCGTTCGTTGCGATTTCTCGCGACCCATCGAGTTTCGATTCCAAGTAAAAAATTTGAACGATTTTTGTCCAAACTTTAGTCGCATTGTTCGTACTCGAATCGCGATAAAAATAAAAATTAGTAGTATTCCTAAAAATCGTAACTAAATTTAACAATAAAGTAGTGTTTCCTAAAAATTTTCCAAATTTTTTGGCTCACACTCGCTCGATAAAGATTTTCATGGAAAATTCGAATATCGATAAGTTCGATAAGATTCGAGTAAGTAAGATATAGAGAGTTATTAGAGGTGTTCCGTGCTTCAATGTTACGCGAGTTTGGTCTCGTCACCGAGCATAAACCTGTTACCGATAATCGGGAGAACGCGATGAATGAGGCGGGCGCTTCTTGTGCAAGAACTCATACGTAACTCTCGCGACGATGTAATACCTCCGATGGGCAATTCGCTTTACGTACACGTGCGTCATATTCAATTGTGGAATATACAGGGTGAAAGATAACTACCCTCTAAAATTGCACCGGCGG